>OX453090.1:15411443-15833943 GCA_949708635.1 Hirtodrosophila cameraria
AACTGGATAACAATATCTCCAAAGGCAAAGCTTGCAGCTGAACTCGAGTGGTAATTAAAGCTGGCTGCCGCTGCGGTTGCCAACATTTGCAATTGAAATTAGGAGCAGAGTTTGATATGGCTCGAACCAAAGCTGAACCATCACCAGACCAGTCGACCCTTTCGGCCACTCACAAAGCGGAAATTGGCTTGCAGCCAGGCGACACTTTGATTGCTCCCACAATTGCACAGGATGATGAACGGAATCCGGGCCAGGAATATCGTATACCCACAATAGGATTGCGCAATGAGTGTGGACCTTTTGCCAATGCACACTCTTGGCCAAAGTTGCACAGTTAGCCACTACTCTCATTCCCATTATCACTCGCACTCTCTTTCTCCATTTACTCGTTTATATATGTATGTACCTATGTACAGACATCCATGGACTAATCCGCTGCTGCAGACGTTTCGTTTTTAAATACCACACACATCATTTTTAATCCTCTTGGTTAAATAACTTTTAATTTTTGTGCATTTTTGCATTTTGAGCATGTAAACAAAAAGCGCAAAACAGTAAAGAAAGCTTTTGAGAGCATCATATACACTGAAAAAAAAGTGGAAAAAATATTTTAAGTTTTTACTCCCTGTTCCCATCAAAAATTTGAAAAAGGGTGCTATAAAGTACTGCAAATGTGTGTAACAGACAGAAGGAGGCATTTTCGACTATATAAACTATATATATATTCTTGATCAGGATCAACAGCCGAGACGAACTAGCCATGTCCGTTTGTCTGTCCGTCTGTCTGTCCGTCTGTCTGTCTGTCTGTCTGTCTGTCTGTCCGTCTGTCTGTATGAACGCGTCGATCTCAGAGACTATAAGAGCTAGAGACACCAAACTTGGCATGCAGGTTCCTGTATACCATACGCAGATCAAGTTTATTTCAAATTTCGGCTGTTTCAACCGGTCGTTCCTATGGCAGCTATATGTTAAAGTAGTCCGATCTGGCCAATCTTAACACTTTGTCTGCCTATGGTACTTACCAGCACACATATTTACCAAGTTTGGTTGCTCTAGCTTCAAAACTGTGCAAAAAACGTACGTTCATACAGACGGACGGACGAACATTTCACAAACCCAATATACTCTTTTTTCCATTTTGGAAAACAGAGTATAAGAAGTAAGAATGCTCTAGTCAAGTGTGCCTGACTACGAGACACACTGCACCAAACTCTGAAAATACCAACACCATAAGTAGAAAGGTTTCAATAATTTATTATTTGTAACCAGTCGCATCACACGCATTTGCCTTAATTTTATTAATGGAGTTTGCGGTGTCCTTGTCGAATTCTTGCAACTTCTAATCAGCAATGTCACTCAACATAATGGCGTTGATCTTGTGCATTGCCAATTGGGGACTATCTGAGAAATTCACTAAAACCTGTTTTACATCTTCACAGTTCTTTCTTAGACGAATGAACATATTTCTCTTCTTTTCGTCGTCATTTGGTTCCTTTATCAATTCCAGTGGCAACTTTTCGCGCAAATCCTCATCCTCCTCGCTATCGGATGAGCATATGGGTATTGGCCTACCATCGTTTCGGTAAAACTGACCGTCAGGCAGATTCTTTTGTGTCCAAAACGTTTTTTTCTTGGGCTGCAATGATTTTGTGGATTTTGAGCTCTTCGTTGACGAAACGGCTTCGTGGTAGCCACACCATACAATAGACTTCTTTCTTCGGTCAGCCATCTAGAATTGCAGTCTGAATACAATATTGTACGTACTCTCAAATTATGAAAATTTGTATATGTTGTTAGCAAGTTGCCACGTTCAGGCTGAACAAATAATAGATTCGACAATCAAGTTAAAAAAGACAGTTTTTAAAAGTCTACTACGATTTCGATTGGAACTTCGACTATTTAGAATGTAAAGTTTAGATTTTGAAAACACATGGCATGCTGTTGTTTCGACTTTTGATCTTTTCGAAAGTTTCAGTACAGCAATATGAAAACAGTCGAACTGTTGATTGTTGAAGTACCGCACAATTTAGCAACAATTTTATTATATTATTATTTTATTTACTTTGACTGAGAGTTTTGAAATTTTTCGAAGTAGAAGTGTAATCATAAATTTGGGCATTAAAGCAAATATTACGACTTTAACTACTTAGTCTAAAGCAGTTCAAGCACTGCTTATCTCCACAGACGAATGGACGAACAGATAGATGGACAGACATGGCCAAATCGACTCGGCTTTTGATGCTGATAAAAACAAGTAAGAACGTTGCAGTCGGATGCACCCGACTGCGATATACTCTTTTTTTCGCCTCTTTGCGGAGTCAGTGGGCGTGGCAATTGAATTTCTGCTCAAATCTTTAAAGTTTTGCCATCAATTAAAATTTGGTTGGGCCTGTTCTACAGGTTTGGGAGAAACAAACATTGCTTGATTGCAAGGGCGGGGGTGGGCGTAGCAAAAATATTTTTATCCAATCTATTAAATAGGGCAACAGAATTCAACCTGCAAAATTTGGTGATTCTAGCTAAAGGGGTGGGGGAGATACAGACTTTGCCTATTTGTGGGGGCGGGGGTGGGCGTGGCCGAATTTTTTTTTGCCAGATCAATGAAGGATGTGATAAGTAGCCCTTGTGCCAAATTTGGTTACTCTAGCTATAAAACTGTGGAAGATATAGGTTTTTGCGGTTTGTGGGGGAAGGGGTGGGGGTGGGGGGGAGATCTTGACACTTTGTCTTACTATGGTATATACCAACATGTATACCAAGTTTGGTTGCTCTAGCTTCAAAACTGTGGAAAAAACCTGCGTTCATACAGACGGACAGACGGACAGACGGACAGACGGACAGACAGACAGACGGACGGACGGACATTTCACAAACCCAATATACTCTTTTTTCCTTTTTTTTCAAAAAAGTTAAAAAAAGAGTATAAAAATATATACTTTATATAGTTGCCCTCTTTATTAGCCCCATTAACCAAAGTTCAGTTCCGTAAATTAAAAGATTCAAATCAATTTCTTTGGTATTTTTTTTTTCAATATATCTGAAATTTTACTAAAATTGTTGCTATTACTAACATTGTTTTAATGCTATTTTCTTAATTGGCTGACAATCACTGTGTCACTTTCAACTAGATTAGGTTGTATCAATGTTGATCATCTGTGTTAATTTCATCACGATTGGATAAATAACACCAAAGTTATGGATGAATCTATTACCCCCGTCTCAGCAGGCAGAAACAACAGGAACAGACACTTCGTTGAACTCTGTTCGAAATTCTTAGACTGAGACAACAATGTTTGTCCAAAATGTTGAAAATGGTTTCAAAATTCATTCATTTTTTCATTAATACAATTTCAGTAAGTTGAAAAAAAGGTTTAGCTATGATAATATAATATTTAAAAAATATCGATACAATTCTTGATAAGATAACACAAGTAGTGTTTTCATTCACTTTCAAAATATGATTGATGTTATTAAATAGGTTTTGTTTTGTATTATTTGCAATTCAATTAAAGTCCTTCAACAATTATGCTTATTAGCTTTATAGCTAAGATGAGTTTCTTTTCAATTGGATACCGAATATCTTATAACTCAGAAATACTTTGCATTTCTTGAACTTGCAGACAAACATTTAATTAGAGAACGTTGATGATGTTCTTTGGACATGAAGGTTTACTAAGAAATACAGAAATACGGAAGGACACATAGAGAGAGGGAGAGAGAGAGAGATAGAGAGAGAGAGAGAGAGAGAGAGAGAGAGACAGAGAGAGAGAGAGAGAGAGAGAGAGAGAGAGAGGAGATGCGCGATGCCCCTTGCACCACCTGGCGTATGCGCAACCACGAAAATTGGTGTCATGTTAATGACCGATTATTGCTGCGTGTATGCGGGTCAAAGTTGAGCGGCAAAGGTGTGCTTAAGTGGGAAATACCTGTGGAGTGATGGCATGTCAGACACCTAACTATTCAAATTGCTGAGCGTTAACTTGGCTAAAAGCTTGGTAGGTATGCGAAAAAAACTTGAACGCTACTTTATCACTCAATCAAAGGTGTCACGGAAACCTCTTTCAACCAAATGTCAACCCAATTCCCAAACACATTCCGTACTTAAATCATTGCTGTACGGTGTTGAAAGCTCGAAAATTTAGTATTTTTGGAATCCTTTGCGCAATTTTAGATTCAAAAGCTTGTTTTTGTAATTACGAATTTCTTAATACTCTTCGTAGCAAGAGTAAGCATGCATATATCCTGAATTTAACAATATAATAAAATTGTTAATTTTTTTTTACAATTTTTTCAATTAAATATACCAACAAATTGTTAATTTAATCAATTTTGGTTGAAATTCAATCTCTCTATGAGTCTTAATTTATTGTTAATGAAAATAAATAAATTAATAGGAAATACAATTTAGACGACTCGAACTTTAGTTAGGCAGCTTAAAAATTATTTAAAGCAGAAGGAATATCTGTGGTTTTCAGTTTCTTCTTTGTGTTCAATATATTCAGGTAATTTAATATATTTTGTAATAATATATTTTGTATATATTAAGACAGTCAAAAGTATAAAACAGTATATATAGATTTATAGATTAATGTATACTAATATAAAAATTCATAAGAAAATTAAGTCCAACTGGACTTATTAGTTTCTGCTAACTTGTTAATGGTTTGTAGTTGATTTAAGTTCGAATTCGATATCAAACTGGATTTTAGAATTTTATCCGGAAACGCGCTTAAAAATTTCAAGTACGTTTTCTGATACATCATGAACATCTTAAACTTAAACCCATTTTCTTCTTCAAAGCCAAAACTTGTGAAATATAATTATTCATTTAGAATTAAAAACTTTGTATTAAGAGTTAACAATTTAGACTATTTCAACTGGTCATCTCTAATTTATGTGGCTGCTTTTAACAAGATATGGCTCTATTTTTGTTATGGCCCACATATGAAGTAACAAATTAAATTTGAGCACGCAAAAGTTAGCTAAAACTTGTCGATGTTCCCAAAAATGGACGTTTTCAGCTTGAATTGTGGAATATTGTGCGTGGCAGCGATTAAGTCGCCTTATACCAGAATATATATATATATATATATCACGTTTCTGTGCGTGCTTGCGTTGTTGAGTGTATGTGTGCGTTTGTGTGTGTATTTGTTTGTGCGTACCTGGAAATTGGATTTCGCTTTATGCAAATTTCTGCGCACAGATTGTGTGACATTAATGGATGATGAAGTCGGCATCGTTGTTGAACAAAACCAAATGTTAAGTGTCATACACTAAACAGCACAGTTTCACTTTAACTTTAACTTTAACATTCACTTTTCACAACTTTAACATGACCACAACTCACAGTAGACATTGTGACACAGCTAACTTGGCTGCAATCAAAAATGAAACAAATTGCACTCAAAGCACAAAGGTAGCGCCTTAATTAGAAGCTGAAGCTGAAGCAATTTGTAGGTGCTTGCAGAGAGGAGAGGAGAATGTAGCGGATGCCAGCATCGGCATTGAGTCGTTTTGTTGACATGCTTACTAACTTTTGCTTTTGTCGCTTGCCCATGCCACATGCCGCATGCTGCATGCCACATGCCTCTGGCCTAGTCCCTGCTCATTACGTTCGGCTCGTGCTTTTATAGCCATTTAAAACATTTATGACCAGCCATTTGAATGGCAGCTGAGACGCCCGCGACCTTGCTCATTACGTTCCTTCTCTTTCTCTTTCTCTTCCTATACCTATGCCTATACCTATGCCTCTCTCTCTCCTTCTTATTATTTACCTGGCCTTCTCCCATTTGATTATGTGTGTATGTGTTTGTGTTGGCTGCTATTTAAATACCTTGTTCTCAATGGCATAATGTGTATATTGGGTCCGTCTGACCGATACTTTTAGGCCTTGAAGCCTTTCAAACTTGTATTTGTATAATCTTTCCCCAGCACTAGTCTTAGTCTTGCCACGCCCATTTTTATTTTTGAGATTCAATGCAAAAAATAAGATCCCCAATTGAAAAACTAGTCATAAGATGTGATTAAAAAGTAACACAAAACAAGATAGAAATGTTATCTTCGGCGTTCCGAAGATGTTGAAAAGATTTGAGTCGGAAGACTTATTATTCAACTGATTGTTCCTATCGCAGCTATAAGTTATAGTGATCCGATTTTGATAAAATTTGGTCAACATGTCTAGTACGTGCTTTAATTTAGATATGGTGAGTTTGATCGAGATATTTTGAAAAACACAAAAGTTTTTCGTACAGAAACTTATTTCCAACCGATCGTTCCTATGGCAGCTATAAGATATAATGGTCCGATTTTGATGAACTTTTGTCATCATGTATAAATTGGCCTTAAACTTACTTTAAGTGAGTTTGGTTGAGTTACCTTGAATAACAAAAAAGTTGTTCATACAAAAACTAATTTTCATGGCAGCTATAAGATATAGTCCTCTGATTTTAATGAAATATTTAAATCATTTATTTACTGTCTTTAAACTTAGGTACAGTGAGTTTGCTTGATTTATCGTGAAGAACAAAAAAGTTTTTAATACAAAATCTTATTTTTCAACCGATTGTTCGTATGGCAGCTATATGTTAAAGTGGTCCGATCTGGCCGATTCTGCCATATGTACTGCTTGCAGAAACATATATTTTTATATAATTTTCATTTCGTGAAAAAGGGTATAAAAATCTGAATTCTAGACAACACAGAGTATATTGCAGTCGGTTACTTTCGTCTGCAGAGGTCTTAATTGTTAATTGTCTGTTTACCAGTGTTGCAGCGGAAGTGGAAGCTTGGAGGTGGAAGCTCGTGGGTGGGAGAGCTCGGGAGTCGGAGGTTCAAATTGTCGCCACTTGGCTGTTTGTGCCTTCTGATTGCCACCCTTGGAAATTTAATGCGCCTTACGAATTTTTACAATTTGTTATTGCTGTAGCTGTTATTGTTGTTGCTTTTGTTGTTGCCTTTGTTGGTTTTGAACAATTTCTCGTTTTTATTTACTTTTAGTTTGGTGTTTTTTTTTGTTTTTTTATTGCCAGTCGGGGGAGTTGGCTGCTATTGTTGTTGTTATTGTTGTTCTTTCTCAAATTTAATTAATTTACGCATTTGTTGTTGTCCGTAGAAGCAAACTCTCATTAGGCCCCCATCGCTGCACCCAAGGCAATAAATGAGTTTTGCACTCGCAGAATTGTTTGAAAAGTGTTTAAAAACACAATTAGCCTAAAAGTAGGCAGCGCTTTTTTTTTAGTTTTTCCATTTTTATTTATCTACTGGTTTAATGCAGCAAACGCTTTTTG
The DNA here is from genome assembly GCA_949708635.1 of Hirtodrosophila cameraria. NCBI lineage: Eukaryota > Metazoa > Arthropoda > Insecta > Diptera > Drosophilidae > Hirtodrosophila > Hirtodrosophila cameraria. The sequence continues at coordinate 15,418,730 of OX453090.1, forward strand.
CTGATTCTGTTTTTTGTGCACTGCTGCCAAGCAAAAACTCAAATTTCATGCTCTTTTCATTCAAAATGGGTAAACAATAAGATTATGGGAATGATGATTAATTAAGCTTGAAATCTGTTTTTGTATTTTGGCATTTTTATTCGTTGGCATTTCTATATTTCGTCTAGACTCAAGTAAAGCTTGGACATTGACCTTGATTTTATTGTGTTGTTTATACTCTTTTTTTATTTTTTTGTAAAACAAAGAAAAAAGAGCATATTGGGTTGGTGTCCGTCCGCCCGTCCGTCTGTCTGTCTGTCCGTATGTCTGTATGATCACAGTTTTTTTCCACAGCTTTAGAGCTAGAGCAACCAAACTTGGTATACATGTTAACATATACCATAGGCAGACAAAGTGTCAAGATCTCCCCCCCCCACACTCACCCCTTCCCCAACAAACAACAAAAACTTATATCTTCCACAGTTTTACAGCTAGAGTAACCAAATTTAGCACAAGAGCTACAAACTACTTCCTTGATTGACCCCACCCCCACAAATGAGAAAAGTCTGTATCTCACAGACCTCTTTAGTTAGAATTACAAAATTTTGCAGGTTGAATTTTATTGCCCTATTAAATAGTTGGGATAAAAATAATTGATTTGAGCAAATATACAATTGCCACACCCACTTCTGACTCCGCAAAGAAGCGAAAAAAGAGTATATCGCAGTCGGGTGCATCCGACACTATTACTTGTCTGATACTAATGTTGAGCACTACATTAAATGTTTCTTTTTCTATCATATTGATTTGGATTATCTAGTTGTTTTGAGGCGATATTTCATTTAGTATAACTGTTGAGCTGCAAATGCCATTCTTTTTTATATAAAGCGGCTATTATCTGGTATTAGTTATCTTCTGGCTTAGGGTTGCCTTTAACTTTGGCGCAACTTTGCTTTATTTTCTTTTCTCACACGTTTAAGCCCGTCCTGTTCAGAGTCTGATTCATTAATGTTTTGTTACTTTCTTCTTTGTTTGGGCATTGGTATTCATGTCTTTACATTGTCTTTACAATAATGTATGAGAGTATCTCGACGAGAGTATCTTATATATGTAAGCACGTAGCGTTTGATAACAAATTCAATTACAAATTGAGACATTCTGCATTAACAATAAAGGGCAATAAAGAAACCTAGAAAGATTTGAAACTGGACGCAGCATCAAAGAAATTTAGCGAGAAGAGCAAAAACACAAATACATTGAAACATTATGGGGAATGTGTACTTTAAATTTAATATAATTACCTCCATTTGGGAGCCTTTCTTGCCCATGGAGCCACCACCCGTGTGGCCTCCACTCTGTGCGGCATTCATCGCAGTAAATGTATCTGTATTTGTATCTGAAACTGTTGCTCCGTTTCTGTTCAAGTGGAATGGGGAAGGCGCGGGTATTGGAGTCCGGGTGGAGTCGCCTTGGCGCTGTCCTTTATTAACAGCTCTGTCCAGGCCGCGTATTGGTAATTATTAAAGTTATTGCTCTTCTTGCTACCGCACCTTCACAAGTTCACAAATTATGGCCAACCCGCCGACCAGCCAATAAATCCAAGCGGTCTTCGTGTGGCTGCTGCTGCTGCTGCTGCTTTTGCTGCCAATTCTCAGTTTCGCTTCTATTGAAATTTATGTGCCGTTGAATGTTGCACGTTGCTTTTCTTCTTATATTCGTTGTTGTTGTTCTTTTTGTGTCGTCTTTATTATTTTTATTTATTTTTTTTTTTGTGTGTAATATCAAGTTTAAAGCTTCACTTATTATTTAGTCACATAACGCCTTAATGTATATTATATACCTATTTATGTACGTACATATGCTTTTTATACTCTGTTGTTAAATTTAAAAAGAGTATATTTTGGTTATAGGAAACAAATTTGGTAATTTTTAACAGTTCTGTTTATCCAGAAGTCTTAGACTTTCATTTGTAAACTTTCTATTAGCCAATTCAAAGAAGACACCAATAATAATTTGCTTTAATAACATATCAATTATAATTGTTACACTGAGTATAGAGTATACCCCTGTCGATATTATTTGGCAGTATTTTGTTGATGGAGAAGTTATGGGGATAGCAACATTAACTTTTATGTTTTCGCTGTTTTTGCACTTTGGCACGCGCCTAAATTCAATTTGCAATTTCAAGTTGCATTTCGCGTGCTAGCGATTTTATTATTTTCTTTCTTTTATTGGATATACATTTATAATTTTGTTTATTTTTTTTTTTTTTTTATGCTGTTTACATACTTATGAAGTGATACGAAAACTAATGCAAGAGATAGGAAGAGAGAAGCTGCCCAGTGAGTTGACATCAACACTTAAGCATGTCTGGCCAGACAATGGAAATGGGAATGGGTGTTTGGACTGGTCATGGCCCTGGGTATGGGAATGGTGAAGTGTAGTGTAAATGAGAGCAGATCCAATAACAGGCGACAAGCAGAGGACAAGTGACAGCAACAGAATCCAAAGTTGAAACTTAAATAAGCCAACAACAGTTTGTGTATCAGATAATGTAACTATATATAGTATATACATATATGTATATACGGGCTGTTAAAGCCCAATCCCAAAGTATGCTTGTTACCTCCCCCTTCGAATGGGGCGTTGATAGTTACCATTGTCCTGTCTCTGCTGTATTCTATGTGTTGTGGCAGTGTGTGTAGGTTGTGTGTGGCAAATGTGGCAGATTAATGGCTTAATTGATATTTACTAAGTAGTAGCTTGCACATTTTGCTGAGAAACTTTAGCAAAAGCTATGTAAGCTCAATTTTCATATTAATTAAGCATTATTTTTAAGAGACAAAAGAGAAGAAAGAACAAAGAAAAGTTATACATGTTTGTATACCCTTGCCTTCTTATGCCTGTTATATATATTTGCATCACTTCTTTCTGTTTAAAATTGATTAAAAATTAAGAGTTGTGTCTAATCAGCTCGAGATCTGTTCAAATTCAAATAACATAACACACAAAATTAAGTTATTGCCATACCCACTAATGGCGCAAAAAAAGAGTATATCGCAGTCGGGAGCGTGTGACTGTCACGTGCTTACTTGTTATGCAGTGTATGTTTTGTGTTCACTGTATAAAAATGTGCTGCGAACAATGAAAATATGAAGGCATTTGCATTTTACATTTGAATTTGATTTGAAATTAAGGTTTTAACAAGGATAATCACCGCATACAGCAGAATGAAAGAAAACTGAATGCATTGAAAATATGCTACTCGTACATAGATAAAAAAAAAAGAAGAAAACCAAAGCGAAATATGATGAAGGCACTTTGTCTGTGCTGACCCAAGCCTTTGATAAACATAAAAAGAACGCATTGCAGGACTCGCACTTAGATGAAAGCGCCAAGCATATGTGAGGTCCAGTTGCGGGTCAGGGACAGGAACAGGAACAGGGACGGGTGCAGTGGCAGGGAAATGGCCTGATTCAGGGGTTGTATGTTAGTTTGAGCCTAATGTGCGCTCTGATTGCTGCTGTGCTAGTTGTTGTTGCCTTTAAAGTTGCTTTTGTTAGCTGCCAATTTGCCTAAAAGTTTGCACAGATATTTAATACATTTGTTTGAAAATATCCAAGGGACCGAAACAAAAACAGAAACAGATGGGGGAACTGGAAACTGGAACTGGGACTGCAAATCTAAAACTCTATTCTGAGCGTTTTATTTTAATGCGTTTGCTACGTGATTTAATTAGTTTGTGTTTGTGTCGCTGGCAATTTGAGACGCTTGCCCAAAGGCAATTCTCTATGGCTAATTAGCAGGCATTATTAACATATTGCAAGCTGCTGGCATTGCCCCAAAGCGTTACCAAAATCGTGAACGCCTCCTACACGTACAGCAAAAAAAAAAACAAACAAAAAAACATAAGCGATAAGCGCAACATCAATGCTCTCTGCTATTTACTATGCTAATGTGCCAGAACAAAGACAAAGGACGCAGATAAAGATAAAGCCGAGAATAAAATTAATACAACACCAAGTTGGCAGTCGACGAGCAGCTACCCAGTATGTTATTTAGTAGTATATTTTTTTCAAAAAAGTTGAATATAATCGTTTAAGTTTTGGCACATTAAATAATAAGTATCGATGATGTGTAAATAGTTTAAAAAATGTATAAATTGATCAATAAATATTGCTCCAAAATTTCGACATAAATAGCCAATTATGAAAATTATGAAAAGCTTTCAATGAATAAGTTTATTCAGTCTCGTTAATCCCTGCTGGAATATAGTTCAAACCAATATCAACTTTGCCACTTATCTGCATTCATTTGAATGATCTCTGGCCTGTGAAATACTGAGAAATGTGTGTGCATATTCCCACTTAAATATCTGCTGCTGGGCATATGAAACTCGAAACAATGAGAATTTTTCACCAAGAACAAAAAGTAACAGATTTCCAACTCAGCCACGACAATCCCCAATAAATAAGGTAAGAAATCAGCATGCAGACTGCGAACTGAGTGGGGTGTACTGTGATGTGTATTGTGAACTGAGAGTGGGGCTGATTCTGTTTTATTTTAGTGCCTGGCAAAAAATAAAAAAACGTAGCATGCTATGCAGCAGTGCTATTTAAGGGGGACTTAAGCACGAGACTAAAGATTCAAAATACAGGAGTCTGGATTCAAGATTTCGTATTCGGGTGTCGCCTGGGGTGGATTTTGTTGGCAATCTGGCAATCAGCACACCAAACCACACTTCAAACGCAAAGATTTGCTGGGTTTTGTTATGGGAGACGAAACAACAACAACAACAACAACAACAAAAATCAAAAATAAAACAATAAAAACTAAATCAAAGTAAGTACTGACAATAACAATCGTTTTGGCAACAGGCAAGTCGCACAGAAACTAACTATTCTATACAATTTTGCGATTTGTCTTTTATCAAACACTAAACTCAGTCAAAACTTAACTCAACTTGACTTAGCAGCTTACTTTCACAGTGTAAATAAGGCTTGTTACATTTAGTTTATAAGGTCAGTTGCTTAACGGTTTCAAAGGCAACGGGTCTTATATTTATTTTATTATTTTTACTTATTTGTTAGCTTATAATATAAAATGACAAGCTTAGAGAGCACTAGCGACTATGGGTCGTATACTTAATCGCCTTCACTTTGTGTAAAAAAAAAAAACAAGCAAATAAGCTTAAGAAATTTCCAGGATTGCAAGTAAGTTGGGCATATCGCAATGTACATACATTTAATAAATTTATACTTGAATTTTTAAATGTTATGTATTTTATTATTTGTTTTGTATTTTTGTTGAATTTTTGACCGCAAATATTGTAGCAAGCAAATTGTTTTTATTTTTCTGAAGTTTATACAAAAATCTAAAGTTATTAATTATTAAAAAGTATATTTATTATACAAAATTGACTATTTTGAAAATTGCTCAAGGGAATTACGTTCTCAGATTTTTTTTCTAAAAACTGAAACGATTCTGAATTTTTACTGGTCTAAGCAACTGAGTCAATTTGAATATTTTGTAATTTTGTAAATTTTAGCGTAAATTTGTATATAAATAACTTAATGGAAGATTTGAATTATTAACACACTTTGTAATATTGCTTGCAATATTTAATTGAAATTGCTTGGCAAACAATTACTTTTGAAAACTGCACGTTAATTGCAAAAAAAAGGCAATGGGCGTGGCAAGCAAACAGACGCACAATAAAAAAAAAGTAACACACTCATTTAATTGATTGCTATTTAAATTATTTTAGAGAAATAGCGCGCAAAAATTCAAACATAAGATGATCGCCAGGCAAGGGCGAGAAAGAGGACGAGTACCAGGACGAAGTTGTACCGCACTGCTGCTCGTGTTCACGTATCTATCAGTTCGCGTATCTCAGAGACGCGTATCTTAAAGTGTGTGCGTCGGTGCGGCACTGCGACTGCAGCAGTTGGCGTTGTGAGCAGAACTGAGGACGCGGCACAAACGCACATGTGGCATGGACAACAAAACACAACGCAGAAGAAACGGCCATCGTCAGTTATTACAGCATGCGGCAGGCTGTTATTAAAGCTCTTTCAAACATCTGCATGGAAGCTTTCTGGCTTGTGTTGTGGCATGCAAGCTCTTGTATGCGTTCCATCTATCCATCACGTGGCAAGCTCCACGGAATGCGGCGTGCAAAACAAACGGCTCCAAATTCAAAAAGAAGGCGCAGCAATTGAACTTTTCGCATATGTAAATGTGGCACGTACATGTACGTTATGCCACATGCCACATGCCATGTGCCATGTGCCACCTGTCAAATGGCATATGTCACATGTCAGAATGGATCTCATATCCCCGGCTATTATGAATTTTGAGGCTTTGGTTGATCAGCGCTCTCATTGCGCATATGCCGCATTGCCGTTGCCATTGCCATTAGGACTTTGGGACATTGCCACACGGCTGTCAGCGACTTTTGGCCATAAGTCACTGCAACTGCCACGCCCACTTAACAGCCAGCACACGAGGGCGGGTCAAAAAGAAATGCACAAAAAAGTGTATGCAACGTTGTGTGGCGTTCACACGAAAAACCTTCTATGCCAAAAACGTAAAAGCTAACCCAAAGGGGCAGACAGCTTGAATGCATTTCTTAATATGAATGTGGCATGAGCCACAACCAAAACCACAGCCACAAGCAGAACTAAAGCCAGAGTGAGAGCAAGAGCAAGAGTTAGAGCCATGGCCATGGCCAAGGTCTACAGCATTCAAAATTTTTGCTAGACTTTCTTGTCATGCTTGATAAGCAGTTTAGCTTCTTTTCTTTTGTCGCTGCGTCAACACTTTTCACTTTTCACTTTTCAACATACTCGTACATATCTTGCTTTAAGAAAGTCACACGAAAAGTTTTAATATGGCGCCTCGCCAAGCAGTTTTCAACAAACTTCAAACTACAAATTTGTAACTGCTAAAGCTCAAATGACACGACATTAGTTTGCTGCTTAGCTATAAGATTAATTTTAGCAACTTGTTTTTCACCTAACATTTTAATTTAACAAATATTTTTACAAGTTTTTTAAAAATTATTATTCCAATTTATATTTGTTTTGCTGAATTTGAAGATACATTGGAAAGCAATGGTTACGTTCTGTTTCTATAGTCTTTTTTCAAAAATTGTGACACCGAAATTAACAGGCATATTTGTGTAGTATCTAACGTCACATAGTGGCTCGTTTTCCTAAAACAGGATGCAAAAATCATAGCTCTTGAACCATTAAAGATATCAATTTGAAATGTTCTATGTTCTTTTTTTTTCAAAAAAATTAAAAAAAGAGTGTAACAAGTAAGAATTCTCTAGTCGAGTGTTCCCGACTACGGGAGTCCCTGCTCCTAACTTGCATTTTAAGCAGGTTAGCGGCAACACAAGCAAGTAGCGGACTTAACTTGCCCAGTGCATGTCAAACTGTTGTTGCTGTCTGCTGAGATGGGGGTAATAGATTCATTCATAGCTTTGGTAAACAATGATAAACATTGATAAAATAAATGTGTTTACCAAAAATCAAAGCTTTATCTTTAAAGTTGTGGCTGTAAGAGTTTTTTCCGATTTGCGGGGATCCGAAATTTGAAATAAACTTGATCTGCGTATGGTATACAGGAACCGGCATACCAAGTTTGGTGTCTCTAGCTCTTATAGTGTCTGTGATCGACGCGTTCATACAGACAGACAGACGGACAGACAGACGGACATGGCTTGTTCGCCTCGGCTGTTGATCCTAATCAAGAATAAATATAGTTTATAATGTCGGAAATGCCTCCTTCTGCCTGCCTTTCCCATTTTTAATGGGAACAGTTACTCCCTGAAATAAAGAGCAAAACAAAGAGAGCCGAAAAAAATGGTGAGTTAATTTGAGAGAATAGTTTATGATCTCCCTCTCTCTCTCTCTCTCTCTCTCTCTCTCTCTCTCTCTCAATATTCAAATTTAAGTTTTATTTATGAACTGTTTTATCCCATTTCGGTATTAAATCAGTACCAGTATGGTTTTTAAGTTATTCTTCATTCCTCTATTCCAATTAATACCAATGGTTTTAAAAATAAACTAATTTTGTATACATTTTGAGTTTAAATCCAGTGTAGTTGAAAATCAAAAATTTTAAACTTTATTTTCTAAAGTTTTTACAAATAATATTATTTGCCTCTTTGAATAATTTACAAAATTTTTTCTTGACAGTATTTTCTTATTTTACCTGTTGGCAATCGAAAATAACAACACTTACGAAAACAACGATTGAAGCCAAACTGTAAATTAATGTCATGTCATACCGACATAACTGACAAACAAGCAACAGGCCAGTTGATTGACCATAAATACTTCATTTTTTATCAAGTTTGCTTTTGCAACCAAACGCAATTTGCCACCAAAGCAAGACCAAAAAACTAATTATTTATGTGCTCTAAAATATGCTAAGGAAATACAAAAGCAATTGAAATTTTTGTTGTTGCCAAGTTGTATTCTATTCGATTGCGACAAAGCTGCTGAAAGCTTTTCGTGGATTGCATTACAAACTTGAAAGCTTTTGGCAACTTTAAGTTCTGTTCCTCTTGTAAAAAGCTAAAGCTTGCAAACTTGGCTCTATTGTACCACTTAAAGCTTAATATTTAAAGCTTAAAGCTTTTAAGGTGGCCAAATGTGCTATAGTAATGACAACTGGGTGCTGTCCTTGATTAAAGCACTTTAATTAAGTGATTTGATCAGAAAACTAAACAAGATGATTCCCAAAATTTATTAAATTTGGACTAAATAGCTTTTTATGGACTAGTTTCAACGTTTTAAGGAAAACAATTTTAAAGATATACTAAAAAACCTGCCAAATTTATGATTTTAAGAAATGTTGAAAAATGTTTTCCAAACACAATCCTTTTTACTTAAAAATATATAGATTACACAGTTCTACAAAATTAACATATTGTATGCAATTTTAAAATAGTGTTGTGTTTACTTCTACATACTAGAAATTTTCAATTATATTATAGAGATATAATATACCTTCCGACATCGGTGATTTTCAAAAAAATGTATTACATCCCCAAAATCCCTGCTACATGTCCATTTTCGGCACAAAAGTTAGGACATGTTCTTTTATATATAGTTAGATATTCATATTTCAGTTGTGCTTCAGGCATAATGTTGTGAAGATCTTGAGGTTATCCTTTAAATTCCTTTATTCGTTAAAGGATAATGCTATTTTTAAGGTAAATTAAGTATCTTTAAAAAACTTCAAACGTGTTTTCTAAAAAATTGTTTTATTTGAGTTATGCAATGTTGAATAGTTCGTAGCATATACTAATTTTATACCACTCTTCATTGTATATATCTGAAACACAATGATTTTCACAAAATTCAAGGGTAATTATTATTATTATGGTTGCTGTTGTGTCTGCTTCGTTTGGCGTTCCCTCGTTGCACAGCTCATCTTCTGCATCACAAACTGAAAATTTCAGTTATAACGGTATTTCTGCTACTTTTCACAACCTGAGCAATTCCCTAAAGGTGCAACAAGGAAATGAACTCAAGCGTTAGTTAGGGCACACCAAGAAGGAATTGGGATTGTGGTCTGTGTGGATTATGTGTCTGTGTGGTTTTTGTGGTCCTGTGGATTTGTGGTCCTGTGGATTTGTGGTCCTTGTGGCTAATGATCTGGGGCAGGGGACTGATGGCAGTTCCAGTTCTGCTTCTAACGAATTCATCAACAGCGCAATGCACACTACGAAAAGTTGAAAATAAAATGGCAAGCTAAGGCTAAGATGCTCGAGTAACAGTAAGTAATAATAGCAACACCTACGCATCACTCATCCAAACACCCACACAAAGATACACACACACACACACACCCACAAATACACAGAAGGAAGTCGCTCGTTGCGGCGACCAACAAGCGGAAGCGGATGCGTATACAGTGGGCGTCCGACATGGGCGTGTGAACAATAGGACAGACGGAGGGGGGAATCTAGTTTTTACTTTTAAACTATTCTTCAGAATATATGTTTGTCACACGTTTTTTTTTTTAGCTGACCTGGCAAGCCTTGTGTTATACTTTATATAACACTAGTACAAAAAATAATTATACTCTTTCTATAATTTAAAAAAAAAAAAAGAAAAAAGAGTATATTGGGTTTGTGAAATGTCTTTCTGTTTTTCTGTCCGTCTGTCCGTTTGACCGTCTGTCTGTATGAACGCAGTTTTTCCACAGCTTTGAAGCTATAGCAACCAAACTTGTTATATATGTTGATATATACCATAGGCAGACAAAGGTTCAAGATCTCCCCCCCCACCACCACCCCTTCCCCTACAAACAGCAAGAAACTATCTATCTTCCACAGTTTCACAGCTAGAGTGAAAAAATTTTACACAATGGCTTCTGAACACTTCTTTGATTGATCAGATAAAAAAAGTTGACCACGCCCACCCACACAAATCAGCAAAGTCTGTATCTCCCCCACCCCTTTAGCTAGAGTCGCCAAATTTTGCAGGTTGACTTCTGTTGCCCTATATAAAAGATTGGATAAAAATAATTTTGCCACACCCAGCACCGCCCTTGCAATTGAGCAAAGTTTGTTTCTCCCAAACCTGTAGAACTGCCCCAACCAAATATAAATTAATGGCAAAACTTGGAAAATTGGAGCAAAAACACAATTGCCACACTCACTTCAGACTCTGCAAAGAGGCGGAAAAAAGAGTATATCGCAGTCGGGTGCATCCGACTGCAACGTTCTTACTTGTTTCTTACTTGTTTTTTATCTGAGTTAAGGCTGAAATTGAAAATTGTGATGCATTAGTGACTCTTAATCACGAAATTAATATATTTTTTTTTATTTTTTTACCTCAGATCATTTTATTAAAATGTTTTTTACAAAATTTGGAATTCAATTCAATTCAATTTAATCAACGAAAAGAGTTCAAATTGTTTTTTTGAACATGCATTTGTTAAGTTTTGAAAAATTTATCGTTGGTTAAAATCTATATCAGAAACTCCAAGTTATAGCCATTTGAGCAATTAAAAATTTTTTCGGTCTTTTACCCTAGCCCATTTTAGGTGTTCATTAGCGCACTTATTATTATTAACATTATTAAATAATCAATATATCATTTAATAAGTTTATTTGTTGCCACATTTATGTTAAATGCTCTACATTGTTGTACAAAATATATAGCAATAAGTAAGATTTAAATTAAATTAAAAAAAAAATTAAATTAAAAAAAAAAATAAAGCAAACAGCTGTTGTTGAACAACCTCTTTGCCCCTCTTCCGGAGGTTCTGTCTACGCCCTTAGTGCTTGGCTCTCGGACGAGTTGACAGCCACATTGCAATGACGTCTCCATTGGAATTATGGCAAATGCATTTGTTGTGTGCAACAAGCTGTCACTTGCATTGTAGCTGTCTGCAATGAGAAAGAGATGGTTTTCATTCCGTAATCAGAGTGCTACAAATGTATCATCTGTACTTATTGCTCCGTGCTCTGTGTACTGTCAATTGAGGACTTCATTCAATTCCCATTCACATTTATGGAGCGGACTCAACACCGAGAATTTGATTAAATTCCACTCGGTAATTGCTTGGCAGCGCCGACCATTGTGAATGATAATTAAAAGCGAGTTGGGGAATCATGTTGATGACAATGCATTCATAAGGGACAACGAAATTACTTTCTGACGTTCACAACAACTCCAGTGAAGAAATATTTTCAAAAAATACTTTTTTAACTTATAGACAGACTTAGAGTATAATAAGAGACAGAGAGACATGGCTAGTTTAACTCGGCTGCGGTTGTTGATATAAGTAGTTTATGGAGTCGGAAATATAATGACTATGTTAGCCAGGAAAACCTTTCCCCACTGGCAGGAAATGGTTGCTATGGCGAGAAAAACCGGGTCATAGCATTTAGTATTTAAACATAGCTGTCTAGTAGTTTGCCATAAACATTTCAATAACAACTAGTTTAAATATTTAATATTAAGTAATATATAAAAGAAGTGAACAATGCCATGGAAATGCAATTGTTGACTGCGTTGTTTTGCATCTGGCTTTATCCAAAATTTAGTTGGGGGCACAATTCAAACTTGGGGGAAAACGGATTTAATTACAATCAGCCCAAGAAGCAGTTAGAACTAAAGCTACACTTTCAACCCATAGAGAACTGTGGCAGCGATGACGAAAAGTTATTTCGATATGGCATTAATACATTCATCTGCCCGGCAGAAAGCTCCAAGGAAGTCAAGTATGAGAAGCCCAGATATACAAGGCCAACAGTACGAGATGACGACTATGATGACAATGATGGTACTGAAGAGGTTGCCAGTGATGGCAGTGATGATGACAACAATAATGATGAAAAGGAATCAAGAAAGCATATTTCCTGCATACTTCGTTCACTGTACGGCAGCATGAAGGCAATGTCTGCTGATCTTAAAAAACTGGGTTCAGGTCTAATACCGAGCAATCCCTCAATGCAATTCAAGTATCCATACTTTGGCAAATCCAGAATTACAAAGCAGCCCAGAAAGCTAAGTAATGTTCGCATCAAGCAGCATTACTATTCCGATTTAGATTTTCCTGATGCGGTTGCAATAGCACAAAAAGGGCAGAAGTCAAAATATAAAACTCGCTCGAGCCTTAAGAAGCACTCGAGCAAACAGGTGGCCAAAACAAGACTAGAGAATCCTCAACAGATTGATCATCTTATCGAGAAACAGCAAAAAACTAGTCCCAACAGCGATCATTCAACAAACTTACAAATCCCCTTCAAACCTTCATCTGCTCATCTGGTTGTTCCACCCTTGATTCAACTGCTTAGTCGCCGCACGGACTTTTCCATCAATTCACCAGATTTGACTGAGAATCAACGCTTTCTGCAGGCTCTCAATGCGATGCGTCTGTCCAGAGCTGTTCAAGCTGCCGTCACGGCCCGCAACCGTCATCGACAACAAAACAACAACAAGCTGAGATATCATGTTGATGAGTTCAAAATGAATCTGAACAGATTAGTTTCCAATCAGGTTGCAATCGCGAGGCGGGTGTCTAGTTTGCTCACTGGGATTCATGAAGCTGCCGCAGCACTTCATTGATCCTAAATCCTGTTTAGTAAAACCACCCAGGCATACCGATGGAAAATTAAATGATTTAATTATGAAATAATTCGAATAAGCCATAAGCTTTCTGCTGATGATGGCTCGCTATGAACTAATGCTTTATGTATGTTATATTATATTTCAAATATATTTTGCTTTGCAGAATTGCTTACATTTCTAGCGTTTTACAATTTGGCTTTATTATAACTTATCAATTCTGAGTTTTAGTCTTTAGTTTACAATATCTTATATCTATCTTTTATCTAGCTGCCTTCCCAAACCCAAAGTTTTCGGCTGAAATTCAATACAGACTGGGATAGTCATAATATATTTGGAAAAATTTGTACCGATCCGATGAAGCCGAATTTCACCGCCCAAATAAGGTCACACTCAGAAAAAAATATATGTTATGATTTTGCATTTGATTAGCATTATAATTGATATTTCTAAGAAATGATAGTATATTCCTGGAAATTTTGACATTTCGATTCGACTCTAGAGTATCAGTATAAAAAATACGAAAATACCAAATATACGAAAATACTTGCATTTGGTATTTTTTCTGACGTTTTCATGTATTTTTTGGTATTTTGTTGGTAATATTTCATGTGGAAATATTAATTCAGAAAACTTGTATTTTCCAATACCATTCCAAGGGATAATATGCAGTAAGAGATCTATATATTCTTGATTTCAATCATCTGTCGATTCAATCTAGCGATTTGTTTTCTCCAGTGTAAGTCAGTCGACCAATCACATTGTTTTGCCTTTTAGCTCGATGAATATCACTCAAATATCACATCTTATATTATTTTAAATCTCGAAACCATAGCAAGCTGCATAGTTGAGCTTTGCTTTAGAAATTACTTCACTAAAATATTATTTAAGTCTGGAGAGAAACAAAATATTGGCATCATGAAAAATATTAAAAATACATTTCTGGCATTCGTGTTCATATTTAGTGTTGTTTTTTCCAAAACCCAAGCACTTATTGCAGACTTCGACTTCGCTGCGATGGAGAAACATGGCATGTTCAGTTACGATGTGGATGATAGTAATCTGGCATTAGATAAGCAATACCTCTCTGATTATATCGACGCTGAGCTTGACGCAGACGATGCAGTATTCGCCGTTAAGGATGTACGTAAGCAACGAAAGCAGGACCAAGAGCTAAAGACTAGGGACCTAAGCTATGAAGATTTTGATGTCGCTGCCAATGCCGAATCCAATGCTAATAAATATCAGAAGTTCATTGCGAATAAACAAAAAACCCTAAAAAAAAAGTCACAAATGCGACTGGAGCAGCAGCTACGCCAACAGCACAAGAAGCAAAAGGAGAGCGACCTGAACAAGGACGAATTGAATGCGAAAGACTTTGGCATGGGAGAGTAGGACGATAACGATCAAAAGCCGCAATATGAAGTTATACGAGTAATTAAAGCCAGTTATGATAGCTATACTATAATTGACGTTTTTCATGAATATTTTTATTTGATGCTAAAACAAGAAACTTAATAAAAGCTGCTATTAAAACTGTTACAAAAAGTAGCCTTTTTTAAGGGTTAAGAATGAAACAGCTTGCTTATGTTGCCGCTGTTAAGAATGCTTCTTTTTGCGAATGAATCTGCGAATCATTCAGGCAGTGAATGAACAGGCAGAGTCTGTCTGTCCGTCTGTATGAGCTCAGCTTTTTTTTCACAGTTTTGAAGCTAGAGCAAACAAACTTGGTATACATGTTGATATCTACCATAGTAAGACAAAGTGTCAAGATCTTCCTCCCCACCACCTCCCCTTCCCAGCAATTGGCAAAAACTTTTATCTTCCACAGTTTGACAGCTAGAGTAACCAAATTTGGCACAAGGGCTACTAATCACTTCCTTGATTGATCTGACTAAAAAAAATTGAGCAAAGTCTGTAACTCTCACACCCCTTTAGCTAGAATCACTAAATTTTGCAGGTTGACTTCGGTTGCCCTATAATATAATTCTATGCGTGTGCACCTACATCAGAAATTTGCTTAACTGTGCTTAGTTTTATTTTAACCAAGCAAATGGAGCCAGCCTAATGCAAATGGATACTTTACCAACAAATTATTTATTTTGTCAGCTTTTAATATTTGCTAGTGGCAAGACACGGTTTTTTTTCTCCGTATCCGACTGTAAAGCAAATCTTACAACGACAGCGGCGACAAATTGGCAAACGTTGACTTTTCCAGCTGCTTTTGTTAAATGAATGCGGCAACGGCAGGAAGACTGTTCTATTTCACTTGGCACGTGTTTCGGAGTGCATTTTAGTATATATGTGTGGGTGTCAGTGTATATGTGGGTGTGAACAATGAAAAAGGATTGAAAGCGACGGCGACTGCGAATGTTACAAACTTGCATTGTCACAAATGCGCATGTGTGTGTATGAGTGCATGTGTATGTGTTTGTGGTTAAAAGTATGTGTGTGTAAGTGAGTGGGTGTGTGTGTGTGTGTGTGGAAGGCAGCCATGTTTGCCAGCTTGCAGCTTGAGTTCTTTGGAAATCGCTCAAAGCCATTTTCAAATTGTTTTCGCAATCACAACAAAATCGATTTGTAAATATTCGCTATTAACTTAAGCTTTACATCACAGTACACAGTACACACACACACACACACTCACCGAATTGCCACGCCCACTTAGCACACACACACAAAGACGAGCGCACACACACATACATATGACACAAAGTGTTCTTAACGTACTTTTGTCTTCGAGGTCCTTGCCCAGCCTTGCCTTGTCCTGCCCTGCATTTTATGAGCTCTACTCGCATCTCAGCTAACAATTACAGCCAGGCGCAGCTCAAATTTCATTGCCTACTTCAAGGCGACAAATTTTGTCTAGCTTACACACTTGGATATTGTGATTTATTTTTGCTGATAAGCGCAATTTCAAAATCGATTTGTTAACACAAATCTTTTACTTGCAATCCGCCAAGCGACCATCCTATTGGCCAGCTCCTCCAGTTCCAGTTCTAGTCTAGGGGCTTATTATTTTCTTTGGCTGTGATTTCCACTCGGGTGCGACAATTGTTTTTTGTCGTCGAAATCGCAGCATGACAGAACGCAATCCCCAAAATCCTCAGTCGTTTTTTAAATGTTTGTTTTGCTAGACTTTTGTCAAATCTAAATAAATACTTAGGTAGCAATGCCTTTATAGTTCATAGTGTCGGATATGTCTCCTTATTGCTGTTCTTAAAATATTTAAAATTGCCTCCTAAGTCTCAGTTTGCTTAATAAAAGTAAGATAAATCCAAAAGTACTAAGAAAAATCGAAAAATCATTTCAAAGACAAAACAAAATCGGCCGATTTTAGACCTTCTTTGTTTTAATACTATATACATAAATAGTATACAAATGAAATTATCTGAATAAAAGCCTTTATTGCATGCCTATTAACCCGAAAAGCTCCTCCTTTAATACACATTTCAGACAAGGGTTTCTCTCACTTAAAACGCTTTTTCTTGTAGCCGTTTTACCAACAAAAAAAATCACTTTGTTGGTTTCCTTAAATTTGAATACATGCTGAGCTTGCGGCTGTTTAATAATGGAAACAATTTTTTTCCTTGCTGTGAAAAACATGTCGTTTACTAGATGTTCCATTCTATTAATATTGCTGCCTGCTAATGGGACAGCATAAAAGTGTTCTTAAGCCCCAGCGTTAAATTATGAATAAGAAAGTTAGAAAGGTGTAGTCGCGATTACTTGAATAGAAAATATTTTTTGCCAGCATTTGATACCTATTAACACATCTTCGCACACACATATGTTTGTAAAACAAGTAAGATCGTTGCAGTCGGATGCACGCGACTGCGATATACTCTTTTTGTTGCCTCTTTGCAGAGTCAGAAGTGGGTGTGGCAATTGTATTTTGCTCAAATCTTTCAAGTTTTGCCATCAATTTAAGTTTGGTTTGGCCCGTTCTACAGGTTTGGACAAATTTACAGTACTATTTGGCTATAACGAACTTCAACTTCGATTTAAGCCAAGTGCACTTTAAATGAAGACTTGAACAAAACATTTGATGTACTCGTATATGCTCATGCCTGTATTAACCCCTTTGTTGTTATAATTCGAAATAGTTTCATGAAAAAATAAATTGTTTTATATGTTTTAAAAAAAAAATCTGTTATTTTAGCTAGCTTAGTATCAGTATTAGTTGGTAAATTTTGTTAAAATAACAGTAAATTGTGTTTTACCAACGAATCTAAATCTCAGTTGAAATATGTACATGGTAACATACATGTCTAATTTTGATGTACGTATGTATAACATCAAAAAGAAGAATAAATCGATAGGATTACTGGGCGCTTAGTGAGCTTTGGACTCACTGTGCTATGCGATGCACAACTTTATTATACCAATTTGAGCCATTTTTAATGGGTACAGGATATAAAAATATAATGAACCTAAATGAAACCTTGCCACGGACATCGCCTACATTGCACTTTGCACTTGAGCTGCGTCCCCAGTCTCGTTCCTATGGGTGTATGTGGGTATTTTAGTAACAAAGCTGCCGCAAGGTCAGGCCTGGTAACTATGTGAACTTGAACTTTGACAGAACCAAGACAAACAGTAGAAATAGCAGCAGCAGAAGCAGCAGCAAAAGCAGCAGATGCTGCGGCTTTAATTATGGCAGACAACACCTGACACCATCCTTTTGGCCAAGAGCTGCTGAAACCACCAACAATTATAGGCAAAGAGACGGACAAGAGGCGAGAGGCCAGTAGGAGCAGGGCGTAGAGGGCAAGAGGCAAGGGGTAAGAGCCACGTGGTAAGTGTCGAGAGACAAGAGGCTAAAATTCTTTACACGATCTGCACATAAATTGTTATGCTAAAAAATTTGTGCATACTTTGAGGCGGCTGGCACGCATAATTCTATTCCTGCTATTTGCTGCTACTATTTACTTAAGAGGCGTAAAAGTTTTTGTGAATTATGAGCTGAGGCTGCGACATGACATCAGAGGCACAACAAGCACAAAGACACGCACATATATACATATGTACATAGATATATATATACTATAGTCATGGACATAATCATATTCATGACAATATAATGGCACCGTTAGATGGGCAGTCCCCATCGACTGACACAGACAGAACAGAACAGAACAGCCAGGTAACCAGAGAAGCCACTTTGCCGCCGGCTATCCATTAACCTTGCCTTATTGTCAACTTAAAAAGTGCTTTGAACAGCTATCTTGTCTCCGTATCATACATTTTTTTGGAACTTCATAAATTCAGTAAACTACGCAACAGCAGCAACAGCATTAATCATACAAATTTTGATACGATTCGACCTGCTAAAGCAGAACAATTACTCCCTCTACTGAAGCATGGCATGGTCTGGTCATTTATGAATTCATATTTCTCAGCAAACTGTTTCTAAGTTTGAGCATCTCGTAGTTGCAAATTCTTTAAAACTTCATTAATTGCTATTGTACATTATTCCATTTACACGTGGCAAACGTAAACTGTTTAAACTCAGCATTTCGAACAGTTTCGACTTATTATAATAACTAATTAATTAATTTTAATTTAATTTTCTGCGTATACAAATATCAATATTGCATATACCTTTAAAAATGTAAATTTAACTTAAATTGTACTTGCGTTGCGCTTCCAAACCGTTTGTTGATTCCAAAGTTGAACAGTTACAAAGAATTGCTTTTCAGTGCTATTCTAGGAAAAGAATTTCACATCGATTTCCTGGTAGGCAAATTTATGGGACACAGTTTGTTAGTCATCCTGCATTCAGCAGGACACGGCTCCATCACCTAGGACACGCCTTTCTAAGTAATTTAGCGGAAATATTAACAATAGACATTATCACAAAGTGGGAAATGAGCATTCTGCTCCAGCCTAACCTCGGTGCAGATAGCTCATTAAAATCAAATTCATTCCATTACTAAAATTGCATTTATTTGAAAAAATTTCCTTTGTGGTGTTTTTACTCATATCTTAAAATACATTTTCATTAATTTCTATACGTTAATTCATACTTAAAAATATTACTATTAACAATCAAAAAATTAGAATAAAAATAAATAAAAATAAAAAAATATGCAATAAAAATGGTACCCGTATATCCCAACGTCCACGCCCTTGGTCCTGGGGAACATCGATTGTCCGAATTCAGTTAGACCAATTGTGATTTGAATAGTCGAATATCCAGGTGATCTGGAGAGTATTTTTTTTTTCAAAAATTACACTTAATTGAACTCTGACGATCAATTCTAACGACTTACATTTCAAAACATTCACCGAACTGGATGTTTGGAGTCAGGATATTCATATAAATTCTATATTCTGTTGATAGATTTAAATTATTCTTTTCGATAGTTTACATAAAAAAACAAGTAAGAACGTTGCAGTCGGGCTCACCCGACTGCGATATACTCTGTTTTCTGTACGTAAAAATTTTTTTCTCCAATCTATCGAAGAGTTCAAATGGAGTCATACTGCAAAATTTGGGGTTTCTAGCTATAAGGGTGTAGGAGATACAGGTTTAGCTCATTTGCGGGGGCGGTTGTGGGCGTGGCATATTTTTTTTTGGCAGGTCGCTCAAGGATGTGGTCAGAAGTCTTTATGTCAAATTTGGTTACTCTAGCTGTAAAACTGTGGAAGATATATGTTTTTGCGGTTTGTGGGGGAAGGGGTGGGGGTGGGGGGGAGATCTTGACACTTTGTCTGCCTATGGTATATACCAACATGTATACCAAGTTTGGTTGCTCTAGCTTCAAAATTGTGGAAAAAACCTGCGGTCATACAGACAGACGGACAGACAGACGGACAGACGGACATTTCACAAACCCAATATACTCTTTTTTTCCATCTTGGAAAACAGAGTATAAACATCGCATAAGGCTATGATGATTAAATGCGCTTCTCATCTATTAAAAAGCATAAAAATGTTATGTATTTGTAAAAATTAGCAGCTAGGATTGTCATTCAAACTATTTTTGAAATAAATCTCAGACTTCACTTTTTGTGGACACTTTATACCTATCTCCGCTTCAAGCTGCTTGTGATGTGGACATTTCTGAAATCGTAAAGACATAGTTGCCATTTTTTTAAATTTTTAGGGTTCTTGACTATGGATAGACAATTGTAATAATGCCGTTTGAATGGGTCTATCTTCGAAGAGATTTCTGCTGACTTTACTTGCCCGCCCAATGCTTCTATTGACCATATCCTGGTGAATGTGAGTATTCTTACACACAAAAATCAGTTGGGAAATTCCAGGACTGCTGCGACTGTTTGAACGGTGTAAATAGGGTGTTAGTTTTGGACCGTTCAGAAATTCACTTGCCCAACCGTATAATAATAAATATAATAAATAGTTTGAAAATATTTGTCAAACATTAATCATACGACATTTGTGGCACACACAATAACAACAAGTACGAACATTGCAGTCGAATGCTCCCGACAGCGAAGTACTCTTTTTTATACTCTGTTTTCCAAAATGGAAAAAAAGAGTATATTGGGTTTGTGAAATGTCCGTTTGTCCGTCTGTCCGTCTGTCCGTCCGTCTGTCCGTCTGTCCGTCTGTCCGTATGAACGCAGGTTTTTTCCACAGTTTTGAAGCTAGAGCAACCAAACTTGGTGTACATGTTGGTATATACCATAGGCAGACAAAGTGTCAAGATTTCCCCCCCACCCCCACCCCTTCCCCCACAAACCGCAAAAATCTATATCTTCTGCAGTTTTGCAGCTAGAGTCACCAAATTTGGCATGAAGACTACTGATGACATTCTCGACCGATCTGTAAAAAAAAAAAATGCCACGCCCACTACCGCCCCTGCAAATGAGCAAAATTTGTATCTCCTACACCCTTATAGCTAGAAACCCCAAATTTTGCAGTATGAATACTTTTGATCTCATCGATAGTTTGGAGAAAAAAATTTTGACACGCCCACCCCCGCCCCAGTAAACAGAAAACAGAGTATATCGCAGTCGGGTGAGCCTGACTGCAACGTTCTTACTTGTTTTTTAATATTTTTGTTCAAAAGTGATCATTAATTTAAATTTGAAGCATTTATACAGAAGTGGGAGGTACCCATTTTGCTCGATTGCTTTGTTTTTTTAGAGGAAATTTAAATTAAATTTATATGCGATCAAAATGCACATCAAGTTTTTTTTTTATTTTACGGACAGACAGTCGAACGTACGGACAGGCAGACGGATATTTCATAAACTCAATATATTCCGTATTTTGTTTAAATTTTTGATAAAAAGAATATGAAAATCAAAAATATAAAATAATATTATAAAGAGATTTGTTTTTTTGTAGGTTTCACTTACCGAATGCTGCATCATTTTAA
This sequence comes from Hirtodrosophila cameraria, assembly GCA_949708635.1. Classification (NCBI taxonomy): domain Eukaryota; kingdom Metazoa; phylum Arthropoda; class Insecta; order Diptera; family Drosophilidae; genus Hirtodrosophila; species Hirtodrosophila cameraria. The sequence continues at coordinate 15,440,163 of OX453090.1, forward strand.
GCATTTTGTGTGGAGTTAGTTTTTTTTTTGATTGCGTTATGTTTTTTTTTTACAGACACATATACACACAAGTACATAAAGTATATACTTATTGAATTTATTGGATGTGGATGTATGAGTTTTATTTTGTTTGTTGTACATTTTATGTGTATGTGTGTGTGTGTGTGTGTGTGTGTGTGGGAGGGAGAAGAAGAGAAAAAGAATAATTTATTTTAAAATGATTGCACATTAAACTTTTGATTGGTGCGCTGCAGCGCTTCAATCGCAATACACATACATATGTATGGATATTGTTTATGTGTGTGTGTTTGTGTGTGTGTGTATGTTGTCTTGTAAGTATGTCCTGTCAGAGCATGCTTGAGATGGTGAAGAAGACAAATATATACAAGATGAAATGGATAGTATTATGCTATAAAGAAAACTAAAAAATATCTTAAACACATATACTACAAGAGCACATTTATTACTTACCTGAACCATATGTGAGGGCAATTCGCATAAAGCGAAAGCATCCGACTGTCAAGTGATCAAGGATATAGGGGATTGTTAGGGCATGCATGGAATGGTAGGATGGAGATGTACTAGCGAGAATATTGCACAGAACGCCAGCAGGCATTGCCAACTGCTAAATGCTGACATCTATTGATTTTGACAAAAAAAAAAGGGTGAAAGCGAACAGCTTTATTTGATTGTTTGGCACCCACAACCCATACAAATGGAGCAATAATGCATGCTATAGTCGAGAGTGTTCGACGTGAACATACCGTATTGCCAGAGGTCTGAAGCACCCCAACACACTCTTGTTGGTAATCATTTATGTTCGATGAAAAACGTAGTAATGATGCAAAATACAAATATATAAAATTTGCAGTTCTTATTATTTTTGTATGGCAATAATCAAAAATGTCGCCTTGACACATAATTGAAACTTTAACTGCCAATTTGATTAAATTTACAAAGCCAGAAAAATCGCAATGCAAATTTTTTAAATTTGGCAAGGCAGCAACCCGATTCCGGTTAAAAACTAAATACCTAATATTCTTTGCAAAGTGCAAGATGAAACTTTCTGAAATTTGGTTTTGAAAGTTTAGCTCGAGTTCTTCTTTGATTGATCTTTTAATGTGACTTATAAATCGATTAATCTACAATTTTTATTAGCACAATTCCACGTGGAAAACCATTTTGTGAAAAATCTATATAAGAAAACAAAATAATAAATTTAAAATTTTTAAAAAAGTTATTTTTATTATTTGCAAGCTTATTTGTTTGTGGATACTAATAGCATAGTTAGTAAAAGCAAATGTCAAAGCTTTAAAAATTTACTTTACAAATATTGGTAAATGATTAAACGAAAACAATTTCATGTTGATTTTTTCATGGAATAAACATAAGCGCGGCTTGAACAATTTTTTAAATATTCTTTTTATAGACATATTGAAATTGAGATATTCAAGTGATTTTCCAGTTGTATAAAGTTACAATAACCTTCTTTTAATAATATTTATGGATGCAGGGTGTTTGCGTCTGTTTCTTTGCCGCAATCAGTTTTAACTGTTCTGCTCCACATTGTGAAACATATTCCATGCCAGCTTGTGTGTGAGTGTATGTGTGAGAGTATGTAAGTTTGTGTGTAAGTGTGTGTATGTGAGAGATTTGCGTATGCCTGCCACAACCAAATGTCACGTTGCGTTTTTATTTCAATTTGTAATTTGAGAGCAACCAACAACAAATTTGATTTTGAATCTCAATCTCGGCTAACGGTAACGCCATATTGTACAGGTCCAATATATGTATGTGTGTATGCTATATATGCATGCGTGTGAACTTGTACTTGCATGTATGTGTTTATATGTTTTTGCAATGGCCTTGGAGACAACATGTCCTGCATTTAATTTGATTAGCGTGCGCAATGTCCCGCATACCGTCACCTATCCTAAATCCTTCTCAGCATTGACATCGACATCGACATAGTAATTGTCATTGTTGTCGTCGTCGTCATTGATTTCGTTCTGTCCAGCTCATCAATTATGCGGCACAACAAACTGGCTGACAATTGCAATTGCAACAGCTATTGTAGTTGCATACTCAAAAAAGTAGTATGTTGGGTTTGTGGAATGGCCATCTGTCTGTCCGACTCAATATTTTTGCACATTTTTGATGCCAAACTTGGTATACATGTTGGTATATACCAAAGCCAGACAAAGTCTTAAGATCTACTTTTCAGCAAAGAGATTGAAAACAAGAAAGAAATGTTATCTTCGGCACGCCGAAGATATACATATAACCTTGCAGAAGAAAACTTATTTTTCAACCGATCGTTCCTATGGCAGCTATAAGATATAGTGATCCGATTTTGATCAAATTTGGTCAACATGTGTAGAACGAGCTATAATTTAGATATATTGAGTTTGGTTGAGTTATTCTGAAAAACACAAAAGTTTTTCATACAAAAAGCTTATTTCAACCGATCGTTCCTTTGGCAGCTATAAGATATAGTGGTTCGATTTCGATGAAATTTTGTCAACATGTGTGAAAAGTGCTAAAACTTTCACATAGTGAGTTTGGTTGAGTTATTTTGAACAACAAAAAAGTTTTTCATACAAAAACTTAATTTTCAACCGATCGTTCCTATGGCAGCTATATGTTATAGTGGTCCGGTCTAGCCGATTCTGACATATGTACTGATAGCAGAAAGAAAAAGCATCTGAGGGATTAGTTCGCATATAAACAGACGGACATGACGGACATGACTCGGCTGTTGATGCTGATCACGAATATACTATTGTTTTTTTAAAATTATATTTATAACAAATAATTATAATACCTTCTACAAGGTAATAAAAAGAGTGTTTTGCAGTCGGGAGCATACACACATTTTGCTTGCTGCTGCTGTGATTGAAGTCATCCCCTGGATTCCGCTGAACATGACGCTTGTTTATGTATTCGTATTTGGATTTTGAGCTCAAGACAGATCTCTGCACAAATCAATTTGTTAAATTGCATTCGTTAGCCAAGGTGAGTCGGCTTACCACTTGCCACGCCCATGCAGTTAAAAGTTAACATCCCACATAACAGTAACCGTTATGCATTGATTACAGTTGTTATACAACAAAATTAGACAGCTTGTGTGCATCGTGTGCATGTTTCTGATAAGCAAATCGGGTGAACACGAAGAAGCTTTCGATGCACAGGACTAGAAATTTTCGATTACCTTTATGGCACTCAGTAAAAAACACACACAAGTAAAACACTGTCACACACACACACGCTTAAGTTTTATAGAAGAAAATACCATTGCACGTACAAGTTTCCTAACTTTGATGAAACGAAAAATCAAAGTTGAAAATAAATTTTCATACTTAACTGTGGATGCTCTTTCATGCAAGTACTACTTAATATCTGCGAGTATATAACTTAATGTGTATCGACTTAATCAAAGCATTAATATTTAAATATTGTATATTTTCTAATGAAAAGCTTTTATTTATAAACATAATTCGCGTAAGTTTAAATGACAAATATTTGTGTAATAATTCAATTTAAGCAAACAAAACTTACTATTTTATGGAATATTATTAATATGGAACATTCTCTGAGACAAACAAGTGAGAAAGTTGCAGCGGATACACCCAACTGCGATATACTCTTTTTTTCGCCTCTTTGCGGTAAAATCTTTCAAGTTTTGCCATCATATTAAGCTTGGTTGGGCCAGTTCTACAGGTTTGTGAGAAACAAATTTTGTTCGATTTAAGTGATTAGTAGTCTTTGTGTTAAATTTGGTTACTCTAGCTGTAAAACTGTGGAAGATATAGGTTTCTGTGGTTTGTGGGGGAAGGGGTAGGTGTGGGGGGACATCTTGACACTTTGTCTGCCTATGGTATATACCAAGTTTGGTTGCTATAGCCTCAAACCTGTTTAAAAAACTGCGCTAATACAGAAGGACGGACAGACAGACGGACAGACGGACGGACGGACGGACGGACATTTCACAATCCCAATATACTCTTTTTCTTTTTTTTTTCAAAAAAAATTTAAAAAAGAGTATAAAAAGTGGTTTTAATATTTCTGCCAATTAAATATGTCAATAACTTTTACTTGGATGAATAAATTTAAAAAACTTACTTGTGTTTTTTGTAAAGAATTCCATAAACTTCTGAATACTTATTTATTTATTATTATTAAAGAATTTTGTTACCATAAAAAAAAGTTAAGAAATTTATTTATTTTCAAATTTTCGACCGTTTTCCTCCTTTAATTTTTTTCAAAACTACCCTTAAATGAGTTTTATTTCGATCTCTCAATACGTTATTTAAATTTTAAAGATTGCGCAAAATATCTTTTCTTTCAGATCCTTTCCTGTTAACATTCTCAGCTATCGATGTTTTCGACTATCTCAATTTTTGTATATCATTGGAAATGTAAGCAAAGTAAACATGTTTTTCTAAATACCTCAAATATTGAACGAAAGCAAACTAGTTGATGACATTGTACAGATTTTTTAGATCTATGAAATCTCTGTGCTGAAAATAAGCCAGGAAATAATGAAAAAAGGAAACGAGGAACAAAATAAACTATGAGCATATCCCTGGCTTAGTAAGTGAACGAGGACCAAACACAGCTGGTCTGTTCATGGCATCAAAGCCGCTTGGTTGACGAAGGGGGAGACATGAAGGCAGATCTTGAATACAATATAAAAGAAAGGCTGCCACTGCAGCTGTTGCAAGTGCAGCGGCTTATGCCAAATTTTTATTTTTTGTGAATTTCATGGAATATAATCAAATTGCTGCAGTTGGCACTTTAAAGAGCTTGTTTCACATGAACGCTTAATATTATTGACTTCATTGTGAATATCCTTGTTAAAGAAAATAAAAAAAAAACATAATAATATGAATCATCGAAAAATGTAAAGTGATAAAAAATCTGAATAGTTCAGCGCAAGTGCATTTATTTTATGGGCTATAAAACACTTGCAATAAAACTCTTGAAGTTGATACGATTTAATTGAATACAAGCACTTAATTATTACACGGCACTTACCTGAGACCGTTTTAAACTGGAACTTTCAACGTAACCTATAAATTTAAAGAGGAGCTCGAAAGCACAAAAATACTTGGACCAAAAATTTGACATTGACAAGAGCGTTCAAATTAACAGCGGTTCAAAAATGAAGTTGATTTTGAGATCACCTTTCGAAAACGATGTGCAGCTTTGGCAAAAAACTTAGAATTTTAGAATTACACCCAAAGGTAAAAAAATTTCTGGACTTAGTAATGCTCCAATAAATATATCTAAATAAATTTAAATTTATAAGTTAATTTATTTGTATCTATTTGAAATCCACATTGTCCGCCTTATCAAAGATAATATGCATTTGATAAGCTAATTTTATAAAATTTCTTAAAATCACTTTCCTTTTTGAAAATGTATTATACAAATTTAAATATTTATTTCGCCTAATGACAGTATTGTACTATTTACTCATTTAACAAAGTCTAATAAAAATTCTTTAAAATTAAAAAAGGGCTAATTTCCATGGCTTCTAATTTAAATACATCTGAATGTTGATGGCAATTAGCATCTATGGCAATCATCATTGACAACCTATAACTAAAAACACTTATTTTATAAATTGAAAAGCATAAAAGCATATTTGTATCAAAATTTTTGACTTACACTTAAATTGAAGCTTATAAAAAAAACGGTGAAGAATTTGCAAGGAATTTAACTTTTGAATTAAATTGACAGAAATATGTAAAGCATACTTTTAGGATCGTCTGAATATTAAATTAACTAACAGGAAATCAAATGATGTGAATTATATCCAGTCCTTTAAAAGTATGCTACACAATTTAGTATGGAATTGATTTGAAAGGGGAATTCGGAATAGGCCTGAATAATTTGGAAATGTCAAATATAAAGTATAGCTGATCATGATACTGGTCAAAAATATTTATACTCCCTCGGTGCGTTACACATTTCTAAACAAACTTATAATACCCTCTGCAAAATTGTAATTATATAAACGCATATTCCTTGTTGTGTTATTAAAACTTTTGTAGAAAAACATTTGCTGAAAAAGTAAGAAAAAGACTTATTACCTTTTCATCATGAGCATCATCGACATAGTTGTGAAGACTTAAAACCATTTTCTAGCTTTTAAACAAATTGACTCAAATAAAACTTGAAGGACGCGATTGTGTTATAAGAAAATTTCACTCTGTCAAAAAGCCGCAAAAGCCGCAAAGCCGATGAGAACGAAACGCAAGCGTAGTTTGAACGCAACTGAATCGAAATGCGATGATTGATTAAGACTATAATACTATATACCTTATTGTCAGGAGTGGGCGTGTCTCAATGCAAGGATATTGAATGGTTGAATAAACAGCTTACAATTTATTATTTACTACGATACTTACGTTGAGCTTAAAAGAGATGGTAGCAATTAGAAGCGATTTAAATATATATTTGAAAGTAGTTACGATATAGTTATAGTTGAAGTACCATATGGAAACATACTTATAGTTTTTTCTATGCAAATCAACAGCAACTATTGGTGCTGCAATAAGCTTTGAAGAACAGGTTGCAACTACAGTCAGTTAATAATAAAATTTGGACAGAACAAAAGCAGAAGATATGTTATGTACGATGTTAATGCCGAGCATGTTCTTCAGCTAGTAAAAGATAGTAGTTACTTAATTGCCATAGAAAAAGACTAGATTGAAGTGTGAAATAAATGAAAATTTACAGAATATATAGTATGTTACTAGTAGTAGTTAGTTGTAGTAGAGAAACGAAAGCCAAGTCAAATATTTGTCTAGCTAAAATGCACGCCAATGAAAGTAAATATATCAACGTACATCTAAGTATGTAGTTATATACTTTACTAGTATATACTATATATATATAAATTTTTTGATCTAGACGTCACGCAGTTTGCTACTTAGTTAAGTTTCGTATCGGTTTTGTTTTGTTTTGTTTTGAAAAATAAGTTAGTTGTTTTAGTATTTGTATTTGTATTTGTATTTGTATTTTGTTAGTAGTATAGTATGTTTGTTTAATTCAATTAAGTTGCATGTCCAACAGCTGTATTTAGTTCTAGTACTTACCCCAATACGTCCCAGCAGCAGGGCGTCCATTTCGCCACCATTTTGAGCCACCGGCACTGTGGTTATCACGGATATGGTCGGCTCCGCTTGGGCGCTCAAATCGACCGACATTTTGATAAAGCGAATTTATATAGTTATGTGCTCGTTGTTATTGTAACTTTGTTGTTAGTTGGTTGTTGCAAAAAAAAAAAACGCGCGTATTATTATTGTACTCGTTTTATTAGAAATAGTATTATTATATTTCACTTTGTGCTCAGTAGCTAAACTGTAACTGCAATTGTATGAAATGCAGCAAATATTATATGCGATATACAAGTGTACGACTATTCTCAGTCAGTACCAACTGATGAGTGGTCCTTTAAACCAGTCGTGTTGCAATTGTCCTCGAGCGTTGTGCGAATTGCAAGTTTATGCAAATAAGTTGATTCCCCCATTGCCCTACACATCCTTCCACAAGCCCTTCGGGTGCAAAGGCCAGACACCGGTTCTAGATCATCCGACTTGCGAAACTTTTAATTGATTGACTAATTGATGCCAACGCCAATCAAAACTACAGCTACAGCCAATAGCTACTGTATTTCTAATTGGCTCAAGCTTTGACCCACTAAAGTATTTGAAAGCTTTATGAAAGATGCCAACAAATAAATCAACTATGGAACAGCCAACACACGCCATGGATAAATGTGTATCGACTCGACTCAACTTCAAGTTATCCTTTAAGCGAGTTGCGTAGGTTTCGGTATAAGATGCATTTAATTGAGTTGTTGTTCAATGTTCATCATCTCATTTCAGATTTGGTTTTTAATGATTATTAAAATAAAATAGTTACATAAAACATTTCCAGATAATTATCCAAAATTATAAGCCACGCTTAAACGTGTGTGTGCCTTAAAATGGAACATTTTAGAGCATTTTTGAACATTTTTGAACATAATTATTTTATTAGTAGGCTCGACGTCTCAAAGTTAAGGGATGATTTACGAAAACATTGAACAATTTAAATATTTTTGAACATTTTTGAACATTTTTTAAAATTTTTAACAGTTTTGAACAATTTTGAACAATTTTGAACATATTTATTTACTAGTAGGCTCGACCTCTCAAAGTTAAGGGATGATTTACAGAAACATTGAACAATTTAAACATTTTTTATGCAATGTCTAGGCAAATTGGTCTGAAAATGCTTCAAAAATAAAAATGTCTTCAAAAGTCCAACATTATGACCGTTTCAATGTCTAGGCAAAATTGTTTAAAAATGCCCCAAAAACAAAAGTGTGAACGCCCGCGGGCGTTATGCCATGTACCCATATGCCGACATTATGGTAACATGAGCGAGTTTGATAAAAACATCCTTTTTATATCGATTTTTGGCATCAACAATATGTTGCAAAGTAAAGTCGATTGATCATAGCAATAAATGCTTTGAAACAAACTTTATCCCATTAAAATGACCTAGAAATAATTAAACTTTTAATGTAGCTGAGTTTTAAATAGATCGATTTTGCTGAGTCGAAAGACTTTTAAGGGTTGAACATTATCAATATAAATTTACTATACTTGTCAACTGATACTGATACACAAAATATGCTGTGTGCTAATGCTATTAGGAGATGCCACAATTACAATTCCAATAAGCCGCATGCCAATTAAACTTACCAAGTGGAAAAGTTATGCATCTATTCCCCCTTGGAGAGCAACTGACAGTCACGTTTGTCAATAAACACCGGAAGATATATATGACAGCTGACAGTGCGCTGACGGCTGAGGGTTGAGGGTGGTGCTTTGAGTGTTTGAAGTTGTTATTGGGTCTCTCTGTGTGTGTGTGTGTGAGTGTGTGTGTGTGTCATGGCCCTGCCTTAGGGCTTCAAACACGCGGATGTTGTCGCTGACATATTGAAATTTCCATTTCCCTAACAAAAATTTGTGATGTTACTGTTGTTTCTGTTTGCTGCTTTTGCTTCTAACACCCATGCCATGCTCCACGCGTCGTATGCGCAATTTGTAAGCGCTGAAATTGGTATTAACGGCATTACATGCTCTTTATGAGCAGTCAGGGAAGCGGCCACGCAACATGACTCTGCCCAGGTGACAACCAGAAGACATTCAAATTGTCTTAACACATATGTATGTACATACGCACATGCGAATAAAGTACATACTTATAATTTGTTATATACATATGTGTTAACTTAACAGGGTCATATGATATTTGATAGGCCAACACAGATAACGTTTTGATAAAAACAGAATGATATTGTTAAAAGTTCTTAAAACAATCAAATACTTGCAATGTTTAAGCTTTAATATTTGATTTCTTCCAGTTTATAAAAGCAAGTTTTTCGTTGACAACAGATCGATTATAAACAATTTGTTGACATTTGTAAATATCTAGCAAAGCTGATGAAAATTGTAATACTATATTGGAGTTGTGAAGTGTCTGTCCGTCTGCCTGTCCGTTCATATTGCTACTCAATTTTAACATATTCTTGATTTGCATAATGTTGTGTTGCTTTGAAGACACAAGAAGTATAAAAATGTGCCATCAAACTGAGCGTCAAGTTTACGATGTGCCAAGTTAGAGTATGTAAATAAAAGTCAGAGCTATTAGGTTTTCGTGTTGTGTCGTAAAGTGCATATTCTCAGCGAAAATGAAGTTGTGGAAGTTTCCAGCTCCCAATACACCTTACCTGACATTGCCTTTAGATAATACTAGATACAAATGTTTGTGCACTCTGCAAAAAAGTTGTTCCTTTATTTTTGTAAAAAACAAATACATATAAATACAGAAGATATGCTATCCTTGGACTGCCCTTGCAGTGCATTTGTTAAGGCAAAAACTTTATTGTTTTTATTAATTGTTTCTTTGATAGTTTTAAGAAATGCCCGAGTTTAACCAAATTTGATTAAACAATGTTAAATCAATATTAAAACAGCATATTCTTGAACATATTGTTTCTTTTGCAGCTTATAGATTTAGTTATCTACTTTTGAAACTAAAAATAGACGAGTTTGGTTAAATAAGACACTAGTTAGAATAGAAACAGACAGATGGAAGAACGTATAGACAAGTATGGTTGTTGATGCTGTTGAAGAATATATCTAACTAATATACGTTCTCTTGAAAGCGTTTCACATCCGCTGACAAAATTTAAACACCCAATTGTTCATAAAATAAGCTCTTTTAAATTAAGAAATTGAACAGATAAAGGAATTTACTCAATTTTTTTCAAAACTATCTCAAAATGTGCCTTGTTTTATTAGCTTTTCGTATCCCAAATTTCATTTTGGGACAGCAAAATTTGTACGAACTGTAAATGCATATGTATACAGATCATATCGTTATCAGCATTTCACGTAACTTTTTTGCTTTTAAAGATAACTCGATTAAACTCACTTTATCTAAGTTTTATCAACTTTTCTGCATCCTGAAAAAATTTTATTACAATTGGCTTACTATTTCTTATAGCTGCCATAGCAACGATCGGTTGAAAAATAGGTTTTTGTATGAAAAACTTTTTTGTTTTTTAAGATAACTCAACAAAACCCATTTTATCTAAGTTTAGAAACATTTTATGCATGCTGACAAAATTGCATATATATCTGACAACTACATCTTATACCTGCCATATGAATAATCTGTTGGAAAATAAGTTTTCTTATGAGAGCCTTTTTTTGTTTTAAAAAAAACTTAACCAAACTCACTTTACGTAAGTTGAAAATTACGGTTTCGTATGCAAAACTTTTCTGCAAGGGTATATATCTTTGGCGCTACGAAGACAGGATTTCTTTTCTGTTTTTAATTAAATTTTTTTTAAACTTTTGAATTCAAAATTAGCAAATAAATAAGATAAGAAGTTGGTTTTAAACCGCTGCCTGACATTCACATGTCGCCCAAACATTAGGTCAAGTTTAGAGTGACCAAGCAGCCAAGCAACAGAGGCACCAAGCAACAACACATCCTTTGCTTATATTCTCAGGATTATGAAGGTAAAAAAGTATTAAAAATGAGATTAAATAAATAAGAAGTAGATTTGTCTGCTAGCAAATGCTAGTTTCGAATGAAATATTACTCGTAGAGCGGGCTGCTTTTATTGTCACAAATGTCAAATATTTGACAAGTTTATCGATAATTGATGTAGCAAAGCAACTTTGCTGCTGTAGCTGCTAACACATACACAAGCACGTTTGATCTGACAGAGAACGACATTGTCATAGAAAATATCCAATAATGGAAATGGAATACGTGAATATCAATGAATTTAACGACCTTAAGCTGGCTCGTCGCATGCGCACCTGCAACTATGAGAAATACACATCTCTTGTGCGCATGCACCTTTCATTTTACCTCGATTTAAACACGCATGAGTAAGTTTGGCATTGTATTATGTGTGAGTGTGTGTTTAATTGTGGCAATTTTAGATTCGATTTTCCCTGCCATGAGATTGAGTACGAGGACAAGGGCAAGCTCAAGAAATGGAATCGTCTGTCGCAAAAGCACAGATTGGGAAACGCTGCCACCTCTTGCACCATCTCCTCGTCTTCGGTTGGCTGTGCCGCTGGCGCTGCCAGCAATAAATCTGTCCGCAACAGTCCAATAGAGTGTCTGCAACAACAGATTGATGCAGGCTTTCAAATGCATCTGCTGGAGCTTAAGCAGTTTCTCATGCTTGAGAAGAGTAAGTGAAGCAGGAGCATAAGTATACATTTGTTGTTTTAATTGCGGTTGCTATCAGATCTCACACAAGAGGGTCTATTCCGCAAGACGGGTGCCGTGTTGCGGCAGAACAAGCTGCGGCTGCTTATACAACAGGATAAGCCGCTGAATTTGGAGCAGGCGGAATTCTCTGCTCACGATTGTGCGACCGTTTTTAAGAGCTATCTAGCCGAGTTGCCGGAACCGTTGCTAACGGACGCACACTATCCAGCTTATCTGCAAATAGCGCCGCTTTGCCAGGAACTGACGGAACGAACGCAGGGCACACTGGAACGGCAACAGAGTTTGTTGAACTCGGTGCAGCTGCTGCTGCTGTTGCTGCCGGAGGAGCAACGTCAGCTGCTGCAGCACATCATGGAAATGCTGCACGCTGTGGCATTGCATGAGCAGGCCAACAAAATGACAGCCGTTAATCTGGCCATGGTATTTACACCACATTTAATCTGTCCACGCAATCTGCCGCCCGAGGTGCTGCACTATACGGCCAAGTGCATGTCCAGCATTGTGGCTTATATGATTGTGCGCAGCCTGGAGATATTTGCGGTGCCTGCCAAGCTCTCGACTGACATACGTGCTTATTTTGAAGACCGCAATCGCAAGAAAACAAAGTCGCCGGAGCAAACGCTGGGTGGATCAAGCTCTGACACCTCACCGGTCAACACGGTCTACACTTTTGTAGATCGTGCTGCCACCGCAGCGGCCAGCAATTTTAACAACACGGATATGGAACTGGCCCTGCTATACGCGCACGTGGCTAGTTTACCGGAGTCCGCGAATAAGCGTCGACTGGTAAAACAGTTTAATAAAGAAATTGGAAAGGGTATTGCTTATTATACATTATTATATATAGCTCGGATAACACCCTTTATTTTTTCTTATAGGCATGCCATTGATGGTCGGTATGGATAAATTAAAGAACAATGAGGCAACTCGCAGCGCCAAATCTCTGGGCGATTTCATTAAGAAGCACATCTTTCACAATAGTCTTTTCTCGCGTACTCCTGCTTTGCAGGCTATGACTGGCTCAGAGGTGAGTGCCTGTTGGCCCTTTGAATGCTTTTTATATCCTTGCACGATTTGTTTATTGATTTAATAGGAAAAGTTTCTAAAAGGAGCTTTGTGATTATAGTCTTATTTGTCCTTCTGTCTGTAGATTATCTAAATCAAAAAATTTACTATAGCACATAGCGATCGTTTCAAAACCAACTTTTTGTTTTATCATTCATTTTTGAATTACACTTTTTGTTGACTTGAAAAAGTTTCTTTCCAATCGGTTTTAAAAAGCAAATTTCGTTTAGAATTGGTAAATTATAATCTGCAAGGATATTTTTTTTTTCTGCGGCATTACGAAGATAGCTGTTCCTGTTTTGTATACTAACCGCATGTTCTTGTATCCTTGCGCAGACACCAAATCTATCGCATGATAGCATCTGCGGCGCCAGCAGCAGCAACAGCCGCTCGGCGCCAGTGAGCCGCCAGCAGTTGCATGAGCTAAACGCTATGCCAGCCGCAGTGCCCGAGCTTGACGAGAGCGATGCGTGCTGGGTGGCGTCGCTGTCCTGGCGCTGTACGTCGCAGCCGAATCTGTGCATGCGGCCGCAGCTTGACGAAGATGACGAGGATGCAACAACGGCCAACGGTTTTTCATTCAGCACGCCAGAGACAACAAAGCGTTTGGTGCGCAGCGTATCCGCGACGCTCAATCGTCGTCCCAGTCATCAGCAGCTGCTCCAGAGCAGCGTATATCGCAGTCTGGATCTGATAACAAGCACGCCAGCATTGCGCATGGGACGCCTCTCCATGTCGCCTATTACCAAATCTATGCAGAATCTAGCTATGCAGGTAAGTGGCGCATGATTTGTTTGCTTGGCATGTTCCATTATCATAATGCTCCAGATTTTAATAGCTGACTAATGCTGATGAGTTTTTGCAGGAATCCATTATGACACCGCGTACCCGTAAGCCGGTAATGCTGCTCAATGCGTTGGTTAATGGCGACAAGCAGCAAAATCAAAGCTTTGCCAAGCAGCTGGAACATGATGATGAACTGCCCAGCAAGAAACTTGAGCCTCTGGCGCTGCACAGCGAGGATGCTACCTCGCTGGGCGGCTATGCAGACATACTGAAGCACCAGCAGAGTTTTGTTGGCAGCAATCTGTTGACGTCGCGCAAGCGCACGAATAGCAGCAGTAATAGCAACAGCAATGAGCTGGAACTGGAGCCGGAGCCTTCCCTGGATGCTTCGTCAAGCGATTTCAAGTGAGTTAAGCGGTTTGTTGTCACATTGCTTCAAAGCGTAAAATTTGATATCACAGAATAATTGAACATTTCTAATCTATTGGGAGTATTTGCTCACACGCAGTGTTTTGACAGCCAGACCAGCGGATTTGTCATTTGGCAGTCGCTCGGATGACTTTGGTGGCGCCAACACTACACAGAACATTGAGGACTTTGACGAATCGGAACTGAGTCCGCATAAGGAGTATCCAGACGAAACCGCTCTTTAGCTTTAAGTGAGCAACACACACACACACACACATTGAACATTTTGAATAACGTTAAAACCGTTGTACAGTTTAAAAAAATCATCTATTATCTCTTATCAAACCTATTAACATTAACTATAAGAAAAACAACGCATTAGCTTTGTAATTTCCCGCGTTATTTCCACGTAGTGCATATGTACACATGTAAACTAAAGTCTTACATTATAAATGCATACCACATCGATTATAACCATATCTATCTATATAATATATAAATATATATAAATATATATAAATATATATAAATATATATAAATATATATAAATATATATAAAGAGTATATATATAAAAGAGTTTGTCCTCACTGGCGATTGGCGATTGGCAATCAACGCAGGGCCCAAACCATAAGAGTTAGATGGTTGAAATTTTCACAGTAGCTTAGGCACATGCCGAAAGTAAGCACTAAGCCCGGATCTTGGAAAATTCGGTCGGGAAATGTGGAAAATTCGCGGAAAATCGTTGAATGCAACTTTTTTGTATATCATCCGATCAGCTTCAAACTTAAATTCAATGATCTACAAAATATAAAAAATAATTTATGACTGCATACCAATTTTCCGGAAAATTCAACCCCCTGGGTGGAAAGTGGGTGGTAAATAGGGCAAAAGTTGAGTTTTTATGCGATTTGCTTCAAAATCATTTTCAAATATCTATATGAAAATTCATTTTAAACATCATACCAATTTTCCGGAAAATTCACATTCCCGGGTGGAAAGTGGGTGGAGAAAGGCGAAAGTTGAGTTCTTATGCGATTTATTCCTAACTCATTTGCAAAGATCAATATGAAAATTCATTAAAAACTGCAAACCTATTTTCCGGAAAATGTACCCTGTTGGGTAGAAAGTTGGTTAAAGTTGTTGGAGCGAAGTTAAATTTTCGTTCGAATATGTTTTTATAGCGTAGCACCGCACGCCGGGAAATGCTAGTATATTATGTTCTGAAAAATTACACACAAACATAAATGATATTACAACATATATACATTAAATAAAAATATTTTTATAAACCTAACTGTGATTGTTTCATAAGCTACATATGTATCTGGGTACGATCATATAATATAAGCAAGATAGAAAACCTAGCTTCGGAATGTCGTGTATACATACATATATAAGTTATATATCATAGTAAATAGCTTTTCGTTAAAAATTATCTATTATCATTTGATTGTTCATATAAGCTATAAAAAACAGTTAGCGTATTATAATTAAGTTTGGTCAAACATTTCTTTTTTCATACTTTTTAATATATTGTTTCTTCGGCAGCTTGTAGGAGCCGATCCAGACTTCGCCAAGTTTCATACCAACAAAATAAGCCAAATTAAATTGCTCTAGCTTTAAAACTGTTAATCGGACGGACAGAGGTCTGTTTCAACAGACCGATTTATTTTTTTACGCAGACCAAATGTAATCGATAGAAACCAAATTTGAGTCGACTGAATATGATTAGTTGACTTTGTTACTTATTGCTTACCGTGGAGATTTTGTTTATTTTTTTTTGGAGAATAAACCATATTGAACAGTAGATGGAGCTTTTTACTTGTGTTGCGTCTCACTGGCGCTCTGTATCGTTGAAATGCAGCCCTTACTTAGGATAGTCTGTTTAACAACCAATGAAAATGAACCATATATAGAGCCACTGTGTGCGTTTAAAGCTATTAGGTCTATTTTTGTAGGTGGTGCAAAGAAATACGAGATAAAAACATCTGGTTTTGGTCTCAAAATGTGCAGAGAAATGTGAGGATGTTGAATGCTTATGAGCGCTGTGATCTCAGAGACTACAAGTGATAGAGACACCAAAATAGGCATGAAGATTCAAGAACTTTAAAGACACAGGTCTGATTTTTGGATCACATATTTATTTTATCAATGTTTGGATTATAAACACCAAAACTAGTGAAGCAGTTGTGCAGGCACTGCATACGTTGATTGCGTTGCTACTGAACTGCTTTTACAACGCACTGCTTTGGTTATAATACCACAGGTCCGGTATATGTTCGCCATCGACCCCGACACCAGACCATAACCATGTCCTTCGTGGCGTCGGGGCACACCTCCTGCAATTTCTTCAATAAATCGTCATACTCCGCGTTTTCCAGAATCATGTTGCACTTCTCCTTGGTCTTTACTTTCCAGAGGCATGGATTTGTGTGGTAAATAGCGATCAATTTAGTTAGATACTCTTCTGACTCCAGAATATTTAATTCAATTTTAAATTTTTGTGACAGTTGAAACAAAGCCGATAGCATTTTCGATACATTTTTCGATTTCATTTGCAAAGACCGAGTCAAATATCCAAATTGTTTGAATTTCAACAGACAGTCTGTGCAAAGCGACAGACGGTCTGTACAGACCAAAATTCAGTATTAAATTTGAAACGACGAACATCGATAACACATGTTTTCACAGGCAGGTCTAGGTGGCCCTTTATATTGTTATCGTTAAAAAAATACATGTATGCTTAAACGATTTTAAAATAAGCTTAAAGTTTAACTGATTTGTGAGGAAAAGTTTAATTTTTTTTAGTTATTTGATACTATGAGCAATTTAAAGATAAAAGATAAAGTTAATGAGAAATAGCTAAGAAACATAAAGCCAGTGGCGCCAAATTTGAATAAGGGATATCACAAATGTCAATTTACGAAAACTAACTGTGACAAGCACGCAACATTATGTTGCCAACCGAGATTTGTATAGGATTAGGTATTAATTACACAGGACGACAAAATTACATTTTTTGTTTGTTGCCCGAGGTTTGATGGTAGATTTGGGTAAGCAAAAATGCACTAAAACAGAGAATGATTTATCTTTAAACTGGTCATAGCACTGGACATTCGCACACAACAGATCTAAGCGATTTGTTAGTTGTTTTGCACACTTCAACACGTGATTTTTAAAACCGTGCTTTATAAATCTATTTCTTAAAACTATTCAAATTCAATTTAAAACTTTTTATAATTATAACTAAAACATTAAACGTTTCCTCACAAATCAGTTAAGCTTTGAATTTCTTTTCAAAATAACACAAACATGTATTTTTTCTTGTCGACAACAATATAAAAGTCATTTGAGTATTTTACTTTTTCGAGTTGCTTTGACTGTGTCATCAGTATCAGCTATCAATAATCTTGTCAAATATTTGACATTTGTGACTATAAAAGGAGCCAGCTCTACGAGTAATATTTCATTCAAAACTAGCATTTGCTAGCAGACCTTCATACCTTCATACCTTCATAATCCTGAGAAAAAAAGCAAAGTATGTGTTGTTGCTTGATGCCTCTGGGTTGATCACTATAAGCTTTACTTGTGGATATGCCGTCTACTGAAATCCGCTATTAAACAACGGTCACCAAAAACACTGTAAGCCTGATTTATGTACTTGATTCGATTAATTTCGACAGATTTTTTACTCAAGGTGCGTACTCAGCAATTATAGGTGCTGCTGTGGTCACATTGTTGACTTAATTGCCATAGGCTGTCTGCAACAAATTGACCAGTATATTCCAATTGAATGATTGCGGTTAAGTGCGCGATGTCAACGCGTGGCTCTTGAAATGGATGCGACATTTGGAGTGTGAGTGGGCAGGAGGAGTCAAAATTCCGCGATTCTGGTAAACAAAATTGCGGCAAGTGACAGCTTAATACTTAGCAGCAAGAGCATCAGCAGACTCAAGGGAGAGGCGCTAAGGGGCTGAGGCACAGTTTGAAGATATTGGCGCTAATTCAGAACGACACATGTCACATGTTATATGTTACATGTCACATTGCGTACCACCACCAAAAACGAACAGCACCAGCGAGCTGCACCAACCATTAAACGACGACAACACTTATGACGCACTTGAAAAACGTGCTAATTTGGCTTTAATTTGCATTTTAATACGCAATATTCATAACGCATATTGCTGGCAAACAGGGCGCATGCGTAATGTGCATAATACTCATATCAGCATAAGTAAATATGCAAATCAGAGGCCACAAAACTCCAAAGCCAAAGCCAACGCCAACGCATTGCATAATTATGCAATTGGAGCTTGGTCTTCGTATTACACATGTTGCAACCTTTCAGTTGCAACACCAGTTTCAGCTCCAATTTTAAGTTCAGCCTCTCGTTTGGCTGCTTTTCGAGCATTTCGTTTAAATACCCAATAACCATTCAAAGGGTACAAAGGGTATGCCACGATTTTCATTATATTTTTCGTCAACTAATCAAGTTATTATAATTGCATTATGTAATGTGTAACGTATAGAAGTTATAAAGTATATAGATTCTTGATCAGCATCAACAGCTGAGTCGAACTAGATAGGTCCGTCTGTCTGTCCGTTTGCGTATATGCGAACTTGTCTCTCAGTTTTAAAGCTATCGTTATGAAACGTAGCACAGATGCTGCTTTTTGTTGGCCGGAATCGGCCAGATCGAAACATATATATATATACTCAGCAATTTGACCAAACTAACGAACTCTGAGTTTTAGTATTATCTTAGCATTTTGACAAAATTTGATTAAAATCGGTTGACTATATCTTATAGGAACAATCGATTGGAAAATTAGTTTTTGTTTGAAAATCTTTGGTGTGTCTCAAGCTAACTTAACCAATTTCAGCTAGACTGCGTTTAAGTATGTGCTTGTCATTCTGATTAAATTTTATTGAAATCGGGCGACTATATCCTTTAGCTTTCATAGCTAAAATCGGTCGCAAATCAATTTTTCATAGGAACAACTTTTCAGTAAGGGTTTATTTAGATCTTCGTCATGCTGAAGATAACTTTTCTTTGGGCACAATGCTTTCCATAATAGCAGCTCAAGCTAATGATTGTAAATTTTATTGATAAAATGTTTTCTAAACGTATTAAAAAAAGGTATACAATGTTTCAAAAAGCTTCTCCGACCTTATAAAATATAAGTTTACAATATATTTTTGAGCAACTCTAACCGAACTCTAATCTAACCATCTCTGGGATATATGGTATCCCTGGTATCTCTGGTATATAATATAATACAGTTAAATATTTGAAAAGAATTAAGTAAATAGAGGATATCTTCTATTCGAGCACTCTCAACTTAAGCACTCTTAGTTGTTTCATTTTTATGCTGCTATGGGTAAAAAGTTTGTGGCACGCTAAAATGGCAGCCAAATGGTTATGGCCAGAGTCAGTTCGAGCGCGGCACGGGAATTATGCATGAGCGCCTCAATGCTCAGGCAAGTGGTACGACACACACACACACACACATAAACAAGCAGTTTCAACCGTCAGTTGGCGTTGCCACATCAAATTCAAACCAAAATGCAAATAATTGACATCAACTTGAGGTCCTGGCTGGGTCACCAACAATATAAAAAGGCAGAAACCATTAGCTACCAGTTGTTTAACAGGCAACCGCAGCTGTAACGAGTTTGCCTTTTGTTGTTGTTGCTTTTGTTATTGTTCTCCATTGTTGCCCACCGGCTTTGTCGCCAAAATGGCCGCACATCATTTCCGCTTTGCGTTGCTTTCCATTTTCTTCACTAATTTTTATTCTTATTTGAACTTACACACACACACATACAAAATATGCCGCGAGAGGCCAAAGGCATATTCATGGCACGCTTCGTTAGCTAACCCCAGGCACCCCCATTGCTCCTCCATCCCCTTCATAAGCAAGGCCACGCCCACATTTAGACGCTTCATCCACATACATTTTTTACTTTATTATTTTTTTAATCAAATTGCATTAAGCAATAGCAACAACGACAACCAGAACAGAAGCACTTAAAGTCCTAAACTTGTCGATTGCTGTCCGAGCTCAGAATTACGAGCACTCTTCCAATTTTGAACATTCACTTAGCATCTTATAAGGGGGGAAGCTTTAAGAACTCATATACTTAATTATTATTTAACTTTTTTTTTTTAATAAGCAAATGCAACATTGTTTCTTACCCTGAACGAATGATTACCTCATGCAAATATCACTATTTTACTGTATCACATAGCTGTTATTGAAACGCTCATTGTGCTCTTTTTACTCCCTGTTCCCATTAAATATGGGAAAAACGGAGTTATAAAGTACTGCAAATGTGTGTAACAGACAGAAGGAGGCATTTCCGAATATAAAAACTATATATATTCTTGATCAGCATCAACAGCCGACGCGAACTAGCCATGACCGTCTGTCCGTCTGTCTGTCTGTCCGTCTGTCTGTATGAACGCGTCGATCTCATAGACTATTAGAGCTAGAGACAGCAAACTTGGCATGCAGGTTCCTGTATACCATACGCAGATCAAGTTTATTTCAAATTTCGGATGCACCCCAAATGAAATGAAATGTTATGTAATCTTCTAATGGAACAACAGAACTAATTTGGCTGATTAATTTGGAAAAAGACAGCCGACAGTGTTTTTGGTGTTCAATGTTTGAAAGAGGATTTCATTAGATGGTATATCCACAAGTAAAACACTATTTACCATAGTTGAAAACTTCGCTTTTGAAATGATCTCGAATTTTGTTTCAACTGTGATGTAGGGTTATGTTTATGCATATAACTTCAGTTTAAGCCCCCCGATCAAATAAATAAAGGATTTTCATAAATAGAAAATATGTCATTCTTAATTTAATGCGCAGAACTTTTTGAATAAATCTTCAAGTTTACGTTTAATATATTTTTAACTTCAAAATTTTAACATTTCTTTTCGAAAAATCAATTTTTTGTTTCCTATTTCAAGCGAATGGAAACTATCGAAAACGGTAAATCAAAATTTATTTAATTTTTTAATTGTACACGATTAACATTGATGAACAAAAAGTAACATCTTTGAAACGAATTCAACAAGAAATAAGAAAGTTATACCGAATTTTCCAATATTTACATTTACAGAATAAAATGAAACTACTGTGCAAAATATAGCTTTCTATCTTCTTTGATTTAAGCAGTTTTACATATTTAATTCAACGTTACACATTTTGTGACAAAATGTTCTAATGTTAATTGAATGACAAAAGTAGTATTATAATTTTGGCATTCCGATTTGTGGTCTGTTTGTGGCAATTCAAAATTAAAATTAATTATTTAACGAGCACCATCTGACTAATTAAGCGATGTGCATGCATACAACATTCAGTGTTATATAATTCATGCAAATTTGCTGGTTTCAAATTCAGTTTTATTGGTCGCAGATTTTCAGCTCGATTGTCACGCGGAATGCCAAAAATGTTTGGTATTTTAATTGAATGCACTTGGAATAGTTGAGGTCACTGTGAAAGTGAAAACGAATGCGAGCCAGCAGTCAGGGTTCAGGGTTCAGGGTTCAGGGGTCAGGGTCAGTTGTCAGGTGTCAGGGGAATGCAAATAGAGGCAGGATGACAAAAGGCAGCAAACAAGTGTGCGGCCAGTTAATTAAAATGCGCTTTTAAGTTATTCATATTTATTTGTGCACTGCTTTCATATGAGAAATGCATTTTTAATACCACAGTTGGGGGCATGTGTGCATTTGTCAGTATGGGTGTGCGTTTGTGTGGCAACTGCAACATTAATTGCCATTCTGACCTTCGCTAGTTAGCCTTATGTTCCACAGCACCCATTCCAAACAAGCAGCGGTAACTTACAAGCGACCTTCTCCAAAAGAAGCTGCTCCGCTTGCCATGTGGGCCAACAAAGCAATAGTCCTTGTGGCAGGATAGCAGGGAGAGTTGCCCTTGCCATTGCCCTTGCCCCAGCTGCTGGCCTGGTTACCCATTTGCCTGCAGGTACTGACCCTTTGGGGATTTATGGGCTACAACAAAACAGCTGCAATTTGCTGATGAGCCTGTGAGCAGTCAAGCTATACACAAACAACACATCTCGACTCTTACCTTCATAAGGACTTAGCTGCAACTAGCTCTGCCCATTCTGGCATTCACTCAAGCTCAGGGCATGATTTTAGTTTCACAACCTCAGACTCAGAATCTTTGACGCAGCTTTGCAATTGTTTGCACATCTCGTGCAAATTTGTTGAACCAACAAAACTCAAAATTTTACATTTTGATCAAAGTCAGCAGCTTGCACAGAATACCATACAGCCGGAGGAAACCACAAGGTAATCGCTGTTATTCTGCTCAACAACAGCACCATTTGCACTTAAGCAACTAATAAATAAGTTGATGCTCTTTCATATATTTACAATTGACTTTATATATATATATTTAAGAAATCAATCCTAGTTTAAAGGCAAGTCAAAAAATTTAAATTTATTTCACTTTCTTCTTTTTACTTAATAATATAATATAGTTAACTAAAATAACATTGACAATATCGTCATTAACATTGTCACATTTGCTCAGTTCTATATATAGCTCACTTATAAGGCTTCGCTATAAAAAAGAATTAAAACTAAACCATTTAATGAGTGAAAAAAGAGAGGGGAAAAAGCGAAACAGAGAGAGCTGCAAAAAATGTAAAAGTCATAGAAATGCAAGTAAAAACGTGGCAGTCGGATGCATCCGACTGCGAAATACTCTTTTTAGTCTCTTTGCGGAGTCAGAAGTGGACGTGGCAATTGTATTTTTGCACAAATCTTTCAAGTTTTTCCATCAATTTAAATTTGGTTGGGTCTGTTCTACAGGTTTGGGAGAAACAAACTTTGTTCGATTCCAAGGGCGGGGCTGGGCGTGGCCTAATTGTTTGAATCCAATCTATTTAATAGGGTAACAGAATTCAACCTGCAAAATTTTGAGACTCTACCTAAATGGGTGTGGGAGCTACTCTAGCTGCAAAACTGTGGAAGATATAGGTTATTGTAGTTTGAGGGGGAAGGGGTGGGGGTGGGGTTGAGATCTTGACACTTTGTCTGCGTATGGTATATACCAACCAAGTATACCAAGTTTGGTTGCTCTAGCTTCAAAACTGTGAAAAAAACCTGCGTTCATACGGACAGACGGACGGACAGACGGACATTCCACAAACCTAATCTACTTTTTCTTTTTTTTTTTCAAAAAAGTTTCGTTTATGGCAAAAACTTATATAGAGCTGACAATGTCTTTCATATGTTTTCACTCCCATTTTGGTCTACATTTCAACCCAAATCTATAGAAATTTAGATTTTGGTTTACTATCCAAGTCTATAGAAATAAGGAGAGAGAGTAATACTTTCTCACTCCCATTTTCGTTTACTTTTCAACACAAGTCTATAGAAATGGATAGAGAAACATTTTTCTTTTCCAACTAAAATTCATAAATGCTATAGAAATATATTTTCATTCCCATTTTTGACTTAAAATTATATACCAGTTAGTTTTCAAAGCAGTTCCAGTAGCTTTAAAAATCAACCGTTTTGGTATCAGTTTTGAATTTAATTCGTTTTTAGTTTCGAATCAAAACCAGAATAGTTCAATTTATAGACTTTATTTTTCATTGTGATTCTATTTCGTGAAGAAATTATAATACCCTCTGTAAGGCTGTACAAAATGTACTCTAACTCTTGCCAAACCCCAAATTTTTAGCATTTATAAATTGAAAATAATTGAGAATGCGAGTGAATCTGTCATTTGACAAAAAAAACTCATATTCGACTACAGCGAACGTGTCCTTTGTGATCTGCAAAGAAGTCAGATGAACTTCAAACGTTTTGCCTCGAGGGGGTCATCGTTCTGAGTTGAAAGACACCGACGCATTCAAACTCACATAATTTGTGAAACAAAATTGATGACCCATTTGTGCCGCTGGCATCGTCATCGTCATCGTCATCATCTATCTCTGTCAGAGATGGTAGCGATATTTTGTTGTTTTGCAGTCGCGCTGACAACTGTTACTTTTACCCTGCAAAAGCAGTGACAAATGTGCTCAATATATATATACAATTTCACTGTTTTCAACTTAAACTTATATGGTTTCAAAATGGATGTAATTCGAATTAATTTAATTCAATTCAGTTTATTTTTAAGTAATAGTTTTTAATACAATATAATAATATATAGATTGAATTTACTTAATATCCATTTAACATCATTTTACTCAGCTACTTTGAAGAACCAGAAATGGTCTTTGTAAAAAACCTAACTTAAATGTGACTTTTGACACAAGGACTGACTATACAAATATTTATCTTTAAATATCATCTATGCATCTTTCACCACGAAATAAATTTTTTTAATTTTTATTGACTTATTGACAATGATAATGATTCATTTTGAGTTATACTTTACAACTCACTTAATATTTATTATTTTTGAACAAAAGGATAAAACTCATGAAATAATGTTTAATGATTATTATTATTATTTAAGTTTTATTTTTTGCTCAAATATAAAACTCACGCTGTAATTTACACATTTTCTTAGAGAATCAGGGCAAAAAATTATATTATTATGCATAATTATGGTTTGTCTTGGCTTACTGACTAGGAATATATATAATTTTTGCCCTTGTTTCTTAATAAAAGTCGAAAATCGAAATTTTTTAACAAAAAGTTAAAATTAAAGAACAATCATTATATCACGAGTATTATTTTTTAAAACTGATCATTATTTTATAATTTGTATAATAAAACACATTAATATTATAGTGCCTGTCACAGGTACGCCGATATAGCTCAACTCTAAGCATGGTTCTGCCTTCTCTATCTATCTATCTATATATCGCTCTCTCTCTCTTCTTCTCTCTCTTTCTATCGCCCTGTCTCTCTGATTGTGTCTCTGTCGGGCAAATCACTTAAGCGCACTTAATTATTTGCACAAGTTTCGACTCAGTTCGCTGCCGGCAAGCGGACACGTTTCACTTGCGTTACATTTCAATCGAAACGAAGCCGAGCGGCGCATAACAGAGCGTATGAGTGATATGACACGTAATCAATAAATAACGCCAAACGGCATGTAGCAAGTGGCAAGAGGCAAGAGGAAAGAGGCAAGCAGTAAGCGGCAGTCAACCTAGCAGCCAAGCACTGAGTACTTAGTACTCATTAGGTCTTCTACGTGTCCCAATTTGAGTTCCAGTTTCAAAATGTTCCCTCACCCCGCCTCCATCATTCAAGCAAACAGTTCCCAGCAGCCTTCAGCTGGAATATTTTATGCATAATTACTTTTCAGCAGCCTCGAGGACTGTTTGCTTGCTTAGTAGATGCCTCCAAAGTCTGTAAGTTGCTTTGGCTTTTGCTTTTTGCATTCAGTATGCTGTTCAACTTCAGTTGTAGCGTCTGCTTTGATTCGGTTTTTTGGTGCGCCGCGGGGCGTATGATTAATATGCGTGAATTAAGTCAAATCGAATCAATCAAGGCAAATGTCGCTGACAGACAGTCTAGCAAACAGACAGACAAACAGACTGACTTACCAACAGACAGATGAAGGACAAGCAAATTCAAATAATCTTTGTCATGCTGTTTGTACAGTGAAGCCTGGCAACAACACATACTAACTACTAATAACAACTGACAACTGGCAACAACAATCTGCATGGCAAATGGCAAAATATTGCCTTAGTCCAAAGCCTTTCAAATGGTCAAAGGCGTAATGCTGTAAAGTGCCAACTTCCGGCCTAGGCTAATGCATGTGGGTTCAACGACAACAATAACAACAACAATAACAACAACAATAGCACCAACAACAACATCAGCAACAACATCAAAATGCGTATATAGCATACAATGTGACACATAGTAAACTTTTATTACACTCGCACTAATGCAATGACATTTTTATTACTGACCAAAACGCAGGCGAGGCCTTTTACTGTCCCAACACTACACTGAACAAAATCAAGCATGGGAAATGCGAATCAGTTTTGCATTTGACAATTTAAACTTGATATGTTAAAACCAGGAACTGTAATTGTTATAAGTTTGATTATTTTGTAATTTTCAAAATACTTCTAAGTCATTTTTAATTATTATTTGTCTGTCTGTCTGTTTATTGTGAACTAGTCCCTCAGTTTAAGAGCTATAGCTATGAAACTTGGGACAGATGCTTCTTCATTTTGCAAGCAATACATATGTCAGAAGCGGCCAGATTGGGCCACTATAACATATGGCTGCCATAGGAACGATCGGTTAAAAAATTAGTTTTTGTATGAAAAACTTTTTTGTTTTTCAAGATAACTCAACCAAACTCCCTTTACCTATGTTTAAGGACAGTTTATACATGATGACAAAATTTCATCGAAATCGCATTTCTATATCTTATAGCTGCCATAGGAACGAACTGTCGAAAAATTAGTTTTTGTATGAAAAACTTTTGTGCTTTTCAAAATTTATCGGCCAAGTTCACTATATCTAAAATAAAGCATGTTCTTCACATGTTGACCAAATTTTATCAAAATCGGATCACTTTATCTTATAGCTTCCATAAGAAGAATCAGTTGAAAAATAAATTTTCTTTTGCAAATCTTTTCTGCCAGAGTATATATCTTCACGCCGAAGGTAACATTTCTTTCTTGTTTCAGTTTTTTTTTCAGTTTTTCGAATAAAATGAACAATATGAAGCACCGGAGCTGTTTAATTTTCAGTCGATCTAAATTTTCCAGAATTTTTCTAAAAATAACAAACGCTGAAGCAGAGACATCGCTTCAAATTTCGTTCATCGAATTCCCAACAGGTGTCGAGATATGTATGTATAAATATCCTTATAAAGTTAAAATCTTATTGATCTGAGTCAAAATCGATTATGTCGATAGTCTTACATTCTCTTCTCCATCTATGTTTTGTTCAATATATCGATGATGACATTTGTTTTATACATTTTACGAACAAATAGCTTAATTATACTATTTTTTTTTAAAGATTTTTTGGAAAAAAAAGGAAAAAAGAGTGTATTGGGCTTGTTAATTATCCGCCCGTCTGCCCATTCGTACGTCCGTATTAAAGCAATTTTTTTCGCAGTTATAAAAAGGGCATAATTAACTTTTTTAAAACTATATAAAATAAGCTTACACACTTATCTAAACTTAATTTGATGCCTGCCGAGTTTCGAAAGTTAAAAAGAGTTCGAAGAAACAGTTTCTAATCAAGTTGGAAACATTTTTTATCTAAAATTGATCCCTTGAAATAAAATTTATTGGACGCCTATGTTAAATTTTATATATTTTAAGAAAGATAATAATGTTTGAGAAACTATAAATTTAACCAATTAATTCAATTAATATTCATCTGTGGTTTTTTTTTTTCAGTGCATACAATTCCCATAGCAATACGCAATATACTAGTATACTCAAGAAGCTGGACTGGGTCACCCAATGGTGTCAATTTTGATCATGTGCTCTGACCATGAACCTAGACATGCCTCCCAAAGTAACATTCCCCCCCCTCACACCACCACAACACACACACAGGTCCCCACACAGCACTCAGTCCACTGTTTGGAACATCTCAAAGTGATTCGAGTTGGGTGTAATGGCTAATGTATGAAGCTTGTGCATATTCTAGAGATTGAGTTGAGTTTCTCATTTTAAAAGTAGTTCAATTATTTATTAACAACCCTTGACAGCGATGGCATCAAGGCATACAAGGACCAGTCACAAAGATTTGATCGATTGCATTAACGATAAGAATTATCCGTTTATTTTTTCTGTTTGCACAAGAGTTGCCGAATAATTGTTAGCTGGTCCTCGTAATGGACTTACGATAAGACAATATGTCTAAATTCTCATTTATATTGTTAATGCGGGCAAAAGTTGTGATGGATGTATGTATTAGAGGTGGCAAAATATCTATATATATATATTGATCATGTTTAATACGTTCTAGTTTTTTATTGAAATATTCTCTAGCTAATATCAAAATGCAGAATTCGATTTTATTTTGAAGAGGAACAATAGGCTAAAAAGTTAGACTTTGTTTGAAATACTATGTCTATTTACCTATTCTGGGTTTCAACAAATTGTATCATTTATTTATTTGGTATATACTTAATTGTTCACAAAATGGTTTTATTTGTAATGTAACTGACATTTCGTGGTTATAAAAATTAAAAACATCGGAATAAAATCGATTTACTAAAAGTTAAAGTATGCTTAAATTAAAAACCACAAAATTGCGTGATTGTTGCAATCTTTCAAAGTCTAAACAAAAAGAAAATCGAAATAATTTTTTCAAACCCAAAAATGGTTTTGCTGCTCTCCGGTTTGATTTGATTTTGTTTACCCGGAACGTGTCGCATAGTGTAATGTATTTGTATATATGAAACAATTAAGCACAAAATGAAATATTATCGGATGTGACAATGACAATAAATTACTAGTTCTTTAAGTGTTTTAATGAGTTAAGTCTCATTATTAATCATTTAATTTGAGATATATTTCAAGCGAATATATACATATATAACGCTATCATTTCAATCATCTGCAACGTTTTTAAAGGGTATAATTTGATCGTCATTAGATTTGCTTTTTTCTTTCTTGACATTTCTTTATTACTTATTGGGCTTAGTTGGCGTTTATTTGATTTATGGCCAGGGTCGCTAAGATTTCAGCACGATTTCCGTCTACAGCCAGTATTAGCAACTCCCCAACCCATAGCTATATATCTACATGGTTGGGTTGAGTTGGACAGTGAATGCTGCCGCTTGATTAAAATCGACACAAAAGGGAGGCCGGGTCTAAGCCGGGCCAATTTGCTGACAATGAAAGAATTGTAGGCGGTTTGGTTTTAGACACGTCAGCTGAGACTATGAGACTTATAAACGTGTATTTGTGAGCTCGTAATTAATATGATCAACGCGGAAATACTTATAATTGCATTTATTTGGCGCAAAAAACAATCCATGAATTTTAAATTTCATACTTTATACTTATGTGTAAGTGTGTGTGTGTGAGAGTTTGTAAACACAGCCAAAGCCACAACCACAAACACACCCTTACAACTTGTAGTACTTAGTACATATACCTTGGGCAGAAATATGCGAGAATGCCAGCAAAATTTTGTTGTTTGGCTCAGGCACCAAACTCCCGAAACACAAAATATACACATTTCTTATTTTTTTTTTTGACGCTTGGCTGGCTGACGGCTTTTTCACAATTTGAATATTTTAATATTAATGAAAAATGTTTTGGGGCAAAGTTTGCTTGGCTGTTGCTACCAATTTGCGGCTTTTGCTAATGAAAATTAAATGAAATTGCTTAAAAAGCGGGGCATGCATTTAGCATGAATCATTGGCTGACTTCTGTACACCCCCCCAAATCCCCATGCCCCCATACCCTAGACACAAGCACTGCACACATACTTAATTAAACAACTTAGGACAAAGGCGAAGAACTTGGAAACCAGGTAACAACGTCTTAAGCCAAAAAGAAAAACAAGTAGCTTCATTTTGGCTTTGTCCTTAAGACTGAGTTGGCATGTAAGAAAAGCTGGGCAGCGTCGCATCTTCAAGGACCAAGTGCATGGTCCCACATCTTTGGCTGGACACTTAAGTTATCTTTTTTTTTTATTGGGCAGGTGAAATTGAGCAGGGCCTGGTTTAAGAGTTGAATGCGATATGCGATGCATAAATCAGTTCCAGCTGCTCAGTTGACAGCTGCCTGCCACACACACGCACACACACATACACACACACATGTGAATGTCCTGACACACACATAATGTTAAAAGGAAACAGCAGATAGCTTTGACGATTTGCATTCCTTGGAGAGGTAACCGCCTTCGAATCGACCCGCATAATTGCTTGTTATTCATGATTTGGCCAAATGATTCATGATAAGCTTGTCAAGTCGCAAAGCGAACATTTCAAAAACTCTGACCAAAAAAACATACATATGTATGAAATAAATACATACGTACATATTAGATATTACAACGTTCCTAACTTAATCAAAACCAACCATGTAGCCATGTGTTACCAGAGCTGTGTCCGACCCATCAAAGATTTAGCAGTTAATTTAAATGGACAAAGGATGCGGGCTGCAAACTGAACAACAGCATAACGACAAGTGTATGCTCCAATTAGATTCGATCCAGTGCAAATACTTTAATAAATTAAATATGGTAGCGTAGATTTAATAAACAATTACGTGATACTTGCTTACAGCTTCATTTGAACAAAACTATGGCCTATAATTAAAAGCTTATTTACTTTTCTTTGTTTTTTAACATTTCCATCAAAAATGACACAGCAACTTTGTAACTTTTGTACAATACTAATATCGATAAGAACCCAGATTTCACAAATTTATCTACATCTATATATATAAAAGAGTTGGTCCTCACTGGCGATTGGCGATGGCGATTGGCAATCAACGCAGGGCGCAAACCGTAAGAGCTAGAAGGCGAAAATTTTCACAGTAGCTTAGTCCTATGCCGAAAAAGAGCCCAAATCACGGAGTTTGGAAAATTCGGTCGGGAAATGTGAAAATTCGTAGTGACCGTTGTATGCAACTTTTTTGTATATCATCCGATCTTTATGAAAATTCATTAATAACTGAATACCAATTTTCCGGAGAATTCACCCCCCGGGTGGAAAGCGGGTGGTCAAGGTTATATGGGCGAAACATTAGTTTTAGTGCGATTTGCTTGAGACTTGAGAAGAATCGGAAAATTGTTGCATACAACTTGTCTGTTTCTCTCCCAATCGAAAGCAAATTCATTTTCAGAAATCTATGTGAAAATTCAATAATGATTGCATACCAATTTTCTGGAAAATTTTGACTGCTGCGTGGAAAGCGGGTGGTAAAAAAGGCCAAACTGCAAATTGCTTCATTTTTAGAGATCTATATGAAAACTCAATAAAAACTGCATACCAATTTTCCGGAAAATTTACCCTGCTGTGTGGAAAACTGGTGGTTAATGTTGTAGGGGTGACGTTAACTTTTCGCTTTTTTATTCATTTTTTTATTTTTGATAATTGAATGGTGGCATTGCGCCAATAGACAACATAAATAACTAGTTTGACTTTTGCCATTAACAATGAACTGAGAATCGATCCCGCGGCTTACATGCCAGAGCCGTATACCTTCTCTCTAAGCTTATTTCGTTCACATTTTATTTATTAAAAAAAAAATCTTTTTTCTTTATAATTTATATTAATATTTAAAAATAAAAATAAAATATATAATTTATATTTTAATGACAAAATTACCCTCTGCAAGGATATTAAAAAGAAATGAAGTAATATAAAACCAATGTCGGTTGCTAACATTGTGAAAACACACTGTTATTTCAAATGCATTTAAAATACGACTAAATTGAAACTAATTTCATATCATCAATAAGTCAATCAGTTCTAATTCTCAAGATAACTAAAACTATAATCGATAATTTTAAACTGATGCCATGCACAAGTTATTAAGTAAGTAGTTGTCAGACTTGATGACAAGTTCCTTCGTAAGCAATGTCACTTAAAAGTCCTTCGGAGCAACTTGCTAGTAGTACCTACATACATACTTGCTCATATAGTATATACTTTATATGTGCTCGTTTGTTTGCATGTATAAGAGTTTATTTAACTGCTACGTAGTTGCAGTGCTGTTGTTGTCTTTGGCCTTGTTGCTGTTGTGTTTACTGTGTTAATCATACGCAACGTTGCGCTTCGTCTGCCAATCTTTGCAATTAAAGTGAGACCAGAGCATTGTCAGTGTTGACAGTTTCAGCATTTTTCCGTTTTAAATTATAATTTATCAAAGAGTTGAGAAACTTTAAAAGCAAACACTGCATTTGCAATGAAAAAATCGGGTAAAACCAAACCGAATCCGTTCCCTTTTTAAAGTCCTCTCAGTAAACACTTTATTGTCTTCCACAGAACAGAATCTTCCTTACTTGATTGGCTATGAAATATATCCTTTTTTTTTGCATTCCAAGTTTGAGCAGCACTGTCTGCTGTTTGGAAACTCAGAGCCAGAACGAAAGTTGATGGAGATGCCAAAGTTGAAGCTGAAGCCACTTCATCAGTCAATGGCTGGGCGTTAATTCGATTACTCATATACGAGGAGTAGCTGGCTTAAATATCAAACAAAGAGACTGGAAAATCAATGCAGAAGATTAACAATTACAATTCGGTCAAAAAGTGCGGTGCAGAGCAAAAAGACGAGACAAAGGCGTTCTCCATAACGACATAATGTTGACCCATACAGTGTGTGTGTGTGTGTGTGTGTGTGTGTGTGTGTGTGTGTGTGTGTGTGTGTGTGTGTGTGTGTAGGTGTGTAGGTGTCGTTGCTTAGATTTATTTCAAGTTAGCTTGCCAATTGCAGACCAACCAGCAGCAAGAGCGTGAGAGCAGCACAAAATGAGGCCAAGATGGGCCTGATTGTTATCGATAGTCATTGTTTGCAGCACTTGCACACACACACACACACACACACATACACACACACACACACACACACACACTAACACAGACGCCAAGTCAAGACCTTTTTGTTGGTGCTTTATAGTTGTGTGCGCTACTTTTTATTGATGGCGTATATTACGCCAACTAAGCAAATTAAATTGTTTACATTGGGGCAGGGCAGGGTCAGAAACATGGCAGGACTATGGCAGGACTATGGCAGGAGCATGGCAGGAGCATGGCAGAAGCATCGCAGATGGCAGAGGCAGCAGCTACTGATGCTGCTCCTCCTGCTGTTGGGACAACCATATCAACAACCCAGACAAGGTAGCCCTGCAGCTTCTTTCTATGGTCGAAACAACAATGGAACACTGTTCGTACTGTTCTCTCCATACTGCAGACAAAAATATACACTTGAACACAACAACATGCATATATATATGTATAAAAAAAAGCACAGCATGGAGTGAGATAGTCCTGGTCAACGAGCGACGGCAATGTTGCCGATGTTGAATTGAAAAACAGTGGACGCTCAATAAAACTAAGTTTAAAAAAAATGACTTTTTTTCTGATAGAGCCGAGATTGAAAATTTTGATACATTTGAGGAGAGCTGGTGACAAAAAAACTTGTACGTTGCGGCTTATGATAACATGGAGATCAAGTTTTTCTTTCAGGACCGCGCAAATCGAAAAAAAGCTCTTTTAAAAATGTTCTTCAACTGAATAAATTTCAATCCAATCGGATAATAAACACCAAAGATATTGTAGAATCGAGCTCCCTTCGTCTCCATAAGCATATGCAGTGTACTGCTTACTTACGTTGCCGGTAAACTGCTTGAAATACAAATAATGCACTGCTTGTTGAATGCAATTGTATGAGTAATTGCATATATATGTAGTATATAACATTTCGCTCAATAGCTAAAACAACAGACATCTCAATTTGACTTTTTCACGTTTGGCTTTGGAAACAGATACAGTGAAACTTTGTTAACTCGAACTCCTCTGAGTCGAATATTCTATGACTCGAACTAAATTGCGTGGCAATAGCGTTTAGCGACATCATTTTATGGATTTTTAGATCGAATAACCAAAATTTTAATAAACATATTACCAGCTATTACCAAGTTTACCAATACAGTTTTTGAAAGTGTTGCTAGCTTTTATAGATTTCATGGAAAAGAGCTACTAAAATTAGAAATTAACTTTATTTTCGTATGGTATACAGGGTATGTTCCTGCCAAGTTTGGTGTCTCTAGCTTGTAAAGTGACAGAGATTCAGCTACGGTCGGATGGATGAACGGACGGATGGACAGACAGAAGGATACGAACAGCAATTGCTTCAAAGTGATGCAAAATGAAAATGTTTTCATCACTTTGGGAAAGTCAGAAAAGTTCGTTTTTAGCTTGACAATTAAAACTATGAAATTTTATTAAAGAACCTTGAACTCGTTTGAAATGTTGGTTTTAATTACCTAAGTGAACTTCAAGGTCGATAGTTTTTGCTTTTAAAATTTAAATATTAATTTATCATATTAATGAACATAGCGCGTTAGTAACAAATACAAATCTCAGATTTCAAAACAATCTTTGCATTCACACTATTATCTAGGTTTAAGTATGTATATAATATATGTATTTATATATTTTGTTGAAATATTAAATAACTTAAGTATAAGTTATTAAGAATAGTAACAGCTATATGGCTATATATTAAATAAAAAAAATGCTGTATTTTGTGTTAGCTGTGCTCGTATTGAATCAAAAGAAATGCATTATTATGTTTGAAAAATTATAAATGTTGCATTTGATTGAAGTTCGTATTGGTTGATTACAGTTGGCATTAATATACAGTGCATATATATGTTTTAATTGCAGCTGCTAACTGTACTTTTGCCAAAAAGTATGCTACGATATTGTGCTGCAAATGTTTTATTGTCTGTATGTTAAGTTGGGACTGCTCTACTATGTCACAGTGTGTGTGTGTGTGTGGGTGTGTGTGTGTGTGTGTTGAGTGTCCCTTTGTTGGGCGTTGGCCTGTCCTGACAAATGGCGACGACACATGTGTGTGTGTGCGTTTTGTTATTAACTATGACATTGTTATCCTTCGACTGCTGTCAGTATACAGAAGCATTTTAATCTACGCGATTATACTTAGAGGTGTTGACAAGTTTTAACTGCATTAAAAAGTTGAGCTGCTATAAGTGGCTTACATAATTACATAAATACACACCCGCTGACACACACACACATATACACACACTTGGGTTTATGTCATTTTGGACTCTGGTCTCTGACCGTTTATTTTTAGGCGAGAAAACAACAACACCATGTTAAACAGTGAGAGGGCTATCTTTTAGTTAGACAAACACTGTAATACACAAGAATATGTGTTTGTGTTTGCGTATGTATATGTTTCTGTGTGTCTGTGTATATATGCATGTGATTGTGCCTTGGGCAAGCAGACACACACAAAATTTGCAACTTTAACTCAATTTGCGTTTGTGGGCATTGAAGCTTAAGCTTTAGGTAAACCTTCTACATTTCACATTCCCTGGCACACTTACACCATGTCTCCAAGTGTATATATGTGTGTGTGCGTGCTAGTCATGTCAAATGCAAACAAATCAACAAAATCATTATTGGGTCTGGCAATTTGCAAAACGCTTTGGCTTTTATTAAACGGTCTTAAACTGCTTTCGGATCTCATGACTGTGGTGTAAAACAAAAAGAAACATTGAAAATTTTGATCTGACCAAAAGCGAAATTCATAAAAGACCTAAATGTAATATAATAATCAAGCAGAGTGCCCTAACACACACACACACACACACACATACACACAGACTCACAATATTGTTTGGGGAAACAGTCAGTGACCCGCTGGTATGAAAATAACTTCCATGGAGACAACTGCACCCTTATATTCAACGTGGAAGGAATCATTTAAAATAAGTTAGAATATGGCATTCGTTTTAGTTGCCGACTACAAACTACTCTGTTCTCAGCATAACATAATCATTATCATTCAAGGATATTCATCATGACAAAGAAAGCGCATATTCAACTTATTTAGTTTAACTTGAAAGCGATGAAAGTTTGATTTTCTAGCTTTCTTTTAAGTTGACATTGCCCAAATCTAGTATACCCAATTTTATTTTGGCAACAGAGTATTCCTTTGAATTTCTTTTGTATTGAGCGTTGTTCGCGCGATTTACTTAAATGCTTATGTCCAATTTAACTTGAGCGGCGGTAAGGGACAATGGCCAATAATGAAGCCAATGAAAACAAAATGACTCTGTTTATATGCCCTCATTCGCTGTTGTAAACCAAATGATGACTTTAAGATACTCTGTACTTTTATTTTGTATTAGAGTGCTGAACAGCAAGAACATCACATGCTGAATAGTTTTGAAATCGGCAATAAAACAACACATTTTAAGCAGCAATAAAACAAGCAATGCAATTTTAAGCACAAAACATAAATATTTTCACTCCCTGCAACCATTGAAAACGGGTTGAAGG
This sequence comes from Hirtodrosophila cameraria, assembly GCA_949708635.1. Classification (NCBI taxonomy): domain Eukaryota; kingdom Metazoa; phylum Arthropoda; class Insecta; order Diptera; family Drosophilidae; genus Hirtodrosophila; species Hirtodrosophila cameraria. The sequence goes on from OX453090.1 coordinate 15,476,248, forward strand.
GAGTAATAGGGTATTTCAAATACATGATTAGAGTTCAGAAATGATAGGTTTAGTTGAAAGTCAAGTCAATTAACCAAAAAAAAAAAAATTAAAAATTTTCAATTGTTCAAGTGGCTATTACCTGGTTATTCTGCCGTACATTTTAACAAATGATAACATTTTCTTGCGGTATACTCTGTTTTCTGTAAGTTTAATAAATTAAATTTTTGGAGAGATTGCTTAAATTTATAAACTGTCCTTAAACTTAGGTAAAGTGAGTTTGGCTGAGTTATCTTGAAAAACAAAAACTAGTTTTTCAACCGATCGTTCTTATGGCAGCTATTTGTTATAGTGGTCCGATCTGGCCGATCTTAACACTTTGTCTGCCTATGGTATGTATCAACATGTACACCAAGTTTGGTTGCTCTAACTTCAAAACTGTGAAAAAAAACTTGCGTTCATACAGACGGACGGACGGAAGGACAAACATTTCACAAACGCAATATAATCTTATTTCCAATTTGCAAAGCCGAGTATAATAAAAACGTTGCAGCCGAATGTTGCTTACTTTTTCAGCCTCTCTGCGGACATCGAAGTGGGCATGGCAATAAATTGTTGATCACATCTGTCAGAAATATTATAAGTAAACACCAATTTCAATTTTGTGACTTCTATGCTACAAATATGTGGAAAAAATGAGTTCAAACGGCCAGACAGATGGATTTGCGTATTGAATTCACTTGATCATTTGATCAATGATGGAATTAACTAGTCATTGACATATAATTCAATGCATAAGATGAACAGCAATAGAAAAATTTTGAAGCTTTAAGAAAATTTCAATTTCGCAAAATGTTGCCGTAAGTGGCAACCAGAACAGGCATGTGTTTTTTTTTTTTGTAGCAGAAACACAAATTTATATAAAAAGTTGAAAACAAATCAGAATTTAAATTTAAGGACACAAAAAGTCATTTCCAAACTTGTACAATTGGCTAACCGCATTTCTATGGCTGCCAATTCAATTCATTTCAATTCAGGCCCAAATCCTTGGACCAACCACTTGTCACAGGCATAAAATGGCAGCATGAGTACAAGCCCGAGTACGTGTACAAGCTGAATATTTTGTATTTGTGCAAACCGAGGCAGCGCAAACTAAACAACTTGGCCGCATTCAAAGCAGCTGCAAATTGGCAGTCAGTTTGTTTTGCATTCAAGATGAACATAGATAATGAAGAAGTATCCCCTCCCCATCCCCATCCACCATCCACCACCCATTCAACCCAACTCCAGCTAGTTTCACAGTTTTTGAACTGCCTTCGGGCCACTGCCTTGATTGGCATTGGTTTGTTCTATCTCATCTTCATTTTACATTTATATGTATATGTATATACATAGTTACTGCTGTTGCATGCAACAAGCTGCAAATGCTTGACCTTAGCAGTTCATGGTCAATGTCATGGCTCAGTTGCTTTTACTCTTTGGTATTGAAGCCACATCTCAGCCTTAATAATAGAAACCTTGATGAAAGCTCTCACATAACAAAAAACGTGATTTAGCATTACAATACTTTTAACTTTATTTGTATACCCTTGCCAAGACGTTTCTGACCACATAAAGTATATAGTATTCTTGATCAGTAGCAGCAGCCAAGTCGAAAAATCTATTTCATTTCTTAAGTTATCTCAACCAAACTCAATTAATCGAAATTTTAGCATGTTTTTTGGTCAAGCTTAGCAAATTTTATCAAAATCAAATAAGTTTTTGTATGAAAAACTATTTTGTTTATAGTAACTTTATCTAACAGCTGTCATAAAAACACACCGTTTTAATATGAGTTGTTGCATAAAAACAAACTTTTTTGATTATACAAATACCTATAACAATATTCAATCACGTTAGGTAAAAACTTGTAGCAACATTTTGTTGCCATTGGCGTAGAAAAGTATGCAACAAAGTTTTGATTGAATATCTAACAACTGTTTTCATTTTGTATTTCGATTAATTAAGAACCCATTTCACAACATGTGCATGCAAATATTTCAAGGTTATATTGACTTATCATTTTTGTAAGCATTTCCTGCTGACAGCAACAGGATTGCTGTTATCAATGGAAATAAAATTCAGCATGCCGGAAATAACTAAATTTTTGTTGTTGCTGGAATATTGTAAATATGCATACTGCAACTGTCCGTAACACACACCCATACACACACACACTAAAAGTTGAGCAAGACTTTAAAATTCAAAATGATGTTCCTTTAGCAAAATCCGTAATTAAAATATAACAATATACACAAAGCTCTTGCGCTTTTATTATGGAATTTATGTTGAAATTTTAATTTAAAATATAAAATTGTATGCAAAATGCTGTGTCATATTTTGTTTGGACAAAGTTTAAATCTACACTGAGAGAAAAACTTAAGATTTTTCAAAATTTAAACTATAATAGTGAGCTTTAAATTGTAATATTGCTCTGCATTTAACTAAATGTGATGGACAATGTTTTACAAAACAATACAATATTTAAAAGTTGCTAAATAAGTGGAAAATATTCGCAAGTGGAATTCGAAACAGGCCTGCAATACTTTTCCACTCTCAAATTACAAATTGTTCTTTGATTTGAATAAAGTTAATATAGGAATACCATATTTATGTGCTCAACTTCAGTCGACTTTTATTTTTGAGGTTGTTGCTAATTGCATTTGTATGTATTGATGTAAGTATGTATGTATGATTTTGCGTCAGTGTAAGTGTAAGTGTGAGTATCTGCACAGTGGCGTATCCAAAAGTGGAAGGTTGGGGCTTTAAGTGGCCTGGTCTACTGTATGATAATTAAAATTTTAAAATTCTGAACGACTTATGTATAATAATGTCTCAAGCACTTATAGTCTCTGAGATCGACGCGTTCATACGGACAGACGGACATGGCTATATCGACTCGGCTGTTGATGCTGATCAAGAATATATATAGTTTTTATATTCGGAAATGCCTCCTTCTGCCTGTTGAGTACATTTGCATTACTTAATAACTCCCTTTTTCCCATTTTTAATGGGAACAGGGAGTAAAAATGCGCCCCTTCTGAAGGAAATCCAGAATGCGCCACTGTGCCTGCAAGTATTGCATGTGTGTAAAGCTGGCAAAAATAAAATTAAGATTGCATTTTAGCTGTCAATTCAGCGCATTAAAAATGCCGTTACAGGCATATCCGTTTCCGGTCACAGATTTTAACGGCTCGTCATTGTCGCGCCATTGTTGCCAGACAATGTTAACACAATAAGTGACTTAACATATATATGTTGTATATATACGCAGCGGTGGAAATTAGAATGCCTGACTAAATCAGCGCTGAGTTCAATCCTGATTTCTCGGAATTGCCTTGAAAATTTTCAGGCCTGAAATATAAGCGTAACCGGAAGCGATACGGGAAAATAGCCCGTTACGTTAGAAGCGAGAAGGTAATGCCTACGAGCGTAAATTAACTTTTCCGAAAATTTCCGATTGAGAATTTTAAAATAAAAGGGAAATATACATATGCTTTTGATTTGATATAGTCGTTAGCTCAGTGTGTAACACTGGCTGTTGTCTGCACGGGTCAGGAGGCCTAGCGTTCGAATCCCAGTTGGCACCGTATAAATGAAAGGTACTTTTATAATATTTTTACAAATTTGTAAATATATAACGTTTAATGTGAAATGTTAACGATAATTGCCTTTGACCAATTAGTAATTTCACCCGTGAGTCCTTATCCTTCTAGTATGGCAGCTCTCATGCTTTGTGAGGAAAGATGTGTGTTGTGCGTGGCGGCGCCGAAGATATGTCAATTTTTAAAAAATCTACTTTTAGACATCTGTCCAGACTTTTTCTTGTCTATAGTTTTTTGCTGAAAATTTTCAAATATTCAGACCATAATTTTGACCTGAGGCCTCAGAGTAATATTCCTTGAGATATTCAGGCAAGAGAATAGAGAATAGAAGGCATTCTGTAAGTAGGACATCCCATACAAAAAGGAAAGGAAGCAGTATTGTATACGCTCAGGCCTGAGCATTACTTTTCAGGCCTGAAACAATGTATTCATTCACGCCTGAACTAACCACTGGGTGTGTTTGAATAAACTCAGTGGCTTGCGCACCTGATAAGCAGCTTGCAACACTCCACTGATAAGAGACAGGATACGGCTTTTACGCGCCAAACACAAAATGCCGGCACACACTCGCACACACACTCTAATACATAAATGAACAACAAAGGAAATTGGCCGCAAGTTTAAACGAAGTTTTTATGAGTAGCCCACATAAAAAACAAAAATCGTGTTAATTACTTTTGAGTTGCTTTTGTTTAGCGCGACTTGCAACAAACCATATAACATAGAACAACAGCAACCAGCAGCAATAACAAAAACAAAAATTGTATAAAAAAAAGGTAAAGTTTAGCAACTGTTTTATTATTATTGTTGTTGTTACTAGTATTTTTTTTTTTGTTTGTTTGATTGAAGCGTTTAACAAGCGAAACGGCAAAAACTTAAAGCGTTTAACGATAAATCGTCGCGCGTCGCGTTAACCGAAAATCCTTTGCATGTCAACACGCGCCAAAATGTTGCCAGCGACTGACGACAACGACGACGCTGGCGACGCTGCCAACTGATGATGAACACAGCAATGGAACGCACACCCTTGGTTAACATGGGCCAGTTGGGGGGGAGGGTGTAACAGCGTTATAGTGGGCGTCATTCATTGAGAAAAAGAAGAGACAACAAAAATCAGATGGTTCTCAGTCACGATTTTCGCCTCAGAATTTGAAGCTCCAGCTGACTGATGCTGCGTGCAGCGCAGCTTTGAAAGCTTCAACGCAAGCTTTAAAGCTTTACAATGCCCATGCGCCTGTGCAGCAGCTGCAGAGCGGTGTTCAAACAATATGTGTGAGAGCAGCACAACACTTGTTGCGTGCAAAGTGAAAGCGTTCTTTATTATTGCCCGCAAAAGAGTAAATTACATATGAATTGAGAGAGTTTCTGTATTGCTTTGAAATTCTCTTAAATATCCCTAATGCATAAACTAATTATATACACGCCTAACAACTGTATCAGTTTTATTATTCAAGTGCACACTCTCAGTGAACATATGCGAGCGCACCTCTCTGTAGGCAAATGTCTGCAGAAAGCTCGAAATAACTTTTGGTCTGCAGAGCTTTCTGTTGATAACCCAATGAACATTTATTGTGCAAATATAATCTTATGGAGTGCAAGCAAAAGTTCAGCTTTTGGCTACTCGAGAATATTTTAAAATTGTGGTTAACAATCGTTATAGTTAGTTAATGCTTGGTTTTCAGGATATGACGACTATTATCATATAAACATATCCAATATGATGGATCTGTTGGAACAGATATGGCATTTTATTTCGATCAGATTATAAACACCAAAGTTATTAAATCTGTTTCTACCAGTTTCAGTAGGCAGGGCTTGGGCTAAAATTGAAAATTATGATTCATTTAGGGCCCCTAGTTAAGTTTTTTTTATAAATTTTAATGCTTTCGATTTTCCAATGCGTTTCAATATCAATAAATCGTACTCAAAACATTTAAAAATTAGTTGAGAAACTGGTCCTAATAGTTTTTTGACTTTAACATTTTAATACAATTTTTGTTTTACAATTCAAATATAACATAGCTTCGCAGTTTTTAAACAAATGAATAACCTTAATAATATTCAAGACATACAATAATTCTAAATCGATTGAAATTTATAATAATTTGTTCAAATTGTAAGTAAATCATAAGTGTATGTATGTATATGTATGTTTGTAGTGTCTAGTTATGCTTTTGCTACTGCATAGTTAATCAGCTTGTTCAACAAACATTCAATTAACTAAGAAACCCAATAAATGTAATATCTTGTCTGTGTTAGACATTACTAATACGCAGCCATGGCCCACCTTATCTCAATCAACAAAAACTTCTAAGCAACAACAAAAGCAAAACAAGGAATATAATACTATAATACACAATTTAATAGTAAAACAAAACAAAACTTGTTTGCAAACTTTGAAGTGAATTGATACTAAGAACTAATTTGCCTACACAGAGAGAAAAACGGTGGTCTAAAAAAAAAAAAAATTGGAAATTCTGAAGCCGAATTGGGTTAAAAATCTTGAACTAAGAACAAATCGTTTTGAATTTCGTTATAAGCTTAAATGGTATTCTTAAATGGTATTATATAGATAATTAGAAATTAAAACAGACACACACTTTTAGAAGTTTATCAGAACAATGCAATTATTTTATTTGGTCAAAAATACAATTTCTTTTTGAATCAAGCCAAATGCGTATTAACATCCTTTGAGATTCATTCAAGCCCGAAATGCTTAATATTTTTCTTACTGTGTACAGATGTTTAACTAGTTCTTGTTTGCGGCTGTTACAAGTTACATGCTCCACATTGCTGGCTTAAATTCAGACAACCAGTAAATGTACTTACACTGTACACATGAAAGCAATATTTAGGAATGCTATGTGGCTGCCACAAGTGACACAAGAAGTAGCAGTTAGACAACCAGGCAGCCAGTAATCTAGCTACCTTAAGCTAAATCTATGGTCACATCAATGGTACTTACCTCAATGGTTATGTGATGACTGCGTGAGCGAAAATTGTCATCGGTGCTTCGTATATTTTTGGAATCAATTTGAACGTTGGTCTGCATTTTGAAGGATTCGCACAAGGAGCTCACACGCTTTTACCTCGTTGGCCTGTAAGAAAATTAGAATGTTTTTTTGTTAATATTAAAAGGAACCAATAATAATGAATAATTTATTATTTTTTAAAGTCGACAAAAGGGGCTCCAAATGAATCATCATTCTCAATTTCAGTCTCAATGTACTATAAAAAACTTTCCACTTTGCTGTATCCTGTTTCCATTCTTATTTCAGCTTTGATTTTTTTAAAACATATCTCTTATTTGCGATCCGTGTTCTTAACTGAACAAGTGTGGTGTATTCAGACAATCACATAGCCTATGTTTAATAGCCTGATCGTCTGAAAGACCCTATAAACCACAAATATCAATTGTACAAACGGACGTTTTAAAAATGATTCTTATCATAGCGTAATTTTGCTCAAATGATCCAGAAATTTTCGTTTATTATTTTGACTCATTTCTCTGACAGAGTTATGGTGAAACATCACCCAATAAAAGTTGGTGCGCTAACCCTAGTCAGCTCATCCGTAGCTTTATAGCTTGCGAAGCACTTTAGGCAAGTGTGTGTGACAATAAAACGCAGCCATAGCTCACACACACATATACACACGCACACACAGGCAAACTGGCGAAGTAGTATAGAAGTCTTTTATGAGAATTTATGAAATACCATGCCAAATAAGTAAAATATTCTTATGCCTTTTGCCCCATCATGCACATCGAGTGCAACTAAACGTTGATTAGAGCATTGCGCTCAATGGTGCGTGTCCTTGATAACCAAAGAAGGACAAAGCAGCAAAGCATTGAACCAGCAGCGGCCTCAAAAATTCTCTCATCATACATACTCATAAACGAATAATGTGGGTAATACAATTCGAGCAGCAGCATATGGTAGGCTTTGAAGTCACAAAGTTGTCTGGCTGCTTATTAACTTAAGAAGAAGTCAAGCATGGCCAAATGGCAGCCCCAAGTCAAAGTGCCAGGCCAACTGGCCAAGTAAATGATGCCTAATAGCAACAACAACAACAAAAAATTCATTGAAAAATATTAATTTAAGAAACAAGCGCCGAAGTTTGAATACACTCTATATCAAAAATCAGTTGAGCATATGTCGAAGTTTTTGTGTTAAATAATTTAAAATTTCTGTGTAATTTTTTTTTTGTTCGAAAATAAATAAAAACTTAAGAAAACTTACTTAAAAAAGAGTAGATTTCTTTTTTTAACTTTATTTTATTTAATAAAAATATTTAATGTATATTTTAACTATATGAAAAAAAAAAAAAATACATAAAGTTTGATAACATTTGCTAATATAACTTCAGAGAATTCTAATTTGTGAGCTGCGACTGTAATGCGGCTTTTGAACTTTTGTAACTTATATTTTTAAATTTGAGTGAAGTCTCTAAGCTCTTAATAATTCAGAACTGTTCCTATTTCAGAGAACTTTTTTTTCCGATTCGTGTCTGACTGCCTTATCCTTTTTCACTTCCTTATTCACTGCCACAAAAGCACAACCGAATTTGCCATCGATATTCAGAATACAGAACAGCTAAGAGTGCCGATTCCGAATGTTTTGATAATATCAGATCAGAATATATATGCAAAGTGCAATAAAATTTATATTATATTCCACTCACAATTTATTATAAACTATGTCTCATATTAATAGGGTTGTAATAATTTTACGACGATAAAGCTAATTAAAAATTTGCACAAATTGAATGAATTTTATAATTCTAAAATTTATTTAAATAATTTTTTGGTTTAAGTATATTTAAGCATAATCACAAGCTTCAAGATCTAATTGCAGTACCCTAAATTAAAGATAACAAAAATAAGTATATAATACAAAAAAAAAAACGCAGTTATGTGAAAAATGTGCGTCTTTTGTTCATGAAACAAATATATACGTATTCGTATACTTCTGTATGTGTATGTGTATGTGTATATTAAATGTGTGTGCATGTGCCTATTGTTGATGGTGCTACTGCTACTTTCCCGACTCTAATGAATGTCCCTCGGCACTTGGCAGACCTTCGAAATACAGCAAAGCTCCAGCTTTTAAAATGAAAGAGGATTAACTTTAATGCGTTGCTTATCAGTAATCTGGATGCAGAACACCACAAGACACAGAAACAGTGATTTGAGACTAGAAAATCCATTAACTTGGTTGTACTGTGATTACCTACAACACTGTTCGACAACAATTGAATTTAAAATCCTGAAAAACAATGAAAAAAGAGCGTATTGGGTTTGTGAAATGTCCAATAGTTAGATTAATAGCATTGTTAATTATTTTGGAAATTTCAAGATTTTAGTATTAAATAAATGTTTAAAACTAAAAAACTACTTTGCCATCTTTTTTTTAAGATACTATCTCAGTCAAACTTAACAACTGCAAGTTTTTTTATACGAATACACCATATTATCTCAAAGCTAATCAGTCGAAATGTAGTTTTGTGTCAGACACTTTTCTACAAATAAACATAACTTGCGTTGACCAGTGTAATCACAATTTACAACTGCAGACTTGGCAAACTCACTGTGACTACGAGTATTTGCATTGCGTATACGACGCATAGCCGCAACCACAACCGTGCTAAAGAAATTGCCCTGCAGGCAGTTACCAATTTCAGTCGCAATACGCTTACCACTGCCACATGCCCTACGTGACGTCCTGGCAACAATTTCAAATTTAATGTGCGCCTTTTTATTTATTCAATAGCAAACTCGACTAGGGAGCTGCCATCGCCGGCAGCTGGCAGCTTCAACTTTTTCAGCCAGCCACAAGTTGCCACCCTGCCACCCTGCCATCCTGTCTGCCCGCCTCGCTGCACTTTGTTCAAGCGGCACACGCATCCTATTGCAAGTATCTCACAGCTGCCAGCCTCACGCAGGCATTCGTCATTCCACTCCAGTGCCAAAGGACGATCACCCTAGTCACCAATGCCCCCTGCCAGCTGCCGTGCGCATTTACCCCACTTGGCTGCGGCTCAATTTAACGCGTCTCCTGTATTCTGTCAAGTATTCTATTGGTGTCATCCACATCCACACTCAAATTCAAATTCACACTCACATCCGCATCATTCACACTTGGTTGTGGTAATCATCGGGCGAGATTTCAAATAAATTGCAGTGATTTGTTCGATTGTCTTCGATTAGGATGAATTAAACGATTAAAAAATACATTCAATGAAATGTTCAAAACTAACAGATAAAAGAAAAAGAAAAATTTTAAAAAATAATGCTAACGTTTAGAAGAAACCAGTCCGAAAAAATACTTTAAACAATACTAAAATATAACAGAAAAATACCAAAATTGCACAAACAAATACCATATATCGAAATAAAATCGATTTGTTGCGAGTGTTTGTTAGTATTTTAATGTATTTGATGTTTAAGAAAAAATACAGAAATTCTAGACGCGAATCAGAAAGTCAAAATTTAGTTTTTCGGCATTTCTTAGAATATAATAACAGTTTTCAGAAAAATAATCATTACATATATTTAGTGCAAAAGGAAAATTTTGAAAAATAGCTTAGAACTTCTGCCATAGATTTTAACGAGTGATGACTTTTTCAAAACCTTATGAATGAATCTCCATGATCAAATGAGAATTTAGTCATCTGGCATTTTTTTCGACTTTTGCTCGAATTTTCAAATTAATTTCCAACTAAAAACCCCAAATTGTTGCATTGTTTTATTCATTTATTTACAATGAAAGTTTTTTTTTTTTTTTTTTTTTTCAAACTAACAATTTGGGAAACATATTTTAATCTTGTAAGTATAATTGCTTAACATGTTAGTTCTATCCGTTTGTCTAGAAAATTAAATATTTAACCAAAAGTTTCTGCGTGCTCTCAGTCCGATGAATTAGCAAAAGGAAAGTGAGGGATAAATCTCTGGAGACTGCCACGACACCACAGTGGTCATATTTGTGGGTTCTTTAAGTGCTTTTTGGTTTAAGACGTATTAGAGCTGCCAAATAAAGTAATATATTACTATATGTATTATTAAAGTGTAGCTTGTGTGAATTCTTTGGTTACTCATAGTTTGAATAAACTGCATTGAACCTGTTTTCAAATTGCATTTCAATATTTTGAGATACTTGCATCTGACAGTGAAGAAGTATTGAAGTTAGTTTATTTTGTTGTGTATCTTTTAATCAGATAAATAAGTTAAAGTTTCGTCAAATTTGGTGAAAATCAGACGAACCGAGAATTGAAAATTTAGTTTTTGTTTATTACAAATGTCGTTCGAGCAGTTATTAAATTTAAAGATTTTTTTTTCATTAAGGATTTAAAGTTTAGAATTGTATGAATGTGACTTTCACTTGCTTTCATTTGCAATTCATATTGTCCGTGAATTTAAAAGTACCTGTTGTGCCGGTTTCATGTGAATACATTTCATGTCCTTTGTTTTGTCCGTCAATCAATAGGCAGTTGTTGATTTGTCGCCAAACACAAAAACACATTGCATATTTGAGTGGGTTCTGGCACCGTTCGATTTGTGGTCAATTTTCGCTGCGTAGCTGCTTTTGTATAAGTAATTAGTTCATTTGCATGGATCAGTCCACCCACAGATCCATTGCCAATGGCTCTAACCTTGGCCCTGTCTTTCAAAATCTTAGCTTGCACCGCCTTCGATTTCTTTTTTAACTTTTTTCTTTTTTGTTGCCATGCTATGTATTTTAAATTTTTTTTGTTTTTTTTTTACCAAGTTGTCGCATTTTGTGAAAATGTCCCCTGTGGATATGGTAATGGTAGGCGTAGCAACAATCGCAATACTAAACAGAAGCTGTCGGTCTGCGACTCTGACTTTGATTTTTGAAACGCGCCGCCACCAAAACGGCAACAAGAACAACCACAACCAGAATAAACAATCAGACAAGCTAACTGGGAGACAAGGACACAGGCAGACAAAGCCCTGTTGAGGCTTCACGCATTGTTATTGTCATTCAAGCCAAGTTTTTATTATTCGCAATCTTTGCATATGTGTTCGTGTCAGGCATGTGTATGAGAGCATAGGACAAATAGTGTGCACATGACTATATTCCAAAGATGATCAAAATATTGATAGTCAGTACCTGTGACAACTGTTATTGAGCAGCCAAAAATACGTAGAAAAGTTGTTCATATGAAAACTAAATTATTGGCCGATTAGTCCATTTGTTGGCATAGTGTTTACTACAACCTTAAAAATTAAGATTGAAAATTGAATATATTTGAATAGATCTTTAAAATCCACCCAACTATGATTTTTCACCAAAGCTCTATAGGGCATTTTTACTCCCTGTTCCCATTCAAAATGAGAAAAAGGGAGTTATAAAGTACTGCAAATGTGTGTAACAAACAGAAGGAAAACTATATATATTCTTGATCAGGATCAACAGCCGAGACGAACTAGCCATGTCCGTCTGTCTGTCCACCTGTCAGTATGAACGCGTCAATCTCAGACACTATAAGAGCTAGAGACACCAAACTTGGCATGCAGGTTCCTGTATACAATACGCAGATCAAGTTTATTTCAAATTTCGAATGCACCCCCCCACACCTCCGCAAATCGCAAAAGACTCCCACAGCCACAATTTAAAAGATAAAGCGTTGATTTTTGGTACACATATATGTTGTATCAATGTTGATCAGCTGAATAAATTTCATCACGATCGGATAAATAACACCAAAGTTATCTAAGCATCTATAACCCACGTCTCAGCAGGCAGAAACAACAGTTTGACAGGAACTGGTCACATTAAGTGCGCTGCTTGCTTGTGTTGCCACTGAACTGCTTGAAATGCAAGCTGGGAGCAGGGAGTCTCGTAGTCGGGCACACTCGACTAGAGCATTCTTACTTGTTTTGACATTAACTCTAGCTGCCATAAGAACGATCGATCGAAAAATTTTGTATTCAAGATATTTCGAGCAAACTTATCAATTCTGAGTTTTGACATTTTCTAAGCAGGTTTACAAAATTTTATTAAAATCAAACCACTAGATCTTACAGATGCCATAGGAACAATCAGTTGAGAAATGCGTTTTTGCATGAAAAATAAGTTTTTATATGAAAATTTTTGTTGTGTTTGCAGATATATCAACCAAACTCGGCCATTGTAAGTTTTATTCCACTTTTTTTATTGTTTGGGAAAATTTCAACAAAATCGAGCTACCTTATCATATATGAAAAATCGATCAAAAATCACGTTTTTGTGTTAAAAATAAAATTGAAACATGTACTTTTTATCAAAAATTGATTTGTCAAAAACATGCAACTTAAACTTAAGAGGTCAGTTGAGGTCAAGAAAACTAAACTGAATAGGCTGACTTTGAAAACTAGCAAAAAATTATGGGTTTTCCGAAAAAAATGTTTTAAAATTATTTTTACTTAATCTTGTTTTTAAGGAAACAAGAAATAAAAACCTCATTAAAGTATTCAACACAAAAAAGTCACATAATGCCAAAAAAATCGACTTATTCCCCTACTTTGCAAAATGGCTAAAATTTGTCAAATACAAAATTAGGAATTCTTATGTATGCATGTGAAACTGTTCAATTTTTCATTAATTTTCGTTACAATTACAAAAGTCACAGTCACAACATTAATGATCAATCACAATTTTGGTTGGCTTTATTCAACTCGAGCCACATTAACACCACAATCTCGCCAATTCCAGCTATTGTCGCTGATTTGGTTTCAGTTTCCACTTTTCTTTGACTGTCTTACAACAATTTTTGTTATTTTATATTAGATAATAAACAGCTGGAGAAAAGAAAACAACAAAGTTCAGAACATTGTTTGCTATAAGCATATGACGGCTGTCACGCCCAACGCCTGACAAGCATTTACCCAAACACAGGCACAGACACAGCACACATATATATACACACACACACCCTTAAAGCTACTATTGTCACCGAGAAATGACTTTGTATTTCATTATTTATATTTATTTGTTATTATTGTTGCTGTGCTTGCTTTGAGTGCAATAAAGCAACGCCAGCGCAACGGAAATCTTAGCATACTTAAGTGGGCGCCAACCAAGGATGCACGCCATGTGAGGTGGTATGAAAGGGTATTCGAGGGGGCTAGGATATTGCTGGTAGGGCATACTATTGGGACGTAGGCTAGGGAAGAGTGCATCATGTGCAGCGACTGCATTGAGACAAACGAACGTTGCCAAGTTTTCTGCACTGCGCTCGACTAGATGGCAACTTGGCATAGACAATGGGATTTGTACTCAAGTGCTGTTGCACCAGCAACAAGAACAACAACAACACGAAGCTGTGTTTCCGGCTTGGCATGCACACGCCATTGCAATAACATGAAAAAAGAGCTAACTTCGTAGTGCCAAAGATGTTATACTCTTGCTGAAAGTTTTCTATTTAACAACTCATTTCTTAACAAATTCGATAAAAGTTATACCAACACGGAAATCTCTTCCAACCCAATTCCAATTATTAGTTGTCATAGATCCTTAAACATCGAAATTTCTTTCATAATTTAACATACTTTTTCATAGAGATTGAGCTATTTAACAAATGTGTAATGATGCGGAAGCAATTTGCAAGGTTCTACCTTTTATTTGACAATATTGGAATTATTCCATTTGTTGTACATATTTTCACAACATTTAGAAAACAAGAAGAACGAGACCAATAGCACTAGACTTGCCGTGGATAGTTCTATCTGTGTATTTTACTCAGATTATTGTGAAGCTTGCAGCTCTTCAAGATCTGACACTTAAAAAGGATTCCATGTCTGATCTAAATGATATTTTGAGAAGTAAATGAAACATTGATTTTGGTTTGCCACTATGGATTTCAATTCACATTCAAGACCTACTTGGACAAATTTTTCGAATAATTCAAGGCTTGCTAGCTAACAAATTGAATTTGAAAATGTTTAAGATTTCTTAATTGTTTTTTTTTTTTTTTTTTTAATTTGTTAATGTCTTTGCGAAAAAGACTTAACGGTTCGCAGTACTTTAACAAAAAACATTTCTCTTAGTTATAATAGGTTTTATGTCATACATAATGTCACGGAAATCACTTCCAACCAAATTTCAACCGAATTCCTACTCTTAGGTGTCACAGAAATCTTAAGAGATTTTAATTTTAGCGTTGCCACCACACAAGAATAATTTTGTTCTAAATTTATTCGCACTTTTCTTGTTCTTTTTGATGAACAAATTTATTAAGATAATTGTTTTTGAAAGTATTAGCACACTTACTTATTTTTGCAATTATTATTTTGAGCTTTTAAATAAAATAAAACTGTAGAAAATAATTTCGAGCAAGTTTGAAACTCCCACGTTTAATTGACTGCATTTTTCTAAAGGAGATTTTTTAAAATGTAATATAAATAATCTAAACAAGTCAAATGTTTGTAAAATAGTTCAGAAAAACTTTTTTTGTTTCCATAACAAATATTTCTTTTACTTTAAAAATTGATTTTGGTGGTGTTCTTAAAAAAATCTCTGGTAATTTTGAAAGAGCTTTTTAACCAACCGAAAGACGTTTTTTTGACATCTATTATATTTCAATTGGCTGCAATTAAATTGAAATTACCTTATTGACTCTTTTTTAAGTCAAATAACGAAATATCTCAAAGCATTTTAGCACCGGCGAAGCGAATGAAAGTGTTAACCAACCGAAAATCTCTAGCGATTTCCGTGACACTCCTGTAACTAAGCCGAATATACTTAATCAAGGAGTAAGAACTTTCGGCCTACCGAATTCATGCAGAGTAATAAATAATATTTTCAATTTAAAACCATTTTGGAAAGTATATATTATAAAGTCAAAAAAAAAAATCGAATTAAAACTAAACCGTTTAACGAAAGGGAAAGAGAATGTGGCAAAAAAAAATTCGTGCTCTCTCCCTCTCTCTCTCAATACTAAAAATTTGCAGAGGGTATTATAATTTCTATAATGCTATAAAAATTGTGTGTTGATATCAACAACTTTTCTGTTGGAGAATAAATCTTCTTTTCTTGTTTACTTATTTAATTTTAAATTGCTTTATTGGAGACCGATTGCTGCTAAACATAACAACAACATAAATCCTTACATATAAAGTAGTAAGAAAACTATAATACCCACTGCAAGAGTAAAATAAATGAAATGAAATGAAATAAATACAAGTTAGCGTGCTGGCAAAAACAAAAAAGGACTCTCTTATTTGGCATGGCATTGGCATCCTAGTCTTGGGTGAGCAGAACGTCATCAAGGATTCATGCTGGCTGCAGTGCACTCAACTCGACTTCGATGTCGACGTCACCTGCAGTGCTTGGGAATGCTGCTGATTGACAAATGAAGCGAACGCTTGAAGGTGGCATCAGATTAACAATGAATGAAGAAAAATGTACTTCAATACTAAGTTGAATGCATCCCTTAACTAATGAGAATTAATAGTCAATAATAATAATAATAAATAACATTCAGAAATAGCATGTGTACAATGTAAATTCAAGCTGCAAATGTTTTTTATTTAGTTTTTAATTTTTCATTATTCTTGAGCAATTCAGAATAAGTGAGTTTGAAGTATAAGACGTGACCGCAATTAACGGATTCATCCTTTTTCGGGTCCTTGGAAACGAGTTTAGTTTTTTGAGTTATCAAGAAAAAATTGTAAGTAAAATTGTAAACAATTAGTATTTTTATTTTCTGTACCCATTCAAAGTGGATAAAGTTATAAAGTAATAAAAGACATCTTCGACTATATAAAGTACAAGTTCTTGATCAGCATCAACAGTCGAACACACTGGACTTTGTTACTTGTGTTTTTACTCCCTGTTCCCATTAAAAATGGGAAAAAGGGAGCTATAAAGTACTGCAAATGTGTGGAACAGACAGAAGGAGGCATTTCCGACTATATAAACTATATATATTCTTGATCAGCATCAACAGCCGAGACGAACTAGCTATGTCCGTCTGTCCGTATGAGCACACAGATCTCGGAGACTACAAGAGCTAGAGACACCAAACATGTAGGTTCCTGTATACCATACGCAGATCAAGCTTATTTCAAATTTCGGATGTACCCCCCACGCACCCCCGCAAATCGCAAAAATCTCCCACAGCCACAACTTTAAAGATAAAGCTTTGATTTTTGGTACACATATTTATTTTATCAATGTTTATCAATGTTTACCGAAGTTATGGATGAATCTATTACCCCCGTCACAGGCAGAAACAACAGTTTGACATGCACTGGGCAAGTTAAGTACGCTGCTTGCTTGTGTTGCCGTTGAACTGCTTGATATACAAGTTGGGAGCAGGGAGTCTTGCAGTCGGGCACACTCGACTAGAGCATTCTTACTTGTTCAACATTCAAACTTTGATTTTTGATCTTTAAATCTGAATAAAAGGTATGCTCGAGTCGTGCTTTCGTAACTGCAGCATTTTTACCTGCTCTTTTTGGCTTGGCTGTTTTCAATTTGCGTACGGTGAGAGCAATGTCAACAAAGTGCGAAAAATAATTGAAATCGCAACAGCCCCCGAACAGGTAAGCAACCACATCCTCCATGCCCTTCAACGCACCCCACGGTACGGTGCCTGTTGTTGGATTCCATGTGAACTCATAAAATGCGATCCACTTTAAGTTGCACGTGACAGCCGCAAACGGTAAATGGTAAATACTAATATTTATAATCAAAAATCAGAAACACTTGCAGGCCTATTCTCATAACTGATTTCAAAATCGAATATATTAGCTGTTCTGAATTCTAAAAAGCTTTCGAAAAAATGTAAACAAACGCAATAACAAAGTGTCAAAATAAGTTAAAAACAATGTTCAAAACAGAACCTACTTTTTATTAAATTATTTAATAAGAATAAAATGAAATGTAAACTTGAAATATTTTGCTTTAATTCTCTAAATAACTGCTCAACCTCAAATACAAAATTTGAATTTGTATATAGTTCAATCGTTGATTAGCGAAATTATCACAGACCCAGAATTTTTCAACAATTTACACAATACGAAATTTTATTTTAAATATCAATATGTAAGCACAATATTTCCACTGAAAATGATGTTTATTACATTCGTAAGAATTTGTGTTACTTGTTACATTTGGAGGGCAACAGGCGCCATGACAAAAAAACCACCATAACAAACTTTTGCTAAAAGAGTATACACAAATTTGTCTGTCATGAAATTGTTTAACATTCGAGACACACAAAACCCAAATAAAAATGTTGTAATGGAATTTGTTTGGCAAGTCGCAGAAAAGGGAGAAAATGAGCTATGGTGCACAATGGGGGCATGGACACTTTTTGTGGCATCAATTAATTACACAAATATTAAGCTACACAGCAAACAAATCTGTTGGTAAATCTTAACAAAAATGTTGGAAACTGTCACTCGAATGTTCTACATTTGCAGATCTCTGTCATGAGAGAAGAATTTTCCGTTAACGAGTATGGTTTCAAGCTGAATCTGTTCATTAAAAACATATTAATTAATATATAAACATGCCGAAGATATACTCGCTTGCAGAAAAGTTTTGCATAATAAAACTGAATATCCAAACGAACGTTCTCATGGCAGCTATAAGATATAATCGTTCGATTTTGATGAAATTTGGTCAGCATGTATAAACTGTCCTCAAACTTGGGTAAAGTGAGTTTAGTTGAGTTTTCTTAAAAAACAAAAATGTTTTTCTTACAAAACCTTATTTTTCCACCGATCGTTCCTATGACAGCTATATGTTTAAATTGCCCGATCTGGTCAATTCTGACATATGTACTGCTTGCAGTAAGAGTAAACATCTGTGCCAAGCTTCATCACAGACAGACAGACGGACATGACTCGCTGATCACGAATATGTAACTGTTTTTTTTTTCGAGACGTCTCCTGCAATGCGTTACACATTTGATGACAAATTTATAATACTCTCTGCAAGGGTATAAATATAATATTTTACTTTTAATTGTGTATAGGCACATTAGCGCAATTCAGCATATGACAATTGTAATTAGCCGTAGCTAGACTGATGTTTTCGACCCACTGTAAGGCCTTTAAACTAAAGTGGGGCCCCAGCTTCATTGTCTGTGTGTGTGGGTGTGTGTGTGTGTGTGTGCTGTGCTGTATGCGACTGTTGACATTTGCTGGCAAGCCATTAAAGTAAATATGGACGTTGCCACAAGTTGTAGCTGCAACAGAGGCAGCAACGCGAGACAAGCCCATCTGTAAGCCGTAACATGCCCACGGTCTCCAAAGCCAAATCCAAAGCACTTAACTTGATTCCATTTGATGGCAGCCAAGAGTCGCAACAATTTGCAATTGACGCAACTGTTGCACTTGGCAGTTGGCCTTTAGAGATTTCAACTCTTAACTACTTACCAACTTGCATCTCACGCTGATTATTTGGGCAAATCTACAAAATATGCAAATGTGCACACAATTTCGATTTGTTTGCAAGCTAGCTAACTCAAAACCGACAACAAAATGCCAAATGCAAATTGTAAACAAAGCCAAGCAATGGCATTGATGCCAATGGCGCCACAGCGCAAATACCACGTCCATGTCCATGTCCATGTCCACGTCCGAGCTCCAGCTCAATTTACGACTTTGTTGCATGAAAGCATGGTTATACCCTACAATTTGTGCATATTAGTTTCAACATAATCATCATTGATCATAATTCGATGCATTTTTATTTAGATTGCATTAGAAACCACTTTGACACTTTCGTGAAATTGCAGCTTTTACCCTTTTTAAACCGGAGCGTTAACAACGATAGATCGATTAATTGTAGCAAGTTGATTATAACAGTTAAGTTGCTTTTCTATTTCTTTCCGTTTTTAGGTTATCTGTTTCAATTTTTTTATCGTTCCTTCAGAACATGTCTTCGTTGAACATTTCAGCTCAGAATTGTCAAAAGTTTCAAACAACACTTGAATCGATTAGTTTCTGAAATGGATCTGAAGGAACGGTTAGTTATTTTTGCCGAAAAGGAACTAAACATTCGATTTGTTATTTTATCCGAAAAGGAACCAAATACACGATTTACTATTTTATTCGGAAAGGAACTAAAGGAAGGATTAGATGCTTTATTCGGAAAGAAACTAAAAGAACGATTAGATGTTTTATCCGGAACTAGATCAACTAAAATGTTCAGCACTAACTCATAGACTTTTACGACTCGATGGATTGCGGTAACCGTGCAGATGGGACCACAAAAGGATAGATCATTTTGTAACTTATATTGCTAGCACCGAGTTGGGTAGTTTATACAATAATGTGTATTTTATCCACCTACAGGTCAATGAGGATGGCCACCCGAGTCTCTTGTTGTTGCCTGTTACTCCCACTGAACATATTAATTTTTATTTTTTACTCCCTGTTATAAAGTACTGCAAATGTGTGTAACAGGCAGAAGGAGGCCTTTCCGACTATATAAACTATATATATTCTTGATCAGCATCAACAGCCGAGACGAACTAGCCATGTTCGTCTGTCTGTCCGTCCGTCTGTCTGTCTGTCTGTCTGTCTGTCTGTCTGTCCGTCTGTCCGTATGAACACACAGATCTCAGAGACTATAAGAGCTACAGACACCAAACTTGGCATGTAGGTTCCTGTATACCATACGCAGATCAAGTTTATTTCAAATTTCAGATGCTTAAAATGCAAGTTGGGAGCAGGGAGTCTCGTCGTCGGGCATACTCGGCTAGAGCATTTTTACTTGTTTTTATTACAGCTGACCTTGACTTAACAACTTAACAATTAAATCTGAATTAATAGATTTCTATCAATTGCAATCACTTGAAGACGTTGCTGAAATGAATGTGCTCCTACTAAGAATGGGTAAAGGGTACCTAGTAGTTGAGCTTTGTTGCCAAGAATTTTCTAATGTGTTGTTGATATCGTTGCGAAATGCATTTGGTGAGGTTTGCATCCCGTTGCTCAGGCGCACCATTACTTTGGAATGCTGGTAATAATTTATGCTTTAATGGAATTGTTATATATATATATATATATTTATCATTTGCATAATTGAATAAACGAAATGACCGAACGAACCATCAGTTCAACCAGCCAGAATTCGGTCAATTGCCTTTTTTCTCATCTTTTTGCTCCTGCATGCATGAACAATTGAAAGTCCCATGAATTTACACACACACACACACACACACAAGCACAGTTACTCCAAATTATAGATTGCCCAAAAAAAGTTTTTAAAATGATTGCGGCTCACACAAATGCAAATCCGCATCAGTATTCAATTTTATATCCAAATTGCATGGCAATTAGCCCCAACCCGTGAACTTTCACAAATTGCATGGAAAGTTCGAAATGAAAAATAAAAATTGTAGCTCATTACTGTAGCTTATCGTTATGTCATTTTTGTATTTAAATACTATAACAGTACATTTTTGGAAGTTATGCATTATGCTTTATGAATTAACAAGCCACAGAACAATTGCCAAGTCTTGAAGTGAGAAATACGGAATTAAAAAGAATTTTTTGTTCTAGGTAAAAATCTACGATTTGGTAAAAACCCATATCTTTCACAGATTTATAGCTTAAGTTTGGCATTCTGACTACTGAGGGTCTATCAAGGACCTCAAATCATATGATTATATATGCTACAAGGCACATTTAAACAACCCGCGTATTCAAAATAATTGTACAGACAGCTTAATGTGTATTTCACATCAAAATCTCATTAAAATTTCAGCCCAAAAAGCCGCAAATATCACAAAAGAATTTTCTAGTCGAGTGTGCTCGAATAGAAGTTGCTCTCTATAAAATCGATGCATTGATAAAAAGTTTTTTTTAAATGGTTTGATGTGTCTTCAAAGGCAGTTTAGCTTTGGAATAAGGAAAAAAGGTTTCTAAAGGCAAAGGCCTTGATTAACATTAGTAAAACTTTTAAACAACATAAATAATGATTACGATTTTCTTATACATTTAATAAATATTTAAAAAGCGCCAATCATCATGCGGTGTCAGGCAGATTCGAACCCTAGTTCCACGCGCATCTCAGCTACAGACTGAATCAAATCAATACCAACAAATACTAGTATACAATCTTTATGCCCATGCAGAGAGTATTATAATTTAGTCACAAGATGTGCAACGCATTTAAGGAGACGTTTTAAGAGAAAATAAAGAGAAAAACAAGCAAGAATACTCTAGTCGAGTGTGCCCGACTACGAGACTCCCTGCTCCCAACTTGCATTTCAAGCAGTTCAGCAGCAACACAAGCAAGCAGCGTACTCAATTTGCACAGTGCATGTCAAACTGTTGTTTCTGCCTGCTGAGACAGGGGAAATAAGTTTTTCCATAACTTTGGTGCTATTTATCCGATCGTGTTGAAATTTACACATCCGAAAGACATTGATTAAACATACATGTGTACCAAAAATTAAAGCTTTATCTTTAAAATTGTGGCTGTGGGAGTCTTTTGCGATTTGCGGGGGTGCGGGGCGGTGTATCCGAAATTTGAAATAAACTTGATCTGCGTATGGTATACAGGAACGTGCATGCCAAGTTTGGTGTCTCTAGCTCTTATAGTCTCTGAGATCGACGCGTTCATAAAGACGGACAGACGGACAGACGGACAGACGGCCAGACGGACAGACGGACAGACAGACAGACAGACGGACATGGCTAGTTCATCTCGGCTGTTGATCCTGATCAAGAATATATATAGTTTATATAGTCGGAAATGCCTCCTTCTGTCTGTTACACACATTTGCAGTACTTTATAACTCCCTTTTTCCCATTTTTAATGGGAACAGGGAGTAAAAAATCCGTTATGTCCGTCTGTCTGCCTGTTTATATGCGAACTAGTCCGTCAGTTTAAGAGCTAACGTGATGAAACTTGGAACAGATGTTTCTTCTTTCTGCAGGTAGTACTTATGTCTGAATCGGCCAGATCGGACCACTACAACATATAGCTGTCATAGGAACAATCGGTTGAAAAATAGGTTTTAGTATTAAAAAAGTTGTTGTCTATTTTACCTAAGCTTAAAGACAGTTTATTAATGCTGACCAAATTTGATCAAAATCGGATGACTATGTCCAATAGCTACCATAGGAACGATCGGATGAAAATAATTGTTTGTATGAAAACTTTTTTGTTTTTCAAAATAAGTCAACCGAACTCATTTTGCATTAGTTAAAGCACATATCACACATGCTGACAAAAAGTCATCAAAATCGGACGTCTATATAGGAAAAATCTACTGAAAATAAAGTTTTCTTATGCAAAACTTTTCTGCAAGGGTATATATGTTCGGTATGACGAAGATAACATTTCTTTCTTGTTGATTCTTACATACTTTTGCTTAACACTGTTATACCCTTAGCATTCATCATTAATGGCTACAGCGTATTTAAAAATGAATGAAGCGGGACAGAGTCAAAGACCAGAAGGAGAAACAACCAATATCTTCCATAATCAATCATTTACATTGCAATTTTATGCGTTTACGTGTATGCAAAAGTGTGTTTATGGCTCATTTATAAAGCTTTTCATTTAAAGCTATACACACTGTGACTTTCTGACAATTTATTTTTGCATTTGATTAATGCCAAATCGTTTGCCAATATTAATAGCCTTGCAGAACGAATAAAAGTTTTGTCACGAAATGTTCAAAGGGAGGGTCAAACATGCACAATATATGATCGGATATAAAAACAATGAAAATACAAAATCTAAACTAAGTACTTACCATCAACATATGATGAAACTATTTTACAAGATTCAGCTTTCTATCTCTTATGGTTTGTTTGAGTCAGGTTAAAAAGTTTTAAATACGAGTACATAGATGTACATTTATATATTTTGCATAACAAATCAAATAGCCAACAGTTGTCACTTGTCACCCAGCTGAACAATTGAAAGCAACAACGTCATATTAAATTATCAGGCCCAACATAAATATAGATAATTTAATAATTATTGCGAAATGAAATTCAATTTATTGCAGCCAAACTTAACAAATGAAGTTGTCAGCTCTGCAATTATTCCAGATAATTAATTGCAAATTCTTTGCTAACTTATTAATGAAAATGAAAACATAAATGACTGCAAGCACTTAAAACTTTATTTGCAATTTCATATTCCAGTGCACTTCAGTTGCATTTAAATTTCAATTCAATGCGACAACTTTATCTTGTTCAAGGGAAAAGTCTAATTGGATGATTTTAATAACATATTTGTTAAACTTAATGAAACTGATTTTGTTGTGCCTCACTTGGAGGCGAGGGAAATATCTTAAATTTGCGAATAAACTAAATGAACTGAAGCTCTGAGATCGAGGCATTCATAAGTACAGACAGACGGACATAGCCAGAAAATGGTAGGGTATCCAAAGTATTCCACCGAAATTTTGAACAGAAATGTTACCAAATTTCCCATGCAGGATAGATTTAAAAATTGGATGCAGTACCTTAAAGCAGTTACACCAACGATACACCTTAATAACAAGATAGAATACAAATAATTTTAAAACAATTTTTCGGAAAACCTTTAATTTTTTTGCTAGCTTTCAAAGTCAGCCTATTTACTGTTGCTTTGAGTTGTAAAAACGAGCGGAAAATATTGATCAACTTGCAGCTTGAATGATAACTCGACTCCAAATATTAAATGAAAGTTTTAGTATGGAAAAGGCAGGTCAAGGTATGTAATTTAATTGTTAGTACATGTTTTTTGATAGTTATGTGCTGTTATTGAATTTTACAATGTGTTCCCCTTGTGTATTTTTTGCTGTATACTAACAAATGTAAGTGTGTTGTGTGGAAAATTACTTTTATTGACCTCAACTGACCTCCAAAGTTTAAGTTACATGTTTTTGACAAATCAATGTAGAATCAAATTCAATTCATGTTTTTTGCACGTTTTTGCACCTATTTGATAAAAAGTACATGTTGCAGTTGTATTTTGCATACAAAAACTTGATTTTCGATCGATTTTTCATGTGTCAGGTATAGGATAAGGTAGCCCAATTTTGTTGAAATTTTACCAAACTATGTAAAGTGTAATAAAACTTACAATGGCCGAGTTTGGTTGAAATATCTGTTAACACAAAAAACGCATTTCTCAACTGATTGTTCCTATGGCAGCTGAAAGTTATAGTGGTCCAATTAAAAACAGTTTTTTTCTAAAATAAATTTAAATAAACTTATTCCCCATAGTGCACTGTACAAAGATGAGAGCTACATTTAAAAGCAATGCTCATAAACGATGGGTAACCCATTACTCGGACAAACAATGTAGACAATCTATATTTGCATACTACTCGTAACTAACACATTGGCTACAATGAAAGTAACAGACAAGTATTTATTTACGAGACCTTTGGCAGTTGCTTCGAAGCGTTCTCATAATAAAAAAAAAGCTTGGCATTAAATGCTTAATGCTTATGCAAATTTATATTTTAGTATTTGAAAGAGTATTTTTGAAAGCACACACTTAAAGCCATAAACAAAAAAGAGTCTGAACTTTCATTAAATTAAATATTTAAATCTTGCAAAACTCTGTTCTTGATTATAATCCTTTATTCGTAAAGTAAGTGAAATTTGCAAGCAAATAAAATGAAATCCAAATTGTATTTTTGGCTTGAGCAAATAACTATTTAGCTTATGGCTTATGCTTAATTATTTATTTTCTAAATTATTAACAATTTTGTGTGCACACATAAATATTCAAAAGGCAACTTTGTTTGTATAATGAAATCTTATTTAAACCTCACTCCTTTTATAATCCTTTATTTTGGGTGAGAGAAATAGGAGTATTAAATAATAGTTTTAAGTATATTAAGCAAATTTCAAATTATTTCATTTTCAAATTATAGAAAAATGTATATTTTATGCATATTAATAATAATAATTGGCACTGTAGTAAAAATATGGATTAAGGTCGCAAATTTGCCAGAAAACTGTTGCATGAAACTCTTTTGGTTTTCATCTGATCAGCTCAATATATTATTTTCAAAAATCTATGCGAAAAATCATTCGACACATATTTTACGGATTTCGAAAGATTCACCCCAAAATATAACGGCTAAGGTTGTATACGGGAAAGCGTTATTTCAGTCTGATCGGACTCTGTGCTTTGATATTTTGATAGGCTTCAAGCTCAGCTTCAAATCTGCGTCTTAAAAAACTTTACGTTCAAGAAAATCTTCGGCACATGTCAGAAATAGTCGGTCGTTAAATGATGTTGATAAGAGCGAAGCCGTGGGTATGTAAAAGCTAGTATACGTATACTTTCCTGTTTACTGCACAAGCTGCTCATTTATTAAATTTCATTCATTTTTGAGCACAGTGTTCTAAAAGAAATTCAGGAATTCTTGTTGCAAGTGATTTATCAAATTTAATGTACTTGTTCTAACAAAAGGTTGAACGTCAGGTATAATATTTTCATGTAATATTTTGTCAGATTTGCACGTGAATCAAAATTATCTTAACGGGCCTTAAGCCAGTATAATACCAACAACAAAAAATTCGTCCTTGAGCGTAATTATCTACTACGTACCTACACACGCACACTGCCACAAACACACACACAGACACAGACACACAGAATCTTAGGCATAGACATATATGTAGACCAAAAGCTAACAAACAAAACGTTTAAAAAGCTTTAGTTTAGATCGACCGACGACGAGATACCTTATTTTAAGTCTTAGAATAACTACGTTTTCTTAAAAAAACCTTATTCGAACTATATAGTTCTCAAGCTCTTAACTATAGAGAAATGCTAACAGGCTTGCTTTACATCATTTCTATTAAAATATTTACTGCATACTTTTAGGCTAATCGAAAAAATATATTGTAAAACAACAATTGAAGGGTTTTATAATTCTAGCATGCTCCAAAAAGTATGCTATACACTATTCTGTGAAAACGATTTGAAAGTGGCATTCGGAACATTCGGCTTGAATACCAAAATGATCAAACGGAATCATTGAATCGCATTTCTAACAATTTAGTATTTATTTTTTGTATCTCCTACTTCACGTGTTTGCGTACTTTTTAATTTTTTCGGATAATTAATTACAAATATTTTATAAATTACCATGAAATATTTGAAATACCTAAGCTATTCATTATTTAACCAAACTGTTTTCCCTGCAGGGTATGAAAACGAATTCTATAGAATACGCATAAGGGCCGTCGAGCACTTAGTTAGGCTAAAAGTGCTTCATTGTTTCCACCACTCGTGTGTGTATGTGTGTGTGTGTGTGTGTGTGTGTGTGTGTGTGTGTGTGTGTGTGTGTGTGTGTGTGTGTGTGTGTGTGTGTGTGTATGTAAATGTGTTAGTGAGTGTGCGTGTATGCACATTAATCGTTTGAAATTTCTACATCTAAGCTTGAAGAAATATCACACTATGCTTGTATTGAAAGCAGTTTAAGCAAGCCAGACGCAAAGAACTTGGCTCGTCTTTCTGGCTTTAAACGTCAGTTATTGCCACCTCAAATATGTAAGCTATGAAAGCTAAATGACAGTGTTGCCAACTCTTGAACCGCTAAGAAGATCTACTTTTTAAGAGGGAAAAGAGTTTTGAAATCTTAACACTATCACTGTAAGACAGCCCTATAAGCCCTATAATATGATATCATGATATCTTCTTCAAAAGCTTCATGTTTTGCATAGCTCGAAATTAAATTTATGATAGCTTTTTTTTTGACGGGAAAATCGAAAGACGACAACACTACTTAGCAGTTACAACAACTGCAAACAAAAAACTTGAAAATTTTGTAGTTTTTTAATTGCGCCGCAAGAGCAGCAAACAAAAAAGCAGCCAACAAAACAACAAGCAAAAAATGTCTACACAGTTAAAACTAAAAGAAAAGCATAAAGGAAAGTAAAAAGTACTGAAGGTGATGACGAAGACAAGACAAAGAAGTAGAAACTACTTGAAGTTAAAATCGCAGCACAATTGCTGAGCCCTCCGGCCACTACATTGGCAAGAACCCTCATGAATAGAGCAAAATATATCTATCGAGTTGGAATTGTTAAGTGCTTCAACAAACAACTCGAATATTGCAATGCATAGCCTACTTAATAAACTTAATTTTTACAAAAAATAAAAGTTATCTTTAGCGTGCTGAAGCTATCTGCCTTTGCAGAAAAGTTGTTGTATTTAAAAACTTAATTTTCAACATCTTTTTTAATCATTTAGTCATCAGGGCTTGATAAAAATAAAACACAGAATAAGTAATATACAGGCCTGTTCCAAATTCCACTTTTGAATCGTTTTCAAGGAAAAGTGTATAGCATAGTTTTTAGAGCATACTAGAATATATATCCTTGAACTGTTGTTGTACTTAAATATATTTTTTCGATTAACCTAAAAGTATGCAATACATATTTTAATTGAATTGGTTCGGAAGTGAAACTTGGAACAGGCCTGATAATTCTGTTTATTTCAATGTGTTGCTTAATAACAAAATGTTAAAACCTTTTTATAATTTAAAATGTTTCAAATTGCTTTAAGGTAAATAACAATGTCGATTAATATATGAGTTTCATGATATTTGTGGATGCTTGTTAAGTAAAAAGACTTTAAAAGCAAAACTTGGTCAATTAATTTAGTGAAAAGACAAACAGAAGATACAGAAACACGAACAACAGCAAGAACAGCGTTGATGATGATGATGACTATGGCGATGATGATGTTGATGATGATGATGAACGCAGCCCTTGAAATATGTCTTGCACTTCTGCGACAACATTTCCTGTTGCGCACTGGAACTCTTACATTCTCACACATACTCACATTCTTGCATACACTCACACACACATACACACATAAGCTGAGATAGTGAAATATGTATGCTTTTTATAAGGCATTGTACAGTGGGTCCTTCAGACTTTTATCATTGCAAGAGAACTTAATTGCTGTAGAATCGAAAAAAATATTATCAAAATATTTTAAAAGAGCTAGCAAAGTATAGTTTTTTAACAAGAAATAAAAGTACAATTTCCACCGACTGTTCCTATAGTCGGTATAATATGTAAGCGCCCGATTTATATGAAACTTAGGCAGCATGTGTGGAGCATAATAATATAGAGTACTAGCGAGTTTGCTTGAATTATCTGTACGAACTTTCCAATCGGATACACCCGACGGCGATATACTCTTTTTTTCGCCTCTTTGTGGAGTCAGAAGTGAGCGCGGAAATTGTCTTTGTGGTAAATTCATCAAGTTTCAAAACTGTGGAAAAGACCTGCGTTCAAGAGGAGAGACGGACGGACAGACGGACATTTCACAAACCCAGAACTCTTAACAGATTTTTCCTATTACAGCTATAAGATGTAGTAGACCGATTATATTGAAATTTTGTCAGAATGCGAACACACAACAAGTAAGAATGCTCTAGTCGAGTGTGCCCGACTACGAGACTCCCTGCTCCCACTTTGCATTTCAAGCAGTTCAGCGGCAACTCAAGCAAGCAGGGCACTTAACTCGTAAAGTGCCTGTCAAACTGTTGTTTCTGCCAGCTGAGACGGGGGTAATAGATTCTTCCGTAACTTTGGTGTTATTTATCCGATCGAAATTTTCACAGTAGATCAACATTGATACAACATATATGTGTACCAAAAATCAAAGCTCTATCTTTTAAATTGTGGCTGTGGGAGTCTTTTGCGATTTGCGGGGGTGTGGGGGGGTGCATCCGAAATTTGAAATAAACTTGATCTGCGTATGGTATACGTGAACCTTCTTGCCAAGTTTGGTGTCTCTAGCTCTTATAGTTTCCGAGATCTGTGTGTTCATACGGACAGACGGACAGACAGACAGACGGACAGACGGACAGACAGACAGACGGACAGACGGACAGACGGACAGACAGACAGACAGACAGACAGACAGACAGACAGACAGACAGACAGACAGACAGACAGACAGACAGACAGACAGACAGACAGACAGACAGACAGACAGACAGACAGACAGACAGACAGACAGACAGACAGACAGACAGACAGACAGACAGACGGACATGGCTAGTTCGTCTTGGCTGTTGATCCTGATCAAGAATATATATAGTTTATATAGTCGGAAATGTCTCCTTCTGCCTGTTACACACATTTGCAGTACTTTATAACTCCCTTTTTCTCATTTTTAATGGGAACAGGGAGTAAAAACACTGAATTGGTGAGTTTGGTTAAAAGAAACCTGAGAAACAAAAAAGTTGTTCAAACAAAAACTTATTTTTCAACCGATCGTTCCTAAGGCAGCAATATGTTATAGTTCTCCTATATAGCCGATTCAAACATACATAGGTACTATGTACATACTATGCAGTATGTTTTATCAATGCTGATGAGCTGCGTAAATTTCATTACGATCGGAAAACAAGCACCGAAGTTATTGAAGAATCTATTTTCCCCGTCACTGCAAGCAGAAGCAAAAGTTTGACAGGCACTGGTCAAGTTAAGTGCCCTGCTTGCTTGCGTTGCCGCTGAACTGTTTAAAGTGCAAGTTGGGAGCAGGGAGTCTCGTAGTTGGGCACACTCGGGGCACACTTTTTACCCACATTGCGTAGCCATCATATTTAAGAAGACATTTTACTTGAATGCCAGACCACAACAACTGAAACTGGAGCAAAGAACAACAACATATCGTCCATGGTATATGGGAAACCGTTTTAGTAGTAAGTTGTTGTGACTGCGGCTTTTACTATTGTGGCTAGTCTGACTATTCAATTTAATATGCTACAAACCATGCGCTTAATTTTTTTCTAGGATAACGCAAACACACTTTCAACGGGCTCCACCACTTTCAGCGTGGTGCCCACTTTCACCGTCCTGCCCACTTTCACCGTCCTGCCCACTTCCACCACATTCACCGTCCTGCCCACTTCCACCACATTCACCGTCCTGCCCACTTCCACCACGTTCAACGCCCTACTCTCTTCCACCATTTCTACCGTCCTGTCGAAGAATAAAACGTGCTGTGCATTTGTTAGTTTGCTAAAATTGTGGCTCACATCAGAGTAGTATGCGAGTAACGCAACTATTTAGTTAATGATGATCCACGCAGACCAAAAACCAACAGAAACATTGCGAAAAAAAAAAAGAAGTTAAGTTAAGCATACGCAGCGTTGGACAAGGTCTCGAAATTAAATGCAACGCCAAGTTTAATGACAATTGAAGCATTGCCAAAAGATACATAAGCCCACATGACATTTGACAAGGGCTTAAGGCAACGCAGATGTTGCTGCTGCTGCTTTTGCTTTTGTTTATGTGTGTAATGAATGGGGGGCGTAACCACGCCCTTTGCCATCGTTGGCCATAAAAGCAAAGATGAATTTTATTGGTTACAATTGAGAGGCATCCAACTTTATTGGCACATCATTTGTGCGCAATAGATGACCAGAGTAAGCGTCTTGAATGCCCTTAGTTCCCAGGCCCCCCCTAAACCACGCTCAGCCCAAAGCAATAACAGCTTGAACAACATTTCGTGCCGTAAAGTCGCAATCAAGCCATCATCCATTCGACAAAGCAACGGAAACTATCGCAAACGGAAACGGAAATGCACAAACACACGCACGATTTACAAAATGGCGCCAAGACAGGCAAAAAGATAAGCAACAAAAGCAAAGCAAGGCAGCTAACAACATGGGCCTAAAACAAAAGCATCTACCAAATCAGAAACAACGTTGCAGTCAAAATATTACCGACTACAATATACTCTTTTCACAATGCACATATTTTGCTTCTTTTGAGAGCCGTTTTGGTTGTAACAAAAGTATGTTCTAAATTCCATTCTCGAATCGATTTCACAAAAATATTGCAAGCCTACTTTCACTTTCGTTTCAAGAAAGCATTTCGATATATTTCGCATTTCGATATATTGATGTTTTACCGACAATATATCATATAATATCGATATATTTTCTAAGGAAATATCGATAAATAAAGTTGACAGCTTACATACCTAGTGGAAATTCAATTTTTGCTTGCTCTTCTCTCAACAGTTTTGATACAAAGAGACGAACGAACAGTCCAATATACACTTTCCTGTTTCCATTCAGAATAGTGTATAATAAGCAACGAATGAATATGTTAAATAAGAAACACAAACATAAGTTGTCAACCGGATGCACAATTAAGTTGGTAGCAGAACTGGTCAAGTGAATTGTAAGTTATTGGCCAACGATGTTGCAAAAGGCAACTTGAACAGATGTTCAATCAGTATTCATATGTTGAAATAAACACTTGAATAATAAACTTAACAACTTTTGACCTTGACTAGAATATTAGGAAATCAATCAAACAAAGCATTTTTACCAACATTTCATTACTCTATCAAACCCACAAATAAAAATTATCTCAGTGTACCACAACTTTTTGGAGACTAGAAGATCTACACTTAGAAAAAAAGCTCGTAACAAACATTATTACTTGTTTTTTACATGTTATATGCAAAATAAACAAACGTTATTCTAGTTGGTTGAGGAACAGTGCAAAACCTTAAGCTTATAATGGTTCACAAATAGAAATAAAAACTGTTTGCTTTATTTTTGGAATATTGCATTCTCTTCAATACGAATGCTAAAATCCGCTCTGATCTAAAACGCACATACGCCATTAAAAATGTGGTACGTGGGTGCGGGGAGCAGAGGCTGGGTGCATTTTGTGTATCGCATTTTGTCGTTTAAATAAACAAGAACCTTTTTCCGAAAACAGCACAGGGGCAAATCTCGAAAGGCTTAGTTAATGACAATTTAAGGATTTTGTGATTTTGCTATTTGCATAAATTTAGTGTAAAACGCGGGCGTGAATAGAAAATACACGCGGGGTGGTCTAAAAGGTGTTTTTAAGGCTTCAAAATCTGATTCAAATAGGTCGTTAGATCTTTAAATTGCATACAAAACATAGAAATAAAAAATACAAATCAAAAACAACAAAGAAAGGTTATTTTAAATAGTTTGAAACTAAGATTGAAGTCAACGAAAGAAATAAAAAAGAATTCCATGGCAGATATTTTCAGCCATTTTAGATATTAGTAATTCGGTGTTTGGAAAGTTTCCCTCGGGAGAGGAAATGGGTTTTTCGAAATCGGAGAAGTTCGTGTTAAATGATTTTTTGTATTCAAAAATCAAAGTACCACATATTTTGAAATTTTTTGTCTTAAGCTAATAAAATAAGTTTGAAAATTACATGCTCGACTTTTCCTTCAATTTTCTGACTATGGTGGTGAATTTTCGGAAATCGGTGAAATGCGTGTCGAATGATTTTTCGTAGTGTGTATGTTGAGTCATAGCTTTTGTTTATTCTCTAGGTTCGTTGACCTGATGAAGAATATACATACAATAGTATGTACATATATATATATATATATATTTGGTATATATACATTCTATATATATTTTTTTGAGGGATTTTGTGACATATTTAAAATACGCTGTGCATTGCATTACAAAACTTGAAGAGACTTAAAAAAAAATCACCCACGACGAGTGTGCTTTTATTTGTGTGTGTATTTCACGCATAAACCTTAATGTCAATTCCGCAAATGCAAACACACACACTCACACATATGGAAAAATGTAGGGATGTGGGAAAAAAAAAAAAAAATTTTAACACCTTGGTGACATATGCCAACCAACTCTTACGACAATGACATGCGACCCAACCAACCCAACTTAACCTAACCAACCGAACCGAACTGAACCGAACCGAAGTGAAGCAAACCGAACTTGCACTACCTACCAATTTCCTTCCTCAGGGGGGCTAAATGTTAGTCCACAAAAGGGAAAAGACATCAGGCGAATAGCCTACAAGGTTGAGCATAAGTGAGAAAATTATTGGGGGGAAAATATAATCAAAATATCTTAAAAAAAAAAACAACCGCAAGATGACAACAAATGCAAATTACCAAAAAAAAAAAGTCGATTATTTTGGCTGAGTACAGCAAATGATAATCATGGTAGATAATTATAAGAAGTTAAGAATATAACTGGTTGTAATCACACCTGTATAACTTTTGACAGAATATCTGCTGGTAATGTGTGCGTGATGTCAGCACGATGCTTAAGTACTGTCACCGAAATGAACAGACATGTTTGTGTAGTATCCACAATCGATAAAATTTTTTATGTGTGAAAATAAATTTGATCTATTTTTTTCTTATGTTCAAAGTTTGATAAATTGATGTAGATTATTGCAAAAAACAAGTATGAAATACATTTCCCAAGGAAACTTAATATATTATGTGACTTTTTATATATTTGTTAAAAAATCAAAACAGACAAATTTGGTGGTAATTTTTTTAAAGGCTATGAAAATCCCAGTCACGGGCACCAATATGTTACCAGTTGTGGGCACTTAAATTGTGTGTTGGCTAACAAACTACCAAATATATTTGTTTAAAAAGTTAAAGTGAAAAAGAGTCCGCTACTCAACCTCTTTTTAGTGGTGTTTTACTTCATATTTTTCCATTATTAGGTTATTTTTCAGAAGTGCCCACAACAGGTTACAAAAATTTGTTTGCTAAAATTTTATGTCTCCATAAAAAACAAAACATTTATTGTATTTTTGACGAAATCAAAAAAATTCTCTCTCAAGTAGTTAGCTTTTTATTGATATATGTACATATTTCTGTGTAAAAGTTCAAAGTTATGGCTAAAATAGCTAACTGTGCCCACAACATGATATATTCCCTTACTAATTTTAATACGACATTTAAAAAAAAAAAAACTTTCATAAACTTTATAATTGGAAAAATGTTTTCTAAAAATGATTATGGATTTTCAGTTAGTTTAACGCTGTCTTTGTTGCCGTTTTGGACTGACATACTTTCAATATTATCGGTAAAAACTCTGAACTTTAACTAGAATGCATTCTGCTAAAAGCTTTAGAATAGAAAACTATCTACTAGAAACTCTTCGACTTACCATTTCTAAAATTAAGGCAGTTTTAACATAGAACTCGCTGCAAGTTTAGATTTTTAGCTAGCTTCGATTTATCTGCTTAGATTCTGTTCAATTTATCTGTTCAAAATTGTACCTTCTTAAGCTGTTTCTTTTAACATTTGTATTTAGAGCTTATTTTTGAAAAATTTCAAAGTTTTGCTTCTTTTTCATTTAGCTTTTTACTTAAGCTTGCGCTCATTAAGTATTTTAAAAAGCGAGAAACTGTACAAGTTCAATTAGAACTAAAAATATTTGCAAAAAAAAAAAATGATTTTCCTAATATAAAATTAAATAACTCGAAAAGTATTAGCTATATGTATAAAAAGGCCTAGACTTATTTGTAGGCTTATCTTTTGACTTTTGTTTTGTAAATCTTTTAATACTCTATTTTCATTGAAAAAAAAAAAAAAAAAAAAGGAGTATAAGTATAAGTAAAAGTGAAATGTCTGTCCGTATGAACGCAGTTTTTTCCACAGTTTTAGAGCTAGAGCAACAAAACTTGTTATATATGTTGATATATACCGTAGGCAGACAAAGTATCAAGATCTCCCTTCCACCACCATTGCTCTATCAAATAGATTCGATAATAATAGTATATCGAAAAAGAGTATATCGCAGTCGGGTATATCCGACGTTCTTACTTGTTTTTCGCAGTATTTTGAAGTCCCTGCTCGAATTCATTCAAAAAGTGCTGATCGCTTGGGCAATATTCTTGCAAACTCAGAAACAACAAATGTAAGGTTGGAAACAAAACAAAAATAGCAAAAAAAAAATCAGAATCAACTGTTTGCGAATTCATTGCCGTATCAACGTATTTTATTTATATTTTTATAGACCATTTTTGCTGATGTTGTTTGTCGCCTTAGCCTTACCCAAAAAGCTACAATAAGCCCTCATAAAACACAGGAGAAACGGCTGGCGCATAGTTCAGAATTCAAAAAGGAAAGGGAACAGAGGTGGCAATGCTATTGGGAAAAGGAACAGGAATGGGAATGAAAATGGAAATGGAAATGGAGTAAGCCGGACTGAAAGTGTATAAGAGTAAATCTGGAGTCCAACATAATGCTGACAATGTTTGAAGCTGTTGCTATTTTTTTTATATTTTTTTTCCAAGTATTTTGAAGTTCACTCGAAGTTGACCTTTGAACCATCCCCATATTTGGGTGCAAAAAGTTGTTCATATTTTGTTGGGCAAGAGAAATGCAATTTGTAAAAATGTCACGCGGCTCGTATGAAATTGAAATGTGAGCAAGCAAAAAGCTGCTAAGCAGAGTCCGAAGACCAAGCGGGGATCTCATCTAAAATCAGGCAAAGATTTAGAAACAAAAAGCATTAGGCAAAGTCATAAAACAACAACAGCAAAACACTAAATGTACAGCAAGGACCTTCTCCCACTGATGGACGCGTCCGAGAGGAAATAAAAATGTAAATGTAACCAGAGAACGTTGCCTCAACCTCAAATGAAATTATAACAAGTGCGCGCTTGTGTGTGTGCGCGTGTGTGAGTGTGTGTGTGTGTGTATGCGTGTGTAATACATTGTATATATGTGTGTACAGGAGCGGCTTTGAACATTTTACCGACAGGCCTATCCTCAGAAATAATTGCCGTCATTTTCGTCTACTAACACAATGAAACTCCCAAAATGGGAATGGTGGTGATGCGACGGGGTGCACCTGAAATTTGAAATAAACTTGATCTGCGTATGGTATACAGGAACCTACATACATGCCAACTTTGGTGTCTCTAACTATTATTGTCTCTGAGATCGACATGTTAATACAGACGGACAGACGGACGGACGTACGGACGGACAGACAGACGGACATGGCTAGTACTCGGCTATTGATGCTGATCAAGAATATATATAGCTTATATATTCGGAAATGCCTTCTTCTGCCTTTTACAGTATACGTTCATTAAAGTAGACAAAAAGAATCTGAAGGCCCAAAAAAAAATCCAAAATTTGACACCTTGAATACAAAACACCATAAATTTGACGCCCCTGAAATACGGCCACCCTAGGCTGTGGCCTACCCGGCCAAGTGATAAATCTGACCCTATAGGTGTGTGTGTGTGTTTGTGTGTGTTCAGCATAGCAGAGCAGGCAATGTCAACAATAAGGATTACTTTAGGGGATGTAGAACCCAGGGAGATATAAATGTTAGACATTGACCAACAGGAGAAAAAAAACAAAACCCCCTTCCTTCACACAACACGATCCTTACCAATCTCAAACAAGGTGAATGAAATTCGTAAAACGTAATAAAAATTGAGTGCAGTTTCCAAAATATTCGAAAGTCTCATTGAAAATGCTTGCCAGGCACGCAGCCACAGGCCACCTAAATGCCAACATTTGAATCCCCTATTCCCCCCTCGACGCCGCCGCCTTTAAGCCACTATGCTGCCAAATGGTCAAGCCATACAATAACAAAAAGCCCACAACAAATCTAAAACAAACGCGAATCGCAAATGAAAATAATATACATTCACAAAATTTGAATGCAAAAGAAGTAAAAGTAAATAAGAAAAGCGCACAAAATAAAGCCACAAGGTCAACGCCGAAATCTAAAAAAAAAAAGGGTCAGCAATAACTTGGTTAGTTGAAATTTTTTGAGAAGCGTGTTCGCATTTTAATCTTTTTTATGTTGTTTATGTTTTTCATGCTTATTAATTTACACTTTTAATTTAAAAAAATTGAAAGATTTAGGGCCAAATATTCAGTTTTTATACTCTTTTTAAATTTTTTTGAAAAAAAAGAAAAAAGAGTATATTGGGATTGTGAAATGTCCGTCTGTCCGTCCGTCTGTCCGTATGAACGCAGTTTTTTTCCACAATTTTGAAGTTAGACCAACCAAACTTGGCCTATACCATAGGCAGACAAAGTGTCAAGATCAAACTTCTTGTTTCTACCAAACTTAAATTGATGGTAAAACTTGAAAGATTTCAGCAAAAATACAATTGCCACGCCCACTTCTGACTCCGCAAAGAGGCTAAAAAAGAGTATATCGCAGTCGGGCGCATCCGACTGCAACGTTCTTACTTGTTTTACATGAGATTATGTTTAAGATTAAGTGGCACATAAGCAATTTCATTTATTCAATCTACTTTTAAATTAATGTGTCACGTTAACATGCGAATGGCAAAAATTTGGGAGAGGTGGCAACAAAACTGTCAAAATCAAATGATTTTTCGTGTTGGGTGGCTACATTATTGGAGCACTATTTCTGAACTCGTCACTTTCAAACCGCTATTGTTTAAGACGTTACTGTCATGAGAAAAACATATTGCAAAACATACTGCCTGGACATTGATGGAAAAGTATCCCTTTCTGTTCCGGTATATATCAGCATTGTCACCGTCTGGTGATTTTATACGGATGAGTGCAATCAATGGCCCCCATTATCTTAGGGAATCTGGTAATTTGATAAAATATCCGCATGACTTCATTGGACTCCAAACTTAATGTAGCCCTTGGACAATGAAGTAATGGCATTAGAAACCTTTTCTCTATCCCAAATTCCCACAGACATAAAAACCCAATGAAAATATGGAATAGTTCCTAAATAGTTTCAAGTAACCAATTTGCACTCGACTCTGTTTCATTCAAATCCTCAAAAAACATTGACTTGGAATAATATACTCGGGTAGTGTAACTCGAAGTCATGTCCTCCTCCGAATCTTCCAGAGAATGAAGATAAATTGAACGGTTTAAATTTAAGGTCATATTGTATTTCGAAAACTGTCGAAATTCACTGTGAATGACAAAATTTCCTCAGCTGTTTTTACTTATGTGGCACTTAGCAAGCCTATATGGGAGATGAAGTTCCACTTAGCACTTATGTGACACTTCTCGTTTTTAGGTCCTAAGTGTACATTGAAAAAACGAAATTTTCTCATTATTAAGTTTATCTGACACATAGTGTTTATTGGAACATCGCAAAATCGGCCCTTAAACTTTAAATTTGCTTCTTTGTACAGAATGCCGAATTAGTTTTAGTACACTCAGAAAAATAATCAAGGATTCTGACCAAGTACAAAACACTTATATAAGAAAAACCCAAAAAAAAAAAAACAGATGCCTTCGACATTTCGTCAGACACCTGCGGAATTTCAATGGCTACGATAAAATTGTAGTTTGATTGAAATCTATGAGTCCAATTTCTTATATCTTTCTTATTTCAACTTTAGCTTTTTTATCTGAGCTCTTTACCCATAGCTCTTAATAATACCTTTCTTTGGTTTGAAAACAGTAGGGTGTCACTTCTAGCGGGTTTTATAGTTTTTCCGCTAAAATAGCGTTTTTTTTAGAAAAATATTTGAACAAATATTCCTCGGCTTATGATAGGAAACAAGTCTACAAAATTTCAGAAAGCTTTGATATTGATACTGAATTTTCATATCATTTAGGGAGGGCCCCTAAAAAATGTTCAATGTTCAAAACTTTTGTATGATTTGTCGGATTGGTATGATCGAGGTATTATTGAAAATTGTTATCAGAAAGAACCTAGTTCATGCTGCTTCGTCACTAGAGCGAACTGCCGTCCAGAATAATATTCAATACATTTATTTTGCTAACAATATTTTGATTATCGAATTCAAAAGTTCTTCCAACACGTACGGTCAGTCAAATATTTTTCAATTTAGAAAATAAAATACGCAAATGAAAATAATATTTTTATTTGGCTTAATGCCAAGCACATATTAAATTTATTATGTATGAACGAGAATTTGTATAAATTCCAACTCGTTTTAAGCGCATTTATAAAGCACAACTCCAACACCAAGCTCCATTTAGGTTTGCCATCCCATTCAACAAAGCAGCCACATGTCCCCAGCTTCCACTTCCACAGTACCCGCCGTCCCTCCCAATGGGGTAACTCTGCTTGGGTCTTGGTGGCGTCAAATTTATGGCTCTTGGCATTGGGCAATGCAAATTGTCAACATTGGCAAACGTCAAATGCTTTTCGCGCGCGCCACTTTTAAGTGCCAGCAATTTTGTGAGCGCCAGAAATGCATAAAACAAAAACAGAAACAAAAACAATTAGAACAAAAACAATAGCAACTGGCAGGACACAAATCATTTGATATTTAGGAGAGGAAAATACTTGCCTTGCCCTTGAATACATCTCCTGGCAAAAGTTTACATAAACAGACATCGATCTAAAGGAAGCTGCAGTTTTAATAGTTTAAAACTCTTGTGCTCAATTTCACTCGCTTTTCAAAAGTTTCGAAAATTTCTTATAAGCGCGTTCTGAATTCTGCGGGGCATTGAAATTACTTTTTGCAAACATGTGGTTGGCCGCTCTCAAAAAGAACTGTTCGAAAATGGTGCTTACCCAAAATTTGGTAAATCGGTTTTTAATCCCGCACGCTCCCAAAAATAAAAAATACATTTTTTTAAGTTTTATATATTCGTGCATATTGTGGTTCCTAATTTCGGCAACATTTTGCGGAATACAAAATTCCTTAATGGTTCCAAATTTCCTTATTCCTGAATTGAATTCTATTTCAATGGCAATTGAATTCAATCCTTGAACAAATGAAAGTGATTTCAAATCGCAAACTCTCACCAAAACTGAAAATGGAAATATTAAAGGAAAAAAAGGAAAATTGGACCATAAGTTAAACCCTTGATATAAAAAATATAAAAACATAAACCACAAAAAAAAAACAGAGTAAGCGACTATTTCGCTGAGTGTTAGCCCAATATAAAATGGCCCTCTTCATTCTGTCAGTGTGTGTGTAA
The DNA here is from genome assembly GCA_949708635.1 of Hirtodrosophila cameraria. Taxonomy (NCBI): domain Eukaryota; kingdom Metazoa; phylum Arthropoda; class Insecta; order Diptera; family Drosophilidae; genus Hirtodrosophila; species Hirtodrosophila cameraria. Next base: position 15,516,548 of record OX453090.1, read on the forward strand.
GTCGGTCTTTAGGTTGGTTCAGTTTTTGTTAAAGTATATAAATATGCTTGTATGTATTTATAATTGCATATAAATAATAGTACACAAAAGTGAAAACAGACAAACAAAGCAATATGTTGTTGCTGCTGCTTTCTTATTTATTATTTTGTAAGGTCTGCTGCTGGCATTATAGAAATTGGAAACGCAACTAAAGAAACGGTAAAGCAACTAAAATTTAGTTACTAAATGTAACCGTATGCAATCTTATTATTAAGTAATATTCATATTTATGGTAAAGTCAGTTTTAACTTTAAGACCAATTTTTCACGTTTGCGAAAATGAAAAGGAGCTTAAACATGTTCCTGGTTCAATTGCAGTGCAGCGGAGATCTTGACACTTTGTCTGACTATGGTGTATACCAACATGTATACAAAGTTTGGTTGATCTAGCTCTAAAAGTGTGGAAAAAACTGAGTTCAGACAGACGGAAGGACGGACGGACGGACGGACGGACATTACACAAACCCAATATACTCTTTTTTCTTTTTTTTATATTTAAACAAGTAGGAACGTTGCAGTCGGATGCACCCGACTGCGATATACTCTTTTTTAGCCTCTTTGCGGTTTTGCCATCAATTTAAATTTGGTTGGGCCCGTTTTACAGGTTTGGGAGAAACAAACTTTGCTCGATTGCAAGGGCGGGGGTGGGCGTGGCAAAATTATTTTTATCCAATCCATTTAATAGGGCAACAGAATTCAAGCTGTAAAATTTGGGGACTCTAGTTAATGGGGTGTCGGATATACAAACTATGCTTATTTGTGGCGGCGGGGGTGGGCGTGGCAAATTTTTTTTAGTCAGATCAATCAAGGATGTGATAAGTAGCCCTTGTGCGAAATTTGGTTACTCTAGCTATAAAACTATGGAAGATATAGGTTTCTGTGGTTTGTGGGGGAAGGGGTAGGGGTTGGGGGGAGATCTTGACACTTTGTCTGCCTATGGTATATACCAACATGTATACCAACTTTAGTTGCTTCAGCTTCAAAACTGTGGAAAAAACCTGCGTTCATACAGACGGACAGACAGACGAACGGACGGACCGACGGACAGACGGACATTTCACAAACGCAATATACTCTTTTTTCTTTTTTTTCAAAAAAATTTAAAAAAGAGTATAAAAAGGGTATACAAATATGTTGTCTTCGGTGTGCCGATGATAGGAACCCAAATGTGTAATTAGGAACAGATTGTTCCTTTGGCAGCTTAAAGATATAGTCGTCCGATTTTGATGAAATTTATTCAGCGTGTACAAAATATGGTTAAAATTTAATATAATGAGTTTGGTCGAGCTATTTTGAAAAGAAAAAAAAGTTTTTCATACAAAGGCAGCTATAAGATATAATCTTCCGATTTTGATGAAATTTGATCAGGATAATATAATGCTTTAACTTAGATTTAGTTATTTCGATCGAGCTATTTTTCAACTGATCGTTCCTTTGGCAGCTATATGTTATAGTGGTCCGATCTGACCGATTCACACATAGGAAATACCTGCACAAAGAATAAGCATCTTTGCCAAGTTTCATCAATATTGCTCTTGAAAAAAGCCCGGAAAACGCATATAAACTGACGGACATCTGATACTGATCATGAATACATAACCTTTTTTGTCTGAGACATCTCCATCAATGCGTTTACATTTCGTGTCAAAATTATGATAACCGCTGCAAATTTATACAATTAACTTCGTATGTAGATTTATTGTGTTTGAGGTGTAGATTATATTATTTCATATTTATTATATTAAATGTCTAAATATTTATGCTTAACTCCATTGAGACTAGCGCGCTAACATATATATTTTTATACTTGCAGAGTTAGGAAGGCTAAATAAATAAATACATATAAAGAAATTGATCAAAAAAATGCTCAACCTCTTCTAATCAGTATAATCTTAACGTGAACTTTGGCAACACTTGATAAAACGAGTATTAGTTCTAGAGTGAGTGAAGCTAATATCTAAATTGTTGTTTTAGTTTTGATTGGATCTACTTATCAAACTACTTCATACATACATATCTATTTGTACATATTTAAAATGACTAGTTTGAAAAATTTTAAGTTTAAGAACTGCAACATATTTGTTTGATTTTGATTTAAAGTCTTAGCAAAATATTTTTTGCAAATCTTAAATGTTATTGCCTTTCAAGTAAAGTTTATCTAGATTAAAAATGTTATTTACTTGCCTAAATTTGTTTTGATTGCTTTTGATGCTTTTGTAAATTGGTGGAGCGTTTACGCTAGATATAAGTTTGTGTTCTGATTGAAACTCATTTGTTCATATACTGAACATATTCACAATAAAATAAACACTGCCACACACACACACACACACATATCAAAAACACAACAAATAAATGTAAAACTGTTTGTGTTCTAAACCTTGTTTTATAGCGTTGTCTCCTGACCGTTACAAATTTGAAAACACGCGTCGATTTTTACGAAACATCCATTCATGTTTTTGAACAATAATGTTGTGTTTGTATTTCTGTCACTCCGCTTTCATAAGCCAGACGCAAGCGAACGCTGGCGTTGTCGATGCTGAACTGCTACTTGTTGGCATTCGCTGTCCTCTGACAGGCTGCAGATGCCAAGTGGCATGTGGCAAGTGCCAAGCGCCAAGCATACGGCAAACATAACACGGCAACCGGGTGCTATCGCTGGCGGGGTGGCGCGGTGCTTAGCGTACTGACAACACTACTTCGGCTCCTCTAGTCCTCGTGGGGTGTTCATTCGTGATTCATTGGCCCAGCGAATTCGCTGTGCAGAGCATTGTCTGCTGGGTTAAATGATGCTACTTTGCAGCGAAAGCTTCAAACTTTCAATTCTCTCTAATACGGAAGGCGACACATGCACAGTTTTACAGCTTTTGGCGCCAATTTGAGCTTTAATCTGGCGAATGCTTTGTCATTGTCAGAATGACTCTGGTTGCAGCAAGCAGTGTAACTGCTTGCTCTCTAAGCAGTTCGACGGCTACGTAGGCAAGCGTTACTTTTCACGTTGGGGCAGCGTTCCTTGGAAAATTTGCACGGTAGATCAACAATAGTTTAATAGTTCTAGAGCTATCGTGATGAAACTTGGCACAGATGCTTATTCTTTTTGCAAGCAGTACATATGTCAGAATCGGCCAGATCGGATCACTATAACAAATGGCTCCCATTGGAACAATCGGTTGAAAAATAAGTTTTTGTATGAAAAACTTTTTTGATTTTCAAACAAACTCGACCAAATTTACTTAATCTTAGTTTAAGTATTATTTATACATGTTGATCAAATTTCATAAAAATCGGAAGATAATATCTTATAGCTGCCATAGGAACGATCGTTTGAAAATAAGTTTTTGTATGAAAATCTTTTTTGTTTTTCAAGATAAGTCAACGAAACGCACTTTACATAAGTTTAAGAACTTTCTATATGTTTAAACCAAATTTTATGCAAATCGGACGAGTATATCGTATAGCTTCCATAGAAACAATATTTTGAAAATTACGTTTTCTTATGCAAAACTTTTCTGCAAGGGTATATAGCTTCGAATCAAACTCCCCTCGTACAAATACATGCAAGTATAATTGTTTCTCTTTTAACTTGTTCATATTTAATATAACATAAATGCTAGTGGAATCTTCTCCGAAAGGAAAGACCACAGATTTAATTTTGGCATATTAGAATGACGTCAGTAGTTCTTTAGCTTTGAGGCAAAAGTATCACATTGAACAGGTCCCTTTAGGGATTTACCGTTCAATGATCATATGGCGCTATTGCTGAAAAGCTATTGACGCCAAATCGAATACAAAATATTTGATTTTTATTTCAATGCTGGCTGCTTTGGTAATCTGCGACGTTTGGACGACGAAGACGTCGACGATGCATCGGAATTGCTGCGCTTTGCCGCTGTGGCTTTGGCTGAGGATGTGGATGCTTCTGCGGCTGCGGATGTGGATGCTTCTGTGGCTGAGGATGTGGGTGCTTCTGTGGCTGAGGATGTGGATGCGGCTGAAGATTTGACCTCGGCTGAGGATGTGACCTCGGCTGAGGAGGTAGCTGCGTCTGATGATTTGACCTCGGCTGTGGGTGTTGGCGATGGCGTGCGCTTGCGTTTGTTATCCTTCTTGGCTGGCTGCTGGTTATACGCCTGAACAATTTGCTGCACCATATCGTCGACATTGGGAAACTTTTGAGCGCGCGGTGTGCGTTTTAGACCAGACCAAATAGGACGCAGCTCGGTGGACAGTGTTGTGGGTTGATTAGCAAAGGATAGCTCAAATGCGCCACGCCTGGGTGCACCCAGGGCATTGAGCTGCAATTGAAGCTGAAAGTTATGGCCTGCATCCTGAAGAGCAGTTTGCAGCGCTGCATGCAGCTCCTCAGCGCGACGACGAAAGACTCGTCAAGAGCGGCAATGCTCGATATATAGTACTGGATTGGTGGGATCCAGTGCATTGGACTCCTCGCTACTTGGCGGTGACTGCAAATGATAATAAGTACATATCTATAAGTACAAATAGCTTGCATATTTGTTTGCTTTTACTCACATTTTTGGTTGTTGTTTTTTTAGCACGTTTTGGCGGCATTTTTGGAGAGCATAAACTACGTTTTAAAGAAACTGCGCGCTGAAAATGCTTTACAGCGTAGATTTGTTAAAATGTATCGAGATATCGATAAATGCGCAAAGCGATAGCGCGAGCAGCAATACGCAGCAACTTTGAAAAGAGAATCGAAAGAAACACCGCGCTCTTAATCGCAATGTATCGATTAATACAAAATTAATAGTAGAGGTACTACGGTTTTTAGTATTTTGTGCACTGATGTCTCTTATTTACGTTAGCCAACACTGTCATTGGCTGTCATCAGCTGTGCGATTAATAAAAACGCGAGGCGGACTGCTTATAAAACATAATGTCTCTTAGCAATTTATTAATGAAAAGCAGCGTAAGCTGCAGTTTGCGGGGTACACAAGCCACTGCAATATTAATGCTAAATGGCAGCCAGCGGCAGGGACACACGCTGCGCGGCAAGCCGCCCGGTGTAGCACGAACGCTGGAGCAGCGACTGCGAGGTGAGTTCGTGCTGTTGATGTAACCAGGCAAAATTGAACTGACAATTGTGTTTTATCTATGCACAGATGAGAACACCAGCGATGCCGAGTTGTTGGCTCGCGTTAATATTGGATTTCCACAGCTTAAGGCATCGCGTTCGGCACAGCTAAAGACGCGACTGGAGCATCTGAAGGCGCAGCGTGCCAGCCAGGAGCTGGAGCAGCTGGCGCGTAGCAACAAACGTGAGAACACAGAATTTTGTGCGAAATAACTTTAATAACAAGCTAACACTCCTTCCCAATCAGTTATCATTGATTTAGATAAGGTACAGCAGACATATGTGCAAACAACTGGCCAACATGATCTGCGCCTGTTAGCGGATCACTATGGCATCTTTGAGCATCTCTTTGGCAGCGCCTATTTTGTGCCACGCGTGCCGCTCAACATACGCTACGAGCAAACTGCCGAAACCTTTCAACCCGTCTACAATGGCAATGTAATCAAACCGGCGGAAGCAGTCAAAGCGCCACTGGTCAGCTTTGATGGCCAGCTGGATCCAATAACAGGCCAAAAAGCGCAGGGCGAAAGCTACTGGACGCTGTTAGCCACTAATCCTGATGCACACTTTACCAATCCTGCTGGCGAGTGCCTGCACTGGTTCATGTAAGTTTTTGGGTATTTCTTTACTTGAGGTCCTCCACGCCCAAAACGATCGTAAAAATCTGCAGAAAACTTCGTTTAAAGTTGTCAAATTCCATACAAACTGAGTTCTGCTATCGTTTACAGTGCTGTATACTTTAACAGAGGAGTAGTAACAGCAATTTTTTGTTAAAGTTTACAGCACTGTTAAGGACTTTTTTTTTGTTCTTATCATATATTCTTACAAAAAAGTCAAATTTTTCCGCATTTTTTGAGATCAAAACGAAAACGAGACGAGCATTTTTGGATCGTTTTTGGCGTGGAGAACCTCCGGTAAAAAATTACCGTATTTTGTATATGCAATTTTGTATTTTAAAGCTCAATTTGTTAACATCTAATAGCGCCAATATACCCAACGGAAATATCGAAGAGGGTAACGTTTTAGCTGAGTATCTGCCACCATTTCCACCCAAGGGCGTGGGCTATCAGCGCATGGTCTTTGTGCTATATAAGCAGCATGCTCGTCTGGATCTTAATGCGTACAAGCTGGATGTTAAGGACTATGGCAATTTGGAGAAGCGCACTTTTAGCACGCTGCAATTCTATCGTCAACATCAGGATGAGCTAACACCGGCCGGCCTGGCATTTTATCAGACCAACTGGGATGAAACACTTACACAGTTTTATCATAGCGTTTTGCGTAAGTTGTGCGCTTGCTCTTGAAGGATATTTATTAGACTTTATCAATTCGCAGAGCGTAAGGAGCCCGTGTATGAGTACGACTTTCCAAAGCCATACTTGGCGGATCAGAAGTTCTTTCCGCTCAAGCAACCCTTCAATCTGTACATGGACAAACATCGTGATATCAAACAGGTGAACAAGGAGTATTTGCAGCGCAAGCTTGCCCAAACGCATCCTTTCGAAGGACCCGAGACACCTCTACGTTTCCCTCATGCTCATCCCATACGCGATGTGCCATCCTGGCAAAAAACAGAGATTCGCAAGCAGCGACTGGGCACCGGACGTGTCCAGGACTACTAAAAAACAATCCCTACCCAGTAAACATTTGTTCATTGTTTTTTTTTTTTTGGTTTTCTTTGTATTGGTTAACAAGTTGCTTTCTTTTGCTGGAAGTACATGAATTGGGTCAATGAAGTACACGTTGCGCTTTGACAAATAATTATACCAAGTATAGTGTGTACAAATTACAATAATAGTTTAAATAAATACATGAAAGAGTGCTTAATCTATGGAATCATTTTATGCGTTTAACAATCGTGTTTATCAGGAACCGTATAGCTTTATTTTTTATTCAAATATTTATTTATTAAATATCCAATTGGGATAATCTATACTATTATCCGTATATATTAGACTTTTGAGGTTTAAAGTTTTCCTCTTTAGTTAACGATTAATTCTTTAGTTTTAATAAACATCTTTAAAACCATACAATTTATGTTTTGAGTTATTTTCGATTACGGCCTCGGTTTTATTTATTTTTAATACTCCCTTGCAGAGGGTTAACTAATTTTGTCACGGATAAAAGTTGGTATCTTCCATATATATTATTGATCAGCATCAACAGCTGAGTCGAGCTAGCTATGTCCATCTGTCCGTCTCTTCAGTTAGTCTCAATTTATAAAGCTATTTGAAAGAAAATCGAACTCCCTCTGTTCGATTTTTCAAAAAGATACACTCAAAAATCTCGATATCTTTAAAATCAAATTTTTGATTCCAAAGTTTTCTTGGATTGAATTCAAAATTTTGCATTAAGGTTTCAATATTTAAAAAAATTGAGACATTTGAAAATATACTTCTTTCTTTAGTGCTCTAGTTCAATTTATTGCAAACAAAACAAAATCAATGCACAAATGAAAATTTTTGAATGAGCAGGGCGGGTAGAACAACTTTTAATAATGCTCGGATCTTGAACATTTTTAAGTCATTCCTTAAGTAAAATCGGCCGCTGTATCCGAAAATGAAGTCTAAATTAAATGACCGTCTTCGAGATAATAAAAATTGACTTTGAGAAGTGATTTTAGGTAATTGTATTTTGACTTTTTATGAAAAGAAATTTTCGGATTTCTCGATTAGGCAATATTTCCGATTAAATTAAAAAATTTGCCTCAACTTTATCGATTTTAAATAAAATTGGTTTTTAAAGAAACTTTGTCAAAGAGTGTTAATTGTAAATACTATTAAGCATTGTGTTTAGTAAGGATTAAAGTGTTAAGATTCTTTCCTTTTTTAACCAACCATAGTAACCCGTAATTGCTATAAAATAAATATCCTAGCTTAAGACTCAATCCGTGCTAAAGTTAATATGAATGAGGAGTCTCGAAGAAGTTTTCTCGCATATTGATATCGCTATTTGAGTGCTAAATATAAAAGTAATAAAAGAAAAATAATCCAACAACAAATATTGAAAAGCTACGTCCTGGACCAATCCAATTCAAAACTGACGACAGATGAACTATAGTCACATTTTCACAATGTAAGCTTTCGATATAACAGAAACATTATTGTTTAATAACGAATTACATTTAATAAGAAAAAGAAATTACACAACCGATGTATCACACAAGTCACATATCATTTTAGGCATAAAAGGCGCGAGTTAACAATTGATTAATTCGATAAAAAGTAAACAATATTGAAGCACAATAAAATAACACAGAGAAACAATCTGTTAAAAATGCGTTGTTGCATGAAAAACCTTTCTTGTTTTTACAGATATACGCGCACAACTCAGCAATAATAAGTTCCCAATTTCGAGAAGTTTTTATTACGAATCGTTTTTAATTTTGAGTGCCTGCTTTCGAATGAAAAAGCGCTTTAAAGATAAGTTTGAAAACTTATCATTCAACAAAACAAACATTTTTAAACTAAATTTAACACTGATTTTCGAAGTTCAGAACAGCTAATAATTCTGGTTTTGAATGTTTGGAACAAAATCGGAAATTAAAACATAGTTTTGTTAACATTTATAAAAATCAAACCACAATAAAATCGCTCTAAAATTGAATTTTTTTATGAGAAACTTTTCTGCAAGGGTTATGAACTATATAATATTTTTGTCACTCCAATGATCGCTGTTCTTTCTGATTTTTCTTAGTTCTAAGCACCCGTACTGCTGTGACATTTGCTCTACTCTAATTGAATTAGTATTGTTTTATGGTTGCATTTCGCAAGTATTAATTAATTAGTTAATGTTGTTTGTTTGATTTTTGGCACATTTGTTTTGTCTATATATATATATATATCCATATTCATATGGATGTTACACTTAAGTACTCGGTTAGTTGCATTTGACTTAGCCTAAAACAATTTCTAACTGGAAGTTCAAATGTTACCGTATATGTGAGACTAGGTCTGCGCTTTGCCATAAGCACCAATTGGTGGCCTATACATGGCTGGCAGCATGAGCACCTGGGGCAAATTAAAAGCATACTTGTGCTTGCCGATGTTCTTGAAAACGTTATCCATGCGGGTGCCTTCACTGTAAGATTAAACGGAGAAGACCAAATTAAGTTGAAAATTGAATAGAATTTGAGTTTGAGTTTAACAAACCTGCGCATTGTGCTTAGCGCATAGGGCACATGCTTAGCCGGCAGCTGGAATTCACGGACTAGCACACGACATTGCTCGAGTGTGACGGCCATGCCAGTGCGATCCTTGGCGCTTTTGCATGATGTGAATCGTAGGCCGTCCATCAGCCGGCAGGCATCTTCTGCTAGATGCAAAATTTTAACATTCTTGGACACATTGGCACGCAGCTGCTGTTCCATATAGGCAAGCACTGATTGCAGCGACTCCAATGTGCCTGTTGAGCTCAGATCTGCCGCGCTTGTGGCACTCAAACCCAGCTTGCGATAGCGACTGAAATACTGACTCAGCCGCAGATAATTGTCCAGATTGGAGCGATGCTGCTCACGCGTCTGCCCCAGCGTGGCCTTCTCGTTAATGCCAATGTTGAAGAAGACGGGTGTTATCTTAAAGCTGGCCGTATCGCTGCTCACAGCATGCTCCGGCACCGGCAGCAACACCTCTAGCGCTTGTCGCGAGCCCGTTACGCGCGGCATGGGCGTCAGCTCACACGGCTGTGCCGGCACCAGCTTAAAACTAACTGCCGACAAATCCTCAATGGCAATGCACATGTCGCTCCACATGTCCGTCTCAGCGCCATAAAGCGACAGCAGTCCCTCAAAGTACGCCAGCGGACCCAGCTCTCGCAGCAGCGACAAATAATTACTGTCCAGCTCGCTGCCCCACAGCCGCAGCATCAAAGCGCTGACCAAAGCCGTCAACTGTAGGAAGAAATGTATGTTTAAAAGTTGTTTATATGGTAACTAAATGAGTCTTACCGCTTGGGAAAAGCACACATCCCGGCGATACATGATGCTCGCCTGCAGTCTGTTGCAGCGTACATCTTGCTGCAGACGCTGCACGGAGTGCATGAGTCGTGCCGTTTTAAGCAAACGATCCATGGCATGACGTAGCTTCCGCATGCTGGGACGCAGCTCACCCACCCAGTCGGTGGTCAGCGAGAGATCCAAGCCGTCGGTAAACTTGTTGCCTTTTTTGGGTGCTGGCACTGGAGGAGCAGGCTGGGACTGCGGTGCCAAATCAAGTTTCAGTTGCTGTGGCGGCTCTTTGGGTGCAGCTATGACATCGGGCGCCTGTTGGGGCGCCACTTTGAACCCCTCGCGCTTAAGTGGTATCTTGGGATGGCGCAAACGTATGGCGGGACTGTCGCAACGTCCACAAAAGAATTTCAGCTTGCTGACCAGACACATGACACTGGCCTCAATATTTAATTGGGTGAGATCGAGCGGCTCGGGCTCCTCCGTGGGTCGATAGTAGTTCGCTGATGGGGAGGAGCTCATCAGTTTAGTGTCCAAAAAACCAGCTGGTGGCTGCGTTGCGGCTCTCAGCGCATTATCCATTTGTAGCAGCTGCAATGGTGGCGCCGCAACACCCTGCCAGCTTGGCGGCAACGATTGATATGTGGCCTCATGCTGCAGCGCATCTTGAGCTGTGTTCAACGCTGGCTCCTGTTCGAGATTGCGCAGATGGGCATTGTAACATTTGACAACATGCTGCAGCGTATCAATGGCATTAATATCCAGCGAGCTGTTGGGCGACGAGTTGCTGGGATGCCAAGTATTGGAGCGCATTAAGGGTTGGCCGCGTGGCCAAAGATCTGGTGGCGCCACGACGGGAGTGGCAAAATCCTCCAGCTCTGGTGATTTTAGCTCCAAAGCAGTTAACTGCTGCGTTATCTTACGAAATGGTGACATCGGCTCCATCAGCACATTCTCTGGCTCTTCAATAATGCGATGACGCTCAATGAATGTCACAGCCTCCTCCACAATGCTGGGCTCCCAGATATTAAGCAATGTTCGCGTCTTTGCCACCATCTCGTTGCACAGTGGCATCATATCCCTCGCACTGCGACGGCTGGCCAACTGCAGCAGCTGCGACATTAGCTCTACAATCTCCTTGCGTAGCTGCTTGGTTGCCTGGACAGCATCATTGGCCGCCTGCACCTTGCAGGCATTGCTCTGCTCCAGCTTCCATGCCTTGCTCTCCTGCAGCAGCCTGTGAAAGCAAAGCAAAAGCGTTTTATTTATTTTTCTTTTATTTATTTTTATTTAATGTCGACTAATAACACGCGACACATCAAAAAATTTAAATTTATCTGCAAGTGTATAAATATTTAAAATATAAAAAAAAAAACTTAACTTAAACCCTAAAAAATGATCCAAAATTTATTGCAAGATTTGGGGAAAGCCAAGAAGAACCCAAACAGATCAAGAAGTTAGTTAATTTAACATAAAAAATAATAATAAAAATAAGAAAAAAAACTATTAAAAGAATTTTTAAAAAAATATTAACTTCAGTGGGCTGTTTAAACTAAAAAAAAAATTTCTCAATATTTATTGCAAGATTTGGGGAAAACCCAGAGAAAAACAAGTAAGAATACTCTAGTCGAGTGTGCCCGACTACGAGACTCCCTGCTCCCAACTTGCATTTCAAGCAGTTCAGCGACAACACAAGCAAGCAGCTCACTTAACTTGCCCAGTGCATATCAAACTGTTGTTTCTGCCTGCTGAGACAGGGGAAATAAGTTCTTCCATAACTTTGGTGCTATTTATCCGATCGTGTTGAAATTTACACATCCGAAAGACATTGATTAAACATGCATGTGTACCAAAAATTAAAGCTTTATATTCAAAATTGTGGCTGTGGGAGTCTTTTGCGATTTGCGGGGGGGTGCATCCGAAATTAGAAATAAACTTGATCTGCGTATGGTTTACAGGAACCTGCAAGCCAAGTTAGGTGTCTCTAGCTCTTATAGTTTCTGAGATCGACGCGTTCATACTGACAGACGGACAGACAGACAGACAGACGGACATGGCTAGTTCGTCTCGGCTGTTGATCCTGATCAAGAATATATATGGTTTATACAGTCGGAAATGCCTCCTTCTGTCTGTTACACACATTTGCAGTACTTTATAACTCCCTTTTTCCCATTTTTAATGGGAACAGGGAGTAAAAATCAGATCCAGAAGTTAGTGAGGACTAGTGGACAAAAAGTCGAATTTTAACTTAAAAAATAATTTAGTAATACACAAAAAATACAAAAATTGTAAAACTAAAAATTAAATAGGTAAGAAAGGAGTAAAATTAAAAGACATAGCATTGCTTATAACATTGAAAAGTTTGTTAAAATCAGAACATAAGATCCGTAAAGGGTTATGGATAGCATAGTTGGTAATACATGTTTAAAGATAAATAGCGAGAAAGTTTCTGATACTTCTAACAGGGAATAGTAAAACTAATTTGGCTGATTAATTTGGAAGAATCAATCGCAGGTCGTTTATAAAAAATATAAATAATAAGGAGCCCAGATGGCTTCATTGGGTTCTTAAATTTAGATAATTTGAGATCTAAGAATTAAGTTATTTGGAATTCATTATTGTTAAGAAAGCCTCATTTACAAAATACTTACTTGATAAGGCCGCCGCATTTGCGAGACTTGGGATCATGGCGCGTGAAAGCGCCTACAGTGATAATGTCCAGAACGCCGCGTCGCTGCAATGTATCATTCTGAGCCCACATGCGCTGCACGTGCAGATTGACAGGCAGAAACTCGAAAGCGTCGTCCATTTTGGCCGCTGAGCGTTTGTAGTGGACACCTTCACGTGTCAGCTGCTGTATATTCTGTTTAGCCTGCGAGTAATCCTTGAGCAGACGCAAATGCTCCTCGAGTAAATTCATTTGACGCCAGCGCCATTCGCCACTTAGTTCACCCATGCCAGAGATCTCCTGCAGCAGCTCCTTCTCACGCTGTATCCAAATGGATAGCAGCTGCTGCGGCACCACACAACACTGCCGCGACTCCAACATGGTCTCCAGCACACTGATATCAGCGCCCAGCGAAGAGTGCAGTCGATATGAATGCAAATGGGGCTTGGCGCAAACGCGCTCCACGCCACGCTGCTGGGGCACAAACAGGCGCACGCCCAACTTTGGTGGCAGCGATTGGGTGCGACGATGGCCTGCAGTAGAACATGTTGATTAAAAAGTGTTTAAGATTTCTTGACAGGATTGACTTGCCTTTATGCCTGCTGCAGCCAGTGCTGCCACTGCTATCCGCGGCCTGCTTGAAGAACTGTGTACTTGAACGTGGCGGTGCTATATTTGTGAAAGCACTCTTGCCCCAGCCAATGTTGTTGGCTCGGCACAGCTCTGTAGCGGCATCAGGTGACCAGGAGGCAAGCGTTATAAAGCCGCACTCGCCGCGCGTTGAGCACAATGGCAAACGCAGTCGCGTTGCATCCTGGATGACGCCCAGCGCCACCTCGGCATGGCCCAGCGGCAAAGAAGTCAGTGAAACGCGCTCCCTCACATCGTGTACACTAAACCGGAGTCGTGTGGATGCCTTGAAGCTGGCGCTGCGCAGAAAGCGCATGGTGCACAAAAATTGTGGCGCCCGGGTGCGCTCGAGCAGCTCGGTGCGAGCGTGATGCCGCCAAATGCAATCCTCGCCGGGCTGCAGCACTGAGCAGAAAACGCGCGGATTGGGTGGTCGTCCAAAAGCGTCCAGTGGAAGATTATCACAGGAGATGGCCGTCTCGCAAATGGGCAGTTCGGAGAGCTCCGACAGCTCCAGATCTGCAAGACGTAGAAGAAGAAGAGAAATACGTTTTATGGAAATGAATTATGCACATGCTCAGCACAATTAAAAATGGTTCAGATGGTTCTAGAACTAAAAAAAATAAAAAAATTGTTTACATTTTTTTTTATAAGCAAAATAAAGTTTATTCTTCGAATAAATTCCATTAAATTCTGTTTTTAGTGCTATCTCTATCACTGTCATGTTAATGTTATTAATTAATATCCATATCCATATATAATTAGCTACATATATACATTCATATATGTATACAATACATACATTTCGAGAACATTAAGTTCTAGTTTTTGCAACATTTTACGAAAAACTTACCTCAGTCAACACGCTATTATTTCAATCTTACAATCTACAAATTCATTATTAAGCTATACTCAGGCCTGTTCCCATTTCTGTATAGTTTTTCAATTTTGTAACTAGATAACTTTTCAATCCATTGTATCAAAAGCAAAAATTTTTAATCGATATACGGAATTTAGAACAGCTTATAATTCCGATTCCGTATACTTTGATCGGGACCGGTAATAGGAACAGGCCCGATACTATTATGCTATAATGACAATTGCTTAGAACGAGTCTTAAGCATAGATATAAATTATTCTAGCAATATTTGATCTCATTATACAGCATTATAAAGCAAATATTAATATTAATTTTTCCCAATGACTTTTTAAACAATAAGCTTGATAAATTGTATTAGCTAAAACGTATTAAACGAACTTTAGGCTTTTTCGAATTATCACCAAATATTATTCTTGATCTCATTCTCATTCTTCAAAAGATAGATTCTTCACTTTTAACACCCTATATCCTGAGTATAATGTAATCGGTACAGTACTCATTAAAAATGTGTAAAAGGTGTAGGGTTATGCATTCGCAGTTCAAGTTTATTTAAAATTTAAGCTACTCCCCCACACCCCCTCTAAGTCGAAAAATAACTCCCACAATTAAAGATACAGCCTTTATTTTTGGCATATATATTTCTTTTATCAATCTTGAACAACTAGCTAAATTTTATTCCTATCAGAGAATAAACACCAAAGTTATTGAAGAATACACTTCCCCCGTCTCAGTAGACAGTTCAAGTTCTCTTTGAAAAGGTTGTTGACCTTATTTTAGAGTTTTAACTCTTGTTGACTTTCAAGTATAGTTTTCTACAGATATATACTTATATATTATCTGAATGTTCTAAAACTCATTGCTGTCTAGCACATCATTTTTTGGTTGTTGTTTTTTTTTCAAAAATGGGAACAGGACGGGATTTCCGCCAGTTCCGAAAAATTCTTTGGTACAAAAATATGGCTGGGCTATTTCAAACACACCATGGTTCCACACACTTTCCTAGGTACCAACATTTCTGTATGATTCCAAGTTTTTTTTTAGAGCTAATAGTATATAATATATAATAATATATAATAATATATAATAATATATATAATAATTAATAATATAAGCTTTATAAGCTTGAGTTATGTTAATATATACATTTTTAAAATTGTATATAAGCATAGTAGGATTCAAACATGAAACAACATGCATTAAATAAATATCAAAAAATAGAAAAGAAAACAAATAGGTTTAAAAAATTCTGTTCCGGGCTTGCGAGATTATGAACGAGTTTTCTAAACCCATTTTGTTGTATATAAAAAAAATCTTAAAACTTATTTAGCAGCTTACAATTAAGCACTGTACTTTTTCCGTTTTAGTTTAAATTTTACAAGGCTTCTTTGGTCATATTTTCTCTCAGTTTAAACTTAATTTGTCACTTTAAGCAACTGTCATCATTAAAATTTTGCAAAATATTTGGTTTGGTTATGAGAAAGCCTATAAAGTAGGATCTATAACATACTAAGTATTGAATGCTATGTGGGGCAAGGGGCAAGACTTGGTAGCCTTAGGTGGGGTGTAGCTAGACACAAGCTGTGTTTATGAGTGTGTGTGTGTGTGTGTGTGGTTAAGCGTGTGCGGTTGTGCAGAGTAAAACAGAGTATTAAATGAATATAAAAAAAGATGTTGGATTACAAATTTAAACGTTTAACATTAACCGTGACTATTATTATAATTTTGGATTAATCGTGGTTAGATTTCAATTAAAAGATAAGAAAACAAATGAAACAATTTGTCCAAGTTTTTGAGATTCCAGTTTAGAACTGTATAAGATCACCTTCAAAGGGCGCCTCAACCGTTGGTGTTTCCCAAGGCTGCGTGATCGAGGTTGAGGTTGAGGGCAAGGGCAGCCCTTGATCAATTTGATTACCCATGCCAGTTGGGTTTGTTGCCGTAGCAATTTGTTCTTGCAGCTGCTTGATCTGCAAATCAATCTGCTCGTTGGAGCACGTCTCAATGCTGCGCACCCAATCCAAACGTTCCGCTGCGCTATGCGTGACAATGCGTTGCGCAGGACTATCCTTGAAAACTGCAAGTACAATATTGAATTAGTTTTGAGTGCAAAGCAATTGAGTTAATTATAAATAAAATACAAACCTAGATCAAAGACATAGCCCTCCAGTTCGGGTTGCTCATTCTGTATACGCGGCTGGCAGTCCTGCAGCACGAGTACGCCAGCAACTGAAGATTTTGGACTCTTGTCCTTCAGATAAAAAAGTAAGTTTCCACGCAGCTTGCACCAGCATTCCAGTTTAACTTCAGTTCGAGATTGGAGCAAACAGAGACCGCAAAGAGAGGCCAAAAAGTGCATAAGCAAACGGTGAGTGAAAGTGTGAAGAGAGCGTGATCTACAGTCGTGTATGTGATTGTGATTGTTACTGTTATTGTGGAGTGATATATATATAGTATATATATATATATATCCTGTGAGATTGTTAAACAGTAAACAAACAAATACATTTGTGGAGCATGGAAAGGTTGGGGTGTTTGAGCAAATGAAGAAACCCGCAAATGTAGCCAAAAATAACAATTCAAAATGTGATATATGTTATAAATGTGTGTGTATGTTATGAATGTATGTACTTTTTGTGGATAAGGGTATAATTCGATGATTAAGACGCTCTTATCGCAATCCAATTCCAATTCCACTCACCATCGGTGCGCCAGAAAATGCCCTCCTGACGCTCAGTTATAATCAGCAGGCCCTCTTTGTCGAATCGGGTTGTGGGATTCGTTGCCAAGCTAGTCAATTCCGATCTATTGAAGCGCATGCTTATGGCCTGCTCAAAAGCGTTAGCAAGCTGTTTCAGCGATTTCAGTTAATTCGGTGTTTTGAGGTTTTGAGTTTAAAGGGGCGGAGGGGGGAAGACAGCTGTTGGCAATAATTGAAATTGAGAAATTATGTGTTTTTCTTTCAAATTAAAGATAATAATGACAATAAGTGCTTGGCTTTGTTGCCAACTGAATACAAAAAACAAACATATTTGAAATAATAACAAAACAATGTTGACAAGTTTAAGTCATTTCTGTTCGACTAGAAGTTACCCATTACTCAAAACTGAAGTAGCCACAATCTTGCTAATAATACACTTAATTCAACTTTTCAAATCGAATTTTTATTCGTTGTTTTTCATTCAGCAATCGCAACAAATTTGATTCCGATTGATCGTTACATATCTGTGCCATAAGGTTAATAGTTTTTGAACAGCTAACTTGAATCCTTAAATACAACACCGTATTCTCCATTCATTTTGATGTTCTGAACTCCGCAAAGTTCAGTTATTTTGTAAATCGCTGCTCAAAAAAAAAAAACAAAATTTCACTTCTGATCATTCCACTTCTGATGTTAATCTAAAATATACATACATAAAAAATCAAAAAAATATATATGTATGTACATATACAGGCCTGTTCAGGTTTCCACTTTCGCCAACATTTTGCGGAATTGAAATTCCCTTAAAGTTACGAAATTTTCTTATTGCTGCAAGTGAATTCGATTCGCAAAAGTGAAAATTTGAAGTTAATATCCCTTTCGCAATATCGAAACGAATGTGTAAACCGGAGAAGGCCCACTTATAGTCATGAGTATTTGATCAAAGGAAAATGATTTCAATCAGCAAAATCTTACCAAAAGTGAAATTTTAAATATTGAACTTAATATCGAAACGATACTGTAAACCGGAAAAGGCCAGCTATATTCATGAGTCCTTGGTCAAATGCAAGTGAATTCAATCCGCAAAATCCAATCAAAAGTAAAAATTTGAATATTTAAGTAATCACTTAATAAAACCGGAACAGGCATTATTTTCTTCATGGAGTCATGTTGCTTTGCAAAACTTATATGCCCTTTGAAAATGCACTTTAGACAGGGTATACAAAATGATTGCCCTAAATGGGCGGGCGACACACACCTTTATAATAACTATAGGTGCGCGTGTTTCTGAAAACAGACAGCGAAGATGTGAGCAGGAAGAAAGGAAGAGGGTGGGGGATGGGGTTGTTGAGGGCGAGGGCCACGGCGGGGGTGTTCATTAGATGGCTGGCAAGTGCCGCACGTTCACTTGTGTATGCCTTTTGTACTACATACCTGTTCTCTTCTCCCGTCTGCGCTGTTCTTCTCCTCACGCTGCTATAATCCACGTCTAATAGTACTGCTTCTTTCGCTCTCTCAAAACAGCATAGCTGACGTTGACAACAGCATCGCAAAATGGCATTAAGCGTTGCTTATGAACCACAAAATTCCTCTCGAATTTGTTAAGATGCAGAACTGTGCCTGGATTGAGTCTTCCTTACCAATGTTGGCAATTGAACTGTTTTTTGTGGACTGCACAGCTGGCGATGCGTTGTTGTTAGTGTTATCAACTGGCGTATGAAGCTGCAGGCTTGCTGCCGCTAGTATTGTTGTTGATTTCTTTCGAGAATGTATGTATAAGTATGTTCACATTTTTGCTTTACGAAAAAGATTTAAAACTGTTTAGCTTGGCACTCTATCAATGTTTACGGTAATGTTCGTGGAAGTCGCTTTTTGCATTAAATAAATTACAATGTTTATGTTACGGCCAGAAAATGTTACTGTTACATCGACTGTTATAGTCAGATGTTAACTCTCAGGGCTGGGTAGCTTACATTGTTATTTAGCTTGGCTTGATTGATATTGGTAAAACTAAATAAAACGAAGTATTTTATGGTAATTCTGGTTATCGCGCGATTTTTTGTTTGAATAGTTTGACCGATTTGTTGTTGTTCACCGGCAGCGCGAAAATCAACAACCGAAATTACTGTGTTAACGTTTACAGCACTGTTAAAACTCTTTTTACTGTTTTTATCATATATTCCTGCAAAAAAGTCAACCTCCGCCACCGGAAATCGCATTCTCAAATTTTTTCGCATTTTTCGAGCCCAAAATCGCGCTCTTTAACTACGGGCTTTCGAAGAAAGAATTACCCATTCTTATTAACAGCACTGCCAATTTGAGCAGCAGCGATAGGTTTTTCGATAGTATACGAATTGCTGCGTTTATGTATTTGCGCTTGCAGCCAACTTTAATCGAGTGAAGTGTGCGTTCGCAGCCAACTTAGCGTTCAGAACAGCTGTTTGTGTGGTGAAAACGAATCGGCGATACTGTTTCACATTCGTAAAATGGCGTCGGAGGTAGCGGTTGAACAACAAGACCAAGAATTTGTAAGTGTATAAACAAAGAACTGTTGAACCAATTGGATACATACATATATGCTAGTAACAAAATGACACACGCCCTAATAAAATGCAAAATAATATATATGTATATGTGCAAACGCAAGAGAGCAACAATAAATTACATAGAGTTGCGTGCATGTTTTTAACTATTACAGTGTGTGTGTGGGTGTGTGTGTTTATAAGAGTATGTGTGTGTGAGTGCATTGAGCTTGATTTTGATAGCTTTGTGTGTTGCAATGTGTTTCATCAAAATCTGTTGCGGTAATTCGGCACTTGCAAAAAAAAGTATGTGTACATTCTCATAAATAAATGTGTGTGTGTGTGTGTGTATGTTATAAGCACGTGCTATTTACAAATAAAAAGTCTACCGTGCGACGCAATCTAAATGAATTCCAATACATTTGCTCTTACGCTATCGGTGTTATCAGACAATAACAACACAATGAAAAACAACAACTGGCCTGGGGAAGTGGAAATTGATATATATGTGTGTGTGTGTGTGCGTTGTGTAGCAAGTGGTTGCAACAACAAACGCCTCACTCTCATTTCGTAGCTTGCGTTCTCTTTCCCACTCTCACCATAACTCTGACTTTGTTGTTGTTGTTATCGCTGTAAATTTCTTGTGTCTCGCTCGCACTGCATTTAGTAGGGAAAGTAATTTCCGTTTGTTTTTGTTGCTGCTCTTCTGCTTCTTCTCGTTTTGTTGTTCTTGTCGTTATTGTTGTTGCTGCTGCTGCATTTTGGCAGTGCTTGTAAAACTGTATGCACACAAAACCAGTTTACAGTTAGAAACGTGCAAATTCGTTAAGATCTCTCGGTAAATTTTCTCCCCAATACCTCTTCCTATTCGAATTCTTATCGCCTTTCAGCAACTGTGCCAAATTACCGACCGGCCAATTGCCCCGCACATAAATCTCGGCACATCTGCATAGAGTTCGACATTAAAGTTCCTTTTGCAGATATGGTTCAGTAGTTCCTTTTCCGATAAAAGCGATATCAAAACATTACCCATTTCCGGTTAAAAGAAGCAATCGTTTCTCTAGTTTCATTCTGGATAAAAGAAGTGATCGTTACTTTACTTTCTTTTCTGATCAAATGACGTATTGTCCTTTAGTTATTTTTCGGATAAAATAACTAATAGTGTTTTTAGTTCCATTTGGGGTAGAAGAACTATTCGATTCATTAGTTTCTTTCCCGATAAAAGAACTAATCTTTTCTTTAGTTCCTCTGCGGATAAAAGAACCAATCGTTTCTCCAATTCCATTTGAGATACAAGAATTATTCGTTTCTTTAGTTTCTTTCCGGATAGAGGAACTAATCGTTTCCTTAGTTCCATTTGGGATACAAGAACTATTCGATTCTTTAGTTCCATTCCGGATAAAAGAACTAATCGTTTCCTTAGTTCCATTCCGGATAAAAGAACTAATCGTTTCTTTAGTTCCTTTCCTAATAAAAGAACCAATCTTTTAGTTCCTTTTCGGATAAAATAACTTTTAACAATTTTAAACTGAAAAACAGGAACACGTCGAACGAACTATAATCGAAATTGAAAAATTGAATCTGTTGAGCTAAAAACGGAAAAGAAAAGAAAGAAAACTATAATCGAAGATATGGCTGAATAGTTCTTTCGAATTAGTTGAGATCGGATCGAGACAACTCTAATATCAAGCCTTCGACTACCGCCAGCTGATGTAAAGTTCATTGTTTGCTTTATGGCAAAAGCAGGGACGGGCAGGCGCCAGCCAGTAATATTGTAACGGGATCGGGAGTGGGGAATCGAGAATGCGGGACGGGAGCAGAGTGAAGCGGTGCCGGGAATGTTCTGCCAGTTGTGCTGACCTTGCACTGTTGCACGGAGCTGCTTGGAATTCCAACGAGCACACGATATTCACACACTTCCAACCATACACACATACAACTATGCACACCTGGACCAGCCCAGACAACGTCGTGTGTTTTATTGATGCGCATTTATTATACCCTGTAGAGATTATAAATTTGTTAACAAGGGTATGATATTCATATCCTTTAAAATTAAAATTGTATTTAATTTACGATACATTCAAAATGTATATGAAACAAACTTATTCTGAAGAATTAAAATTATATATGTAAGTATAGGTACTAGTTTAAGATTGTAAAATGCATTCGATAAATAAATAATACTTATAAAAAAATGATGCTTTCTGCGAGTTTCAAAAGTTGTCCTCGAAATGTTCATTAAGGCAAATGTTTGGGACCCCAGATGATTGAACCTGCACTCCAATGTCAGCTCCTTACATCTGGTACATATGTGAGTTGGGATCAGGACGTGCGAGATGAGTTTTAAGATCATAGGGACGTTCGACAAGCTTTTGATTTGGAACAAGATCGTACTCTTCCTTCCCTTTTCCTTCTCTTAATAAGTAATAATACTCTAGACTCTCTGCACCCAACTCTGAAAGTCACAAAAACATTTCAACAACAGTAAAGAGTATTTATTAGTCGAGAAATCTTGTTAAAAGCTTTCTCACTTGTTTATTTATTATTTTGTAGATATGTACATACATATGTACATTATGCATGTTCAAGGCAGCGTTCATTCAAGTTCTGTTCCATTGAAGTGCTTTCAAATAAATTTCGCTTCGGTTGAATTTTGATGTTTTCCACGTAATTCTAAAATTTGCCCCATAATTTTCTACTTAGTTTCTATTTGTTTAGAACGTATTTCATTCATTCCCTTGCAAATTTATTTATAAACTCATGTCTGTATGTTTGTGCCCTTTATGAAACGGGTATGCCTAAAAATATATTAAAATTGTCTTTTACTCAACAAAGTTAGCGAACAAACTAAGTTTTACTTTCCAGTTCAGATCATGTTTTAAAACTTATTGATTATATCCTAAAAATACATTTTTGTGTTGAGTCATGAAGTGCTTAGGTCTACTAAGACGATGTTAAATTCAAAGCTTATGACAAAAAAAAAACCTATTTTTTCAATTGTATTCTGAGAATATTTTATAGTTTTCATGTGAGAAATTTGAGAAAAATGTTAGGTCGATAAGTTCAGCAAATGCATTTGATCGTAAAAACAGCAAGTAAATCAACCGACTGCAAGCCGAGTTAAAATCTCTAGAGATTCCTGTGACATCCCTGACAACGATTTTGTTAAAAATAGAATTTGAATTGATTTAATAGATTAACTACTTAATTTGTAATACAGACTTGCGATGAAAACAGGCGGTATCTGAATTATGAGTATTCAAAATTATTTTTAAGTATCCCCTTCGCTACCCCAAGAAAAAAATTCTACGTACGCCACTGGCTCAATGTATGTATACATAATTGATTTCACTTGAACTGAAATTGCATATCGTATTGCTGTGTTGCATGTTTATTAAATTTGTTGGCTCTGCCCGCTCTGCTCGATGTATAAATCAAATTGCTCATAAACAGAGCCCAGACAATAAGACTAGCTGCAACAATATGACAACAATTGATATAGTACATTGTATTAGAGCTGTACATTGTAGTTCAAAGGAGGGAATAAGTTCAGTAGTACCAGTTTTGATAATCTAACTAATTGATTATAAATTTCGTTAGTTTGTTCTTGCGTTTTGTTATAAATAAATATAAAGTTTTTTTCATTATTTATTTTTAGTTCAGAAACAGTTCAAGAAGTTTTTGCAGTTTTTTTTTCTTCTTAATTTTTAGAGTTTCTAAGACTTTTTTATCGTATCAATAAAAAAAAGTCCAACAAAGTTTTTAAAAATTCGTTTTCCTAGTGTTTTGATTGCTGCAAAACTTTACAAAGTGTTTGTGAATAGACCGATTCAACTATATTGATTTTTAAAGATTCTTCACAACTCAATTAAGTATTTATTGTATATGTATGTGTGTACACTGCACATATATGAATGCATGCATACATACACACATATGTATATATATGTATGTATATGTTTACATATATGACCCATTGCATCTGACTTTTGAGTTTTTGCTTGTTCACGGACTCTAGACCAGAATGCTGCCACACACAATAGGGCGCCACAAAAAGTACAACAACCTTTTTGAAAGCAGTAGCTCAATGCGCGTTAAGGGTGCAATAGGGTGGGGATTAGGGTGTTGGGTGGTTTGCTGGCTGTTAGGTTCTTGCTGTGCAAACTGTGTTCTTGGCAGCTCATGCATGCATTTTTCCCGCCTGTTGCTATTAACGCTTTTCATTTCGCTTGATTTCTTTTCGCCACATTTGCTGTTTGTCTGTCTAACTGACTGACTGACTTCCTCATTTGCGTTGATTAAGCCGCCCAGTCGCTCATAGATAACAACAATAACTTTCATTAAAAGCAAAAATAAATGCACGAATGTATATATTTATATAAAAATATATACATATATGAAAAAAGCATTATGCATTATGTATACATATACACACACACACACACAGTTGTGTACTTATAAGCCTACAAATGTATATGTATAGTTGAAAATAGGTCAGCACGCTGCGGCCGTCGCTATCACTAGCAAACACACACACAACAACAACAGCAACAACAACATCATCAACATAAATGCCACACAAGGCAGCAAAGTGGAGCACCCCCCTCACCCTCTTATCACACCACCCCACTGCAGCCAAAGCCGTTGCCTAAAACCCAAAACTTAAAACCAAAACGGAGCAGCCATTCCGGATACGTCTGGGTCTGGGTGCTTTGACTCTCTACTCTCATCATCCATCGCCCAACGCCCAGGGCCTTAATGCTTAGTCACTCTACCTAGCCAAAACTATTCAAAAATAAACAAGGGAATAGCAAATAAGCAAATGCAACAACAACTATACAAAATTTTGCTTGCCAATGCGAATACCAAACGCTCTATACTCATTCGTTAACTAAGTTCCAACATTCTCAACTCTACTCTGCATATTTTGAAGTTTCTGGCAGTTGATGAGAAGGCTTTGCGCGGCTAGCTATTTGAACTTGACCAACATTTCCAGTATGTGGTTGAGTGTAGATGCCTTAAACAATTTTGTAGGCAGAGCTCTGAAACAGATTTTTAAGCCAATTGGAAATTGGTAGAAAAGTGCCATGCCACAGTTTTCCGCGCATGAGAGGAGTTTTTTACAAGTCAACAACAACTCAACTCTTCGGTTAAGGTTTGTCAAAACTGTGTTTGAGATTATTAAGTTGCATTTCTGAGTTTATCACTCATTTCATTTGAATTTTCAAAACTCGGTTAGAGCTTAGGAAATATATGTTCACGTTTTTCTTTTCGCCGTACTTTTTTAAATTCGGTAAAATATATGTCGACTGATTATGCGCTTATTTAAAAAAACTGAGAGCAAAAAGTGTTTAGTATTATGTTTGTGAATTGTCCATCCGTCCGCATGAACTCAATTTTTTTCAACAGTTTTGAAGCTAAAGCAATTATATGTCATAGTCAAAAAAAGTTT
The DNA here is from genome assembly GCA_949708635.1 of Hirtodrosophila cameraria. Taxonomy (NCBI): domain Eukaryota; kingdom Metazoa; phylum Arthropoda; class Insecta; order Diptera; family Drosophilidae; genus Hirtodrosophila; species Hirtodrosophila cameraria. The sequence goes on from OX453090.1 coordinate 15,541,476, forward strand.
AAAGATATCGCTGGTATCATCGAAATTTCGCAGAATGACTTCTGTCAACCTATTAAGTATATGGAACAATAAAAAAATTATACTAAATCAATTCAAAATGTAATTTTTTTTAAATCAGTGAGCAATCTACAAAGTTATTTCTGGTGTTAAGCTATCAGTCATAGATGACTCTATATAACATATATAAAGTAAAAAAAAACATACTTACGCATATACGAGTACTCGAAATTCTATAAATATACAGCCCTATATAAAGCATACATTGTGTGCTGTAGCGATACAATAAAAAAGAAAAAAAAATTATTTTATATTCAAAGGTTTCATATTTTGTGCCTGCCATTTGGCAAAACTCTGAAAATAAGTTCTGTAGCTATGAGAAAAGTCCTGTGGAACGCATATGTATGAACAGGAACATATCTTTAGTTGAGTGTGGTCGCCACGCCCCCTAGAAAAAAAAATAGGTGGTCAAAGTTGTATGGGCATGAATTGAGTTTTTGAAGCATTTACTTCTAATTTGTTTTCGAAGCTCCATTCAAAAAACTATAAAATACGTGACTTTCAAAAGTTTCCAAATTTTACAACCAAAGTTGAAACCTTTTTGTCTTATATCCGAACAGCTAAAATTTGATTTTCATTGATAAAATTTCATCAAAGTTAACAAACGATCGATGATAAAACGAGTTGAATGTTATGCTTTTGTTTTTCGAAATATCTCAACCAAATGAAAACTATGTTTTTGTTTGAAAACATTTTCTGTCAGACTGTGTCTTTTAAAACATTTTCCAATTTTTTGTTTATTTTGTGAGAAATCTAACAAAATTGAAACATGAAAATCAAAATTTTACAAACCAAATTTTTAACAGTTTCAAGTTTAAATGTAATAAAAACAAATACAAAACGACTTCATATTCAAAAATGTATATATATATATATATATATATATATATATATGAAATATCTTTAATAATATCATTGAAAACAAAACGTTCTGAAATTAGAATTTTTGGCAAATTAGAACTGCTCTGGAATCGAAGCGTTCAAATATCGCGAGCGATCACTATATGTCCTTCGATTCAATTTATTTATGCATAATTGATAATATCCCGATGTAGCTAACGAATTTCTAGTGTTATGTTTTGCTATTGTTATTGCTGTTGTTTTTGTTGTTGTTGCTGTTGCTTTTGCTTTTGCTTCTTGCTGCTTGCGTATTTATACCAATCGCGCAGGTTGATGAACTCCACATGTGACCGACCGGCCGAGTGGCTCGAGGCTCTCAGACTTCGAGACCCTCGTAGGCTGCTGCTTCTGCTGCTGCTGCTTCCGCAACGCTTTCTTCATCTGCTTCTTCTTCATATAATATGAGCGCTTTATCGCTGCTTCTTGCCGCTGTTGCTGGTAGATGCTTTTTGACTTGTTCTCTCGCTCAACGTTAAGCTCATCTCATCTGCGTTCTTGCGACTAGCTTGTTGCTGGGCTATGATTTTTCAATGACCCGTTTACACGCGGAACATTTGTTGCTTCCTACTTCGATGTGCTTGTTGATTGTAAAGTATTTCATAACATAACAATCATATTATCACGGATAAAGCCAAGACTTTGAACATAAAAAGCTTACATTCAAACTTGATGAATTTGGCTGTTTAAAATAAAGGTAAAGGACAAAATTTTGTTAAGCAACTTTTGTGTTCGATAAGTTCACAGAGATATTTCTATATATTAATGTTTTTCTCCCAAAAATCGATAAAATATTTAATGGAAAATAATTTCAAACTATAAAGAAATAATGTAGTTTTCAATATTAATTTATCATTTTGAAATAATTCGAATAGTTTTTAAAAAAAAACATTACAGGATTTCCATTGACCTTGCACTTGAATATTTATAGTTATGCTAGGTTAAATTAATGTCTTTATATTTTTTTTAGTTAGTGCTCGTTGATATTGAAGTTATACAAAATAGCTTTCATCAAGTCTCTAGTAAAAATTAAAGGGAAAATGTTCAAAAAATGAACAAAGTAAGCTCAAAATGAAATTTTTGCAGATTGCAGTCGATTTGCCTTGGAAAGTTTTTGAATTCGATGGTAAATTGTTAGATTTAATCAATATCTAACAATTTAATAAGATTCAAGCATTTAATTCGGAAGTAATGGGTACTAACAATGGCTTTGAAATTTGCTAAGCCGGTGGACTATATGGCGGAAATGGCCATATTCGACGTGTAAACGGGTCTTGCGTCTTAACAGCGGCATTCTCTGAAGTCTTTTATACCCCTCTGCATTGTCACGAAAATCGGGCGACTATATCTTATTGATGTCGTAGGAACAAACGCTTTAAAAATGAAATGTATACAAATCTTTTGTTTTTTAAGTTAAGTACGTTCTATACAAGTTTACAAAATTTCATAAAAATTTGACAACTAAACTAACTACTTATAGCTGCCATAGGAAGAATCGATTGAATAATTAGTTTTTGTATGAAAAACAAACTGCCCATATTCTGCGTTTTATTAATCGGTCAAAAACGAAGTTTTCAAATGAAACACCTTTTCTGCAAGGGTATATAAAAGTATCTTCGACACGCCGAAGAGAACTTTTCTTGCTTATTTCAATTTCCGTTTTATTATGTTGAAACTGCTGTTGTCAAACTCAACTCTTATCCATTGTGACGTGCTCAAGTCTTCGGTACAATATTTTTCAATTGCATTTTGGTTGAAGATTTACAACGTTGGGTTCATTCGCTGGGGCGACAAACGTGCCCACATCTCATCTTCAAAACAACATACAAACGCTTTTCAATAGCCCTGGGGCTGGCTTTCAAAAATTGTATTGCAAAAATGTTGTTTCAAATAGAGTTGAAAGAACTCTAATAGAGCGTTGATAATATCGCTGGACAGGCGGTGTGTTTGTTGCTCTTGCTCTTGCTATTGCTATTGTTGTTGTCGTTGAGGTTTTTACTCTGCCTTTTTGATTGGTTTGACCGATTTACATTGTGAAAAGAAATGAGTTTTTTTTTTATTTTTTGTTCCATACAGATGAGCTTTTATTTGGGTTTTTTTTTTTTTTGCCCTACATTGGTCCACCATTCTATGGGTCTATTTTTTGTTGCCATTTCTGATAATTAAAAAGTAACATTTGCCTTTACTTCTGCTGCTGCTACTGTTATTACTGTTATTATTGTTGCTCTGCTTTGCACTGTAAGCTGGCATCTTGCCCAAAGCTTTCAAGTTACCGTTATGCCCATGCACACAATGTGATTGGCTGCTAGAGCTTTTTGTGTGCTCCAAAGTTAATTAAAACTTTTATTAAAAGAAGTTATATTGATGTATTTGTAAAGGACATATCAATCCGTTTAGAATAAGTTTGTATTAACAAGTTCAGTTAAGTGAACCAACTAAAGAACTAGAACCATCCATGTTTGTTCATATAGTTCGTTTTGATTCGATTTTAGTTCGTTACCGTTTCATTCAAATCTGGTGTTGCTTGTGAACCAGTTCTTTCTTAAAAGATAAGTTTTTTTTATAATATATCAACTTTTGGAAAATATTAAAGACAACGAAACTGTTGAAATCAAAAAGCTGTTGATGTTTTTTTTTAATATTTTAACGATGCAGCTGGAAGTTGACTTAATTTGTGCATCGCAAATTGTTTTTAATCAGTTTCCAACTGTGATAAGGTCCAAAAATAAGGGTTAAAACTTAATTAATTTAAATAAATTGAAAATAAAAGTTTATCCTTTTTAAGGATAAAATTTTTTGTGTGTTTTCACATTCGTTTTGCCCCTTTTTTCGCTTTTATTATACCCTTGCAGAGGGTATTATAATTTTGTTACGAAATGTGTCAATCTGTCGGTTTATATGCGAACTGGTCCCTCAGTTTTAGAGCTATGCTTATTCTTTCTGCAAGCAGTACATATGTCAGAATCGGCCAGATCGGACCACTATAACATATAGCTGCCATACGAACGATTGGTTGAAAAATAAGTTTTGGTATGAAAAGCTTTTTTTTTTCAAAAAAACTTTTTGGTTTTAAAAAAAAAAACGAAGATAACATTTCTTTCTTGTTTTTTTTTTAATCTCATAACTTTTATTTGCAGTCCCTGATCTAAACACTTTGTCTTTGTGTTCATACGGACAAACAGTTTGACAGACAGACTGTCGTTTCCAAAACCCAATTTTGTTTTTTTTTAAATAAAGAGAATGAAGAGAATAATAAATAAATAAATCAAAATGTCAACGACTAAACACGGTCAATTAAATAGCTCCTGTTAAATTTGCAACGCTGCTGACACTTACCCCAAAAAGCAAATGCACAATCGAAAGCTTTGTTAAGCAGTGTTTAATGAAATTAACACTTGCATAATACTTGTTGCCTGATCTAGGGCATCAACGAGCGCTGCTCAATGTGGAAGCTTTTGCTGGTCACGTTTTAATGGCAAGAGCAGCATATTGGTCACAATATGTCACATCATCATCATCATCATCCACATGTACAATGGGCAATGTATAGTGTACATGGCATATATGCTGCTTCAATTCGTCACTTGCGTAACCTGAACAAGTGGAGCTCCAAAATGGAGTCCCACTAATCCTATTCGGATCACTTTCTATGTGGGTTGACTTGGAGCGATGCAGTCTGAGCTTAACTGAACTGACATAAACTGAACTGTTGCTGCTGTGAATTAGAGTTGGGCATTCTAGTTCCTTTTGTAGATATAGTTCAGAAGTTATTTTTTTGTATGAAAAAAAACTAATCGTTTCAAGATCTTTTGGGTTGTTCATTCATATGCGTTTGCGGATTGCTGCCATATTTAAAATTGTTGATTATACTCTTTTTTTAATTTTTTTTAAAAAAAAAAAAGGAAAAAAGAGTATATTGGGTTTGTGAAATGTCCGTCTGTCCGTCTGTCCGTATGAACGCAGGTTTTTTCCACAGTTTTGAAGCTAGAGCAACCAAACTTGGTATACATGTTGGTATATACCATAGGCAGACAAAGTGTCAAGATAAATCTTCGTTTTACTTCCTCCAAAGAAATACTTGATCAGGAAATCCGCTTTTAGTCCCAAAATGTGGAGGATGACGAATCAAGAAGCGGAAATTGGCTTTTTTGCCGAAAATTCGGCATCCACTCATTTTTCCACACATTTTGAGACCAACATACGTATTTCTTTGAAGGACCTTAAACGAAACTATAATCGAAGATATGCAGTTCAATAGTTCAAAGACCGGGTCATTTGAACTAGTTCAGATGGAATCGACACAACTATGCTGTGAATGAAACTTGTTTTTTGTTTCAATTTCAGGGCTTATGTTAAGGGCTTATGTGATTTCTTTTTGTGTCTTTATACACCGACAAACATACATATATGTAGATATTAATTTTTTTTTATATTTTTTGTTGTTTTTTTATTCATTTTTATTTTTTTATTTTTGTTGATACGCTGGCAAGAGCAATGAAAAGAAAGTTTTTAGCTCGACGTATGCATGCCGCAGCAGCAGCACAAACAACAAAAGCAAAAGACAACAACGCCTTGCGACGCCGCAGCTTTTGTCTAGTGTCAATGTCACGCCTTACCCCGCCTGCTCCTTCCCCCGCCCCTGTCGACTGTTACCTGCCGTATGCTTGCTTAAAGCGTTTTGTTTAAATAATCGATGCTGCCGTAAGAAAGCGTAATAATAATAATAACAATAATCATGCGCAAATGGTAGAAAACAAATCCAAAGCACAGTGCCAGGCCAAGCCAGACCAGACCAGAAGACAACAACATCAACAACAGCAGCAACAACAACAACAACAGTGGCAACAGCAGCTGCTGCTGTTAGAGGCGGGTGAAATTTTTGCTCTGCATTGACGGCGACACTCCAAACGGCGGCGAAATTTCTTAACACTTTCATAAGAAGTCATAAACTAAAGCGTCTGACGACGACGACGACTAGAGAGAGCCAAAGCCAGAGCCATAGCCAATGCAAATACAAATACAAATACAAAAACATACATAAATTAAATTAAGCACAAAAGCTGCTCAGCGAGGCGTGTGCTTGACTTTTGACTAAGCAATTGCGCACTATATTTAGCAAACGCTTCGTTTAGTTTCTAGCTGCTCATTTCCCAATTGGAACCAGTTGCAAAGCAAAGCGAAATGCGTTAGAATTATGCTAAATAACAGAATTCTGTTAGCTAACAGACAGCATATAACATCCTTAGCTTAACATTTGTAAGCTTAGCTTTTCCTTTCTCTTTTGCCATCTCTCGCTCGCTCTCTCTCTCTCTCTCTATCTCTCTCTCTGTCAGTTTGTCTCTTACTCTCTCTTTGTCTTTTACTGGCTGACATTGAACTGTGTCAGTGGCAGCAGCAGCAGCAACAACAACAACAACAAAAGCTTGTAATGGGGTGGGCTGCTGCGTCGGCGCGCACGCTCTTTTGCTACGCAGCGCGCTCTGTTTGCGTTGGGTTTTGTCTGCGCTGTTGGCTCTGCCTGTAAGCCTGCCCGTTTCATTGTTTGTTGTTTGCTGGCGAACAACTCTGCTGCTGCTGCTGGCCCCATCAGTCGTCATCGGCGTAGCAGCCGCTTCGCGTTGTTCATCTTGTCTCTTTACTGGTGTCGATCGCGCACGCGTCTGTTTTCTGTTCTTTTTTTTTGTTTTCTTCTTTTGTTTTGTTCTTTGCTGTTTAACAATAGTTAACTGAAAATCATGCATATAAACCAGAATTTATTGTGCACTTCCAGTTGATCAATAATTTGTTTATGTTTATGACATTAATATACATTAATGAAAGCTTTTATGTGAAAACTGTGTGTGATAAATGAGTTTGTTGCCAGCAAAATGCAGCAGCCGCCGCCTCATTACAGCAAGGATAAGGCAGACTACGATTATGCATATACCAACAAAGCCAGCAGCTGTCATCGACGTATCTTTCTATGTTTTGCCAAGGTGTGTGTGTGTGCGCGCCTGCTCTCTTTGTCTCGCTCCCTGTTTAGTCTCTATCAGTGGCGTAGCTTGATTTTTGTAATGGGAGAGGGTTTATAAATTTGAGAATTTAATTTTGTTTGTGTTTATTTTTTGCATCTTAAAAGTTTAACTGTTGAGAATTCATTTATTTAATTTTTTATTTAAAAATAAATATGATTTGATTTTCCACCCAATTTGTGTACGATGCGAGCCAATACAGTTACAAATATGAATGATTATCGTATAATTTATTAGGACGTTGAAAACTCACTTACGTTTTAAGCTGCTTTCTAGATGTAGCAGCCAACTAAATTTAACTCAACAAAACATATGTATTTTGAATATTTTCTTTTGGGCAGTTATCCACTGCTGCCAACGAACTTTGTGGTTTTGAAATAGCCTCTTTGCATTGATGAATTTTGTCCACACTTATAGCTCTACCACAATTAGAAATTCTTGAGCTTTGACAAATTTATTGCATTTTGACTATCCTAGTGCTACAAGATGAACTTATATTTAAGGCACCAGTCACGCAATGTTCAACTTAACTATAAAAATTTAAATATATAGTCGATTCTTTGTCAATATTCAAAATAAATAAGCGAGATTGGTAAACCGTTCTCAAAGTACGTTCAGAAATAAATTATAAATGGCGCATAACAGACCAGGCAAATGTTGATAATGATACCAACTGCATTTAAGCCATATAATTTCAGCGTGAAAAATCAAGTTGTACAAAATATATTTATTTAGTTAATTAACATCAATGGGGGAGGAATTGCTGACCTTAATTCTCCCCTTATCTACGCCACTGTCTCAATTTACTTGGTTTTTTGATTTTGCTTTGCCCATATACATATTTCGCTAGCCCTCTACTTCTTCTACCTCTGCCTCTATCTTTAGCGTTAGCTTTACGTCTCCTTGTACTTTACCTTTACCTTTAACTTTAACTTCAACTTCAGCTAGCCTGCTGTGCGCTTGTCAGTTATCTTTGATTTTTGAGTTGAGCTCGTCTTTTGTGCTTTGCTCGCTTCCTTCCCCTTCGCATCCCATCCCATCCCATCACATCACTTGCAGTTGCATTCGCAGTCGCCAGGCGTGTTTTTGTTGTTGTTTTTGTTATTTGTTTTTATTGTGCTATTTATAGACGCGTTTCATTAGTTTTTGTTGCTTTTGCTTTTGCCTTTGTCGTTGCCTTTCCGTTTTCTCTCCTTGCTTACCTTTCAGTTCAGTTTAGTTCAGCTCAGTTTAGTTCAGTTCAGCTCATCTCATCTCATCTCAGCTGTCAGATGCAAAGCTGTTGCTGACGATTCTTGAGACTCTACTCAGTTGCCTTTACTTCCTATTCTTTAGAGCTATATTTACTCATTTGTGTGTGTATGTGTTGTACATATGTATGTGTTACTCTGAGAGCTGAAAGTTCAAATGTTGAGAAAGCTATGTTGAATCTTTGGTAGCAAGTTAATTTATTTACATGCATACATACAAACACACATACATGCAATCACACATATGTACATATAAATATGTATATGTGTATAAATGCTTTTGTTTTTATGCTCTTAAGCTTGGATAGAAGATTACCGTTCGTTTTTAAGAAACTAAAGACAATAACACTCTTGAAATTTATTTGATAATTTTTTGCTTTAGATTAAATTAAAAGAACAGATTTATTTTGGACGGCGAAGTTAGCTTTGATCGATTCGAGCTGAACTAGTTTGAATGATCCAGTCTTCGAATTGAATTATATCTACGTTTAAGCCCTTTGCACACTTGAAATGGAATGAGCTAGAAATCGCGTTATTCCATTTCACTTAACATTTATGTTAATTACTCAAAATGGTTCTGTAAAAACTATTATTATGCTGTTTAGTGCTAGCGGTTAGTTTAAAAAATTATGCAAAAAAAAAAAACAAACAGAAATGAACATTAAGTTAAGTATCGATTTTCGGTGTTTTATTTTATTTATTAAAACGTAGATATAATATATACATACATATATTAAATGATAAATACTGATAAATGATCCGTAAGCTTTTCAAACAAATCCCACAACTCACTTCGAACTTAACTGCAGATATCTGCGCTATGTTAGTATTGATATATCCTCCTTAAAAATTGCTCAAGTCTGTTTATTATATTTTTTGATTTACCAGCTCATTTTAAAACTCTATTCTTCTTGATTCGTTTTACTCGGCTGCATTACTTTGTGTAAGCGAAATAATGTGCAACCATTAATTCCATTTGGTTAACATAACAGACGCAATAACAGTTTGGCTAAACTAGCAGCTGTAAACTTAACATTTCGCTTGCCATTCCGGCCGCAGTGAAAATTATAAAATGTTAAGATCCAGGAATAAATTTCGCTATCACTCCATTTCTTTTTTTACTCGCTGTTATAAAGTACTACAAATGTATATAACAGGCAGAAGGAGGCATTAACGAATGTATAAAGTATATATATATTCTTGATCAGCATCAACAGCATGCAAATAATGTTTAAAAAAGATTTTTTTTACAATTTGAATAAACAAGTGTTTATTTGAAAACTGCTGCAATCTGTATTCTAATTGATTCGTTTATCGCAACAGCTGTTTGGTTTCGTTTATTGGCTCAATATGACAATTTGTACCACATGTGCTTATATAAATATATATATGTATATACATATGTATATGTATATATATGCATGCATGTATAGCCTAAACTGGCAGTCTGGCAGCATTTGGCCCGCAAATTGAATTTGACTTGAAATTGCTTTTCATTTGCAAATCAGTAATGGAACTTAATCCAAGACAAGCGGGTAGATAAAAGTTTGCATGGCCGGTTTCAGTTATTTACCTCCCCCGTCTCCCACCTATCTCTCCTGCTGCTCGACTTCAATTTTGGTTTTTTTTTTGTAGTTTTCAATCTTCACGCGACTGCGCACAAAGCGGAAGCTACATTAAATAGGCTTTCAAGAGCATTTTTGAAAGCTGTGCGAAAGTAATTGTCCCCCTTCCTTTCGCCCACTCCATTCACACCCCCCCTCCGCGCCTTTGGGGACGCACAACTCGGTCGGCGTCTATTTCCGGTTGCTGTTGCTGAGTAGAAACAGTGAAAACTCTGGCAAATGGCCGTCAGTTGTGAAACATCATAAAGGAGCGGATGTATCGGTGTTCTCGCTGTCGAATGCGGCAATCTGCCAGCAATAATATCCTGCATCCTGCCATGCTATTCTTTAGATGTGGTAGTTTATGCAGGTCCAGACTTACCACTTGCCATTTATTTTTCAGGCTGGCAGTTTTGTTCTCTTTCCTTAAACATATTTCTGAGAAAATTTAAAAGCATCTGATGCATTTTTTCGGACGTTGATAAGTTCGATTTGTAATAAATTTTGAATTGACATCATTGTAAAGATTCCGAAAAAAAAAACTTAAAGCCACAAACATAACAAGAATGTTTGGTTTAATAAAAAACAAGACGAAAAGATTAAAAAAGAAACGAATTCAAATATAATTAAAAAAGAACCTTAAAAATTTAAACTAATCCCAAAAAGAACTTGATTAGTTCCCTGTTAATTTATACGAAAAACTTATCAGAGTTTAATATTAGCATGCGCTTATTTTTTGTTTATTATATTGTAAATTATTATAAATTATAAATATTTTATTATAAAGTTGAAGGACAATGATTAACTTTCATTATAAAAATGTATTAATCATTAAATATATTTAAAAAAAAAGTGTCAAATTCAATATCTCCAAAAATATTAGATATATTTAATATCCCTTCAAAAAAAGCCTAAATCAAAAAAAGAGTATAAAAAAAGTTCTGCCCTATTTTTAGCTTATTATTACGTACAACTGACAAAACATGTCAAAATCTAATGCAATGATGCAATCATAATCAATGTATAAGCGTTTTCATTATTTCATGATCAAATTAAAAGTTTATTCATTACTTGGCATCTGTAATCGATCATTCATTGATTAGTCACTATTCAAAAAAGGAAACGTGTGATCATCGAATGTCTGATCGATGCCTTGATCTCTGATTAGCCAACAATGTGAACAGGGAGATGCCACATTTTCATAACTTCTTCATCATATTTGGAAAAGAAGTAGGCAATATATTGATTAGATTAAAATCGCATAACATTTATAATATTAAATTGAAAAACTGTGTGTAAAACAGAAGCGAAAATGTGGAAGCAAACGTAGCTGTTCTCGATTCAGCAATGCCTACTAAATGACAACTAAATAGACTTTATGCTATGAAAACTCGGTTTTGAAAAAGGAAAAACGAAACCATTCCGTTCGGAAATCAGAACACTAATTCGTAAAACGTTCGGAATTCATTCATTTTTAACTTTTCAAAAACGTTCCGAATTCGTAAGAAGCCTGAATATTCTATTTCTATTTCAATACTGAGCAGTTCTCATTCCAAAACGGTTATTATAAAACCATCCATGGTAATTGGAAATTGTTTTTGAACATCAAAAACACAACAATAAACAGCTGTTGGTTGAAATTTGGATTTGGCAGACTTTTAAGCGTTCAAAACCTCATGCATTGGTTCAGAATTCCGTACGTTTTTATACCTTTGCAGAGGGTATTATAATTTACTTACGAAATGTGTAACGCATTGAAGGAATTGGCCAGATCGGACCACTTAACATATAGCTACCATAGGAACGATCGGGTGAAAAATACGTTTTTGTATGAAAAACCTTTTTTGTTTTTCAAAGTAACTCAACCAATCGCACTATGTCTAAGTTTTAGCACTTTTCACACATGTTGACAAAATTTCATAGAAATCGAACCACTAAATCTTTTAGCTGCCATAGGAACAAACGGTTGAAAAATAAGTTTTTGTATGAAAAACTTTTCTGTTTTTCGAAATAACTCAACCAAACACACTATGTCTAAGGCTTAGTACTTTTCACATATGTTGGCAAAATTTCAGCGTAATCGGATCACTATATCTTTTAGCTGCCATAGAAACGATCAGTTGAAAAATAAGTTCTCTTATGCAAATCTTTTCTGCAAGGGTATAGATCTTCGGCACGCCGAAGATAACATTGTTAAGAAGCAAAAAACGTCTCCGCGGTTTTCGAACGGAATCGGAATTCGGAACAGGGCTTAACTTCTAAGCTTTAAATGCCATTGCCGTTTTACATTCATCTTTAGCTCTTTCTTTTTGTTCGTCGCGGCTTCAAGCGGTTAACAGTTTTAGAATGTTTCTTAGAGGTTTTGTTGTTGTTGTTTCTATTGGTGTTGCTGTTGTTGCTGTTACTTTGCATGCACAGTTATGAGTGCTTTGAAAGTCGCTGTTGCTGCAGAAACGTTTCACTTGTTGCTCTATTAACTCGCTTCAGAGCTAATGGCCAATATGTTAAAGCAGCGCGTGTTCCGCCTGGAAATTCAACGGAACCGGAAATGCTATTCTCCTCCACTCAGACAAGACAGACATACAGACAGACAGACATATGTACTTAGGTCGGTTAATTGACGGAACAATCTTTGTTAAACAACAATTTGTACAAATTTGTTTACATATACATATTGTTAAACAATTTGTTTATATTGCAACATATATACATATATGGTGTAGGCAGAAAGGGTAGCGTTTTTATAAGATTTACGCTGATTCCCTTCAATTAATTCAAGTTCTGTTTTCTAACAAAATCTTAAATCTCTAGATTTTGGAATCTACTTTCCCGATCCTATCTCTACTATTTTTATTTGTAATTTATTTAAATAAATTAAATTTTAACTCTTATTTTTTGACCTACAATAATTAGTTATGAAATAATAGTTAAATTTCAATTTATATATAAAAGTTGGGTAGAAACTTTTATTTTTGCTTTTTATAAAAAGTGACATTTAATCCTTTATATTGATACTCTATGGACATGTTATATATCAATGGAAAGCTATCAAAACGAAGATCATATGTATATACATTTCAACTTTTATGATGCATCGCTTGGCTCAAAAGATATTTAAAATCAATTTTCATTTTCAATTTTTATTTAAAAAATCAAAATTTAAGTTATTTCTCAACTATATAATACATAAAAAAAAAAAACTTATTTTGTAATATGTATATTAAAAATTATAATCGTTGCGATACCTTGTTTAAACAATTAGAACATTTTGTGAAGAAGGGCTTAACCCCATAAACCTGCCCACCCCCCCTGCCTACGCCACTGCATGTACATACATATATGTACTTAACAAAAATTGCAAACTGGCAATTGTTGCTTTCTATATCTTTTGTTTGCATTTACGCCGACGACTTTTCTTTTCCTTTATTTACGAATAAGCATATATACAATGGGCAACAAGCAGAGTAGTATACTCGCATTCGGTATACTCTGTAAGAAATTGTATTGTAGTTGTAAATTGAACATAAGTGCATTCCAACGCAGTCGTTTTTGAGCAGCTATTATAATTCAATTATAGAATTAAATTCAGTTGTTCAATTTTGTTGATCAGCGAACGAGTCAGTTGATGCATTTGCTTTGTTGTTGTTGTTTGCTCGTTTATTTAATTCGTTCGTTTATAGAGTGTATTTTTGTTTCATTCGAGTCACATTCTTGTTTTGTTACTTTTTTTTTTTTAGTTTATTTTCAGTTCGAACTGAAACGCAGGTCAACTTTTCTTGCTAAAACTTTAAAATTTCTGTAAAGCGGTGGCTTGCACGCTTTTTCATGCTTCGTCTGAAGAAGCGTCTTGTCTTGCGCGCAAGATTGTTGCTTGCAACTTGCACAGATTCTGCACAGATTCGGTGCATGAAACGATGCAAAATTTGCTTGTGTTGTAAAATTTGACGAATTTGTGTTTTAAAATATGCCGAATTGGACTTTAAAGTTTGAAATGTGTGTCACAATCGAGGTTTTTCTTTCTTTTGTGCATCTTTAATCATGTTTAAACAATGACAGACGAAGAGGCAAGAATTGCACAGTCTAAACATCGCTTTTTTTTCGCAAAAATTTCTTTCTAGCCTTCTAGCTTAAGACGTTCAAAAGTGAAAGTCGCCCCGCCCCGACAACACACCTCGAAAAATACGTTAAAAAACTAAAATTAAACATTAAAACTGACCTGGTCTGAACACACACACACACATTCAAAGAGACACGCACATTGGATGTAGCATTATTGCCGTGACGTCATCAGAAACAATTTTGCATACAATTTACATTGAAATTGAATTTCAATTTTAATTTGTACAGCTGCCATAGTCAATAAACAAAGAAAAGAAAAACGTTTTTGACCTTAGATAATTTGCTGAGGGGAATACCTGTTTTTTTTTTGTGTCTTCACCAAATACGACGATGTCGGTCATTTGAGTGGCTGTGTTGATGATAATAATGATTTCGTGGAAACAATGGGCGACCACAAAAAAAAAGGTGACGCATTCTTCGACGATGCCTGTCAAAGTAATCGCCTTTTAAAAGCCACATCTCTCTACACTCAGCGAAAAAAATTGTGTATTTCAATGACACCAAAAACCATAAGCGAAATATTTGTAGAAGATTTCTATTCTAAATAACAATTGTAAATTTGTGCATCTGTAAAAGTATGAATCTTTATTATTTATCATCCGATCAGGCTCAAACTCATTTTTAGAGTTCAGTTAAGACCACTCATTTGACATGTTTTCGGAAAATTTAATTTAATTTTCTTCACATTCAAGGTCTTATACAAAGCCGGGCAACGCCGAGTCATACCAGCTAGTATGTACATAATATTAGCATCTCTAAATTAAACGTTCTCCCATACAACCTTAAGTAACCATTTTGCACCCAAAGGTCTGAACTTTCCGGAAAATTGGTATGCAGTCATTGTGAAATTTTTACCAAGAGCTTTGAAAATGAGATTGAAGCTGGTCGGATGATAAACAAAAAGTTGCATGCAACCGTTTTCCGTGAATTTTTTCACATTTCCCGGCCGAATTTTCCAAAAACCGCTCTTATCAAGCATTTTCAGCATGATCGGATGATTTCAGCATGATCGAATGATCAAAAAAGTTGTATGCAACAGTTTTCCGCGAATTTTTCATATTTCTCGACCGAATTTTCCAAAAACGGCTGCAAGCTACTAACTTTTATGGTTTGGCTTGTGCGAGCGTTGCTAATCAATCAGTGAGCTAGAAATAGTTTTATATATAGATACATATATATAAATTGAACTAGCTTTCTTTTCGCTCAGTGCACAACTGCAGTTGTTTTATGTGTGTGATGTCAGCACAAATGCTGTAACCCCTGTCTGCTGACTGCGACGTCGACGTCGACAGCAGCATTGGGTGACATATGGACAAGCTACGAGTACTATAACGATGACTCAAATTGGTGGCGCTTTTTTTTTTTTAAGTTTAAGCGGCGCATGCGTTGTTGGTTTTGCTTTTGCTTCTAAGAACTGTTGCTGTTGTTGTCTATCGATCCATCCATCCATCCGTTCTAACGTCCGCCCATTCATCTGTTCGTTCAATCGTTCTGACGCTGCGCTGCCCCAAAAGCAAATGCAGTTAAATAAAGTTCGTTAACATGGCTCGACAGCAGCGGCGGCAGCAGATACGTCGTCATCTGCGCAGCGACGTCAACGTTAACAGCATTGCCGGGCAGAGGTTGCTATCAGCAGTTGTCTTTGTGTTGTTGTTGTCGTTGTTCTTGCTCTTGTTGTTGGTGTCAGTGTTTTCTGTGGTTTTTTATGCGCTTTGCTGTTTAATTCGCTGGCTCGCAGATCGACGCTTGCTGCGCTACCTTTTTTTCCATTTCAGTAATGAAAGGAACGTTGATAGCGTCGTGTCGCAAAATTTAAAAAAAAAAAAAAGTAGAAAGTTGTGCAAGTTCTGAACAACTCCCCCACCCGCCCTGGCTTTATACGTCTTTTATTTTGTAATTGTGTGTGTTTTGTGTGTGTGCCAAAAACGAAAATGGTTCATCTCTATCAGCGTCGACGTAGCCGGGAACTGGTGGGTGCCTGGTTTCAACCTCTCTATCACAAGTGCAGGGGGTTGGGTTGGGTTGGGTTCTAAGAAGCAGCTCTTTCAAGCAGCGTATCGAATTCGTCGTCAAATATCTAATTAGCTACTGAAAAACGCATGAATGAATTCAGCAGAAAACTGAACTTCGAATGAAGAATGGGGAATAGGAAGTGGAAGTGGAACTGATTGACAGTGTTGCCAATTTGGCTTTGTTTTCCACGTCGGATCTCAGCCTTTTTTAAATGCATACATTTCCAACTTGCATTGTCTAAACAAGCGTCTTATGTTGCGAACAAGTTTGTTTCGTGCATCTTGCACAGAAGTAGAAACGTTTCCAAGCAAGATTTGCTTTAAGTGTTGTAAAATTTGACGTATTTGTGTTGTAAAATATACGAATACGAACTGTGAGTTAATGTTTGAAATGCTTTTTTTTCTTCTGTGAATCTTTTTTATCAGAAACATAAAGAAAAGTAGCAAAAATGCTCTAGTCGAGTGTCCCTGTTCCCAACTTGCGCTTCAAGCAGTTCAGAGGCAACAAAAGCAAGCAGCGCACTTAACTTGTCCAGTGCCTGTAAAACTGTTGCTTCGGTCAATAACTTTGGTGTTTGTTTTCCGATCGTAATGCAATTTACACAGCTGATCAGCATTGATATATAATATATTTGTACCAAAAATCAGAAGATATATCTTCAATATTGTGGCTGTGGAAGTTTTTTTCGATTTGCGGGGGTGCGGGGAGGTACATCCGAAATTTGAAGTAAACTGGACCTGCGTATGGTATACAGGAACGTACATGCCAAGTTCGATGACTCTAGCTTTTATAGTCTCTGAGATCGACGCGTTCATACGGACAGACAGACGGACATGGCTATATCGACTCGGCTGTTGATGCTGAGCAAGAATATATATAGTTTATATAGTCGGAAATGCCTCCTTCTGCATGTTATATACATTTCCAGTACTTTTAACTCCCTTTTTTCCCATTTTTAATGGGTACAGGGAACAATAATGTAATTATTATAATCTTTTTTTAACTTTTTTGAAAAAAAAGAAAAAAAGAGTATATTGGGTTTGTGAAATGTCCGTCCGTCCGTCTGTCCGTCTGTCTGTCCGTCTGTATGAACGCAGGTTTTTTCCACAGTTTTGAAGCTAGAGCAACCAAACTTGGTATACATGTTGGCAGATACCATAGTAAGACAAAGTGTCAAGATCTTTAATTTAGCTTTGACCCTTTTTTGTTTTGTTCGATATTTGTATTTCACGGTATTATATTGAACTAGGGTTTCAAATGGTATATGTATTAGTGTTGTACGATGCGTATGTGCAATTTTTTGTGCGGACTGGTTAAAAGGTGAAAGGTGTTGTTATTCATTTGGTTATTCATTTCATTGACAACAATTCACAAATAAAATCTATTCAGCCACAGAGCTGCAGAGAATGCTTCCTTTTTGCGAATGTATCGGTGAATCATTTAAGCAAATGAATTGGCAAAATTGAATTAATTCAGTTAGACAAAAAAAAAAAAAAAAAAAAAATTCAACTAAATTTAAATTAATTCATATTATGTACATATATGTGATTGAATCATTCTTATACTTAATTCTCAATGAATTAATTCAGTTTCAATTCAATTTATTTTCAAAAACAAAAGAATGATTCCCGAAATACCTAATTATCAAAAAATTGATTCTATTTGAGTTCTATTCTTGAACAGAGCCATAAAGAATGATTCTCCTTTACTATTCTCAATGAATTAAATCAAAGTTCAAGTCAATTCTTTATCATTAAAAAAAGATATATGTCTACCAAAAATCAAGAGTTTCATGCGAATTACGGGGGAGGTCTCTGAGATCGACGCGTTAATACAGACAGACGGACATGGCTAGTTCGACTCGGCTGTTAATGGGATCAGGGAGAAAAAAAAATAATCATTCTTTTACAAAGCCTAGCTTTCAAATGCATTCGATATATTCTTGGCTTTACTGCACTTAAGTAAAAGGTTCCAGGTTTATTTATTTTGTAAAAGGTTTGAAATGTTATTTAATTTGACCCGTTTAGACATTATAATCTATTTTGAAATATTTCCTGCCAATGAAACCTAACAAGCTTTAGCTTTTTTAACGCTAAAACTAGTTGGCAACAGCTTCAAAGAAATAAATAATTATAATTAATAAAGCTGCAAGAGGTTTCAGTGTCAAATAACGTTCGACATTAAGTTTTGCTGAAAGGTTTTATTCCAGTTGAATTCGAAGAAAGTGTTATATACAGCGCTTAATACTTTTGTTAGCTTTCATACTCTACCAAGTTCTTGGTATTTCAATTTACACTCGAACTTGTTGTGCACAGTATTCTAATTAGTATTTATACTCGAACTCATTACTTGGTATTCCATTTTGTATTTGTTTTTGAGCTCGTAACTCGTACTTGGTATTTCGCAGAAAACAATAATTTTTCTTTTTGTTCAATTTTATCAGAAAATCTAATTGGATGAGATTGTTGAAGCTGTCGAGCTACATAATATGCAATGCATATTTATCTCTGCGTATGCATTTATTTTAACTAGTTTGGTAGTTGGGTAACGGGGACAATACCCCACCTAACACCATCAGTTCTTCATAACTAACAATTCAGTTTTGCTTTTTCAAATTTAAGTATGAGTTCTGTGAATTTGGCATTTTATGAAATAATCATATTGGTCAAAGAGAAAACAAATTACAAATGTTACTGAGAATCGCAAATTTCAATGAATATTTGTTAAATTTATGGGAAAGCGTTGATTGTTTCGTTAAATTTTAAATTATAAGTTGCTCTTACGCACTTACATAAACACTAGGAAAACCTAAATGAAAAATTGATAAGACGCTTTGTTAGACCGTATCCAACTCTTAGGTGTCACAGAAATCTCTAGAGATTTTGATTTAAGGCTTTGCCACCAAACAGAAATAATTTTGTTTAAATTTATTCGCACTTTTGTTATTCTTTTGGATAAACAAATTGATTAACATATTAATTAAATTATTTTTGCAATTTTAATTTTGAACTTTTAAATAAAACGCTTTCAAAATTTGTAGCCCGCCAAGTTTTACAAACTGTATGGCAACTCTTTTCTGTAGCAACCAATTTCGAGTAAGTTGGCCCTCATGTTGGTTTACTTTGTTTGCTTGCATTTTTTAATGGAGGTTTTTTGAAATGTAAAATGAATGTAACTTAAACAAGTCAAATGTTTATAAAACATATTGCAAATAGTTCAAAACAACCTCGTCGGGGTCACCTAATTCTGTAACACAAAAAAATCTGGCTATCGCAAAGGAGGCCTAAGATATATTTGCTGCTATTTCCAACCCAACAAAAAGCTAAATATCATACATTTACAAAAATCTCTTCGGGGTCACAGTTCGAGCTATAACTCCATAAAATAAATGCGCAATTTTAATCTGAAATTTGATATTCACATTCGACATTGTATTTCTATAATTTTGAAATGATAACTCGTATTTTAAAAATCTTGTGAAATAAAATACTTTATCAGCAAGTTTCAAGCGTCATCGTATAGACATCGTCATCATTAAACTGACTCATTCAATTTGGTTGAGTTTAACAAACTAAATTTTTTAATTATAAGGGAATAAGGTCTAGGTTGTGACACATTTTTACAACTGGATAACTATTATATTTAGCTAGAATTTGTATATATTCAAAAGAAATGCATTTTATTCAATACCAACATTTGTTATCAAAGGTTTTCATAATCGCTTTTTCCTTCGCAGGCCGTCAAACAATTCATTGATCTCTGCAACAACTTAGGCGCAAACTGCACGACAGCAGCAGCAACCGCCGCCTCCTCCTCCTCCCCCGCCAACACATCGAATTTCAATATAACCATCAACAACAGCAACAGCAGCAGCAGCACACATCAACAGACAGCTACTGGAACAACAACAGCAACAACAGTCGCACCAGAAACAACAACAACAATAACATTATCATCATTGCCCATTCAACGTCACATCTCACATACGACAGCTGTCAAGTTTCTGTACGCCCGTAAATTTGATATACCAAGAGCCGTATCTTTGTACGAGCAACATGAGCAGATACGCCAGAGGGAATACCTCTACAATATTGATCCGGATGAGGAGCCACTGCGTTCGGAGCTGCAAACGGGCAAATTTACAATATTGGTAAACAGCTAGCTTTAGTATATACATATATCAAAGTTGTATATACCCTTCTATGCTATATAGATAGGGTTATTTGATCTAAACTCAAATGTTGTCAATCTGTGTAAACTTTTGGTATTTGATCTAAATTTAATTGGTTTAGACTGCTCAAATAACTTTTTATTAGGTGGATTCGTTTGCTTTAAATTAAAAATTTAAATATACAAAATTTGTTCGATAAGAATGATCAAATAGACATAGTCATCAAACAGTTTATTTTCTAAACTATCAAGTCGCAATATCTTGAAAAATTAAAGTTTTTCGTATCACAAACAAATTGTTGACTGATCGTTCTCGTTTCGAACTGAGATTTACGCTTTATAAGCTTAGGTAACAAAGTATCTAAAGAATAAAATAGTTCTTCCTTCTTTTGAAGTAACATTTCCAAATATATCTAGAAACAAATTTTGTTTCATCAATCGATTGCCAACATTCCGATAAAAGGCGGAATTTGGAACGTTTTTGAAGAGTAAAAACGAATGAATCACAAACGATTTGCTGTTCTGATTTCCGAACGGAATGGTTTCGTTTTCTCTTTTTCGAAACCGAGTTCGAAAACAAGTTTTCACAGTAAAAAGTCCATTTAGTTGTCATCTAGTAGGTATTGCTGAATCGAGAACAGCTACGTTTGCTTCGACGTTTTCGCTTCTGTTTTACACACAGTTTTTCAATTTAATATTATAAATGTTATTTGACTTTAATCTAATGAATAAATTGACTAAATCTTTTCTAAATATGATGAAGAATTTAAAAAAATTGAGTTTCAGAATTTGTTTTTTAAATTCCTTGGCAATTACTTTTCATTCCGCATGCCATAAAGTAAAACTTTTAAAAACGTAAACGTTTGAAGTTTTCAGTACTTCAGAACAGCAAACAGGTCCGTTTCCGCAAATTTGGAAAGGAATACTAATATAATTGCTGTGTTGGGTTCAAAATATCCGTCTGTCTGTCAATCTGTCCGTCCGTCTGTCTGCCTGTTTGTATGAATGCTATGATCTTAGAAACCATACACTATTTATGATCATGTATGCCATACGCAGATCATGTTTGTTTTAAATTTCAGTAACTTCTCTGCTTTGGAAGTAAAGGTTATACAAATACTTTTTTTTTCAAAGTTTGATATTTCTTCAAAACCTCTTTTCTACTAAATATTTTCAATCTTTCTCTATTTAATTCTTATTTTTAGCCGGCGCGCACCTCGAGCGGCGCTGCAATTGCGCTTTTTACTGCCAATCGGCACAGTCCTTTAAATGCCTCGCATACGACAACGTTACAGGGTATTGTCTATCAGCTGGACTGTGCCCTACAGGATACGGAAACGCAGCGTGCGGGCCTTGTCTTTATATACGATATGAGTGGCTCCAAATATTCCAATTTTGATTACGATCTATCGCAAAAGATTCTCACATTGCTCAAGGTAAGTTTTTTTTGTTTATTTTGTATTTTCTGTTGCATACTTTTAGGGCTGCAACGGAAATTTGCAATATTTATAAGTAAATATTTATATATCGAAGCTTGACACACTTTTTGGGCTCAGCGGGGGATTGTCAAAGTCGGTCAATTTAACTATGGGTGACGGAATAACAGGGGGGTAGAGGAAAGAAAGATGTCTGTGCTACAAATGCACAAAGCGTGTCGCTAAATTTGTGTATATATATGTATATTTGTATGTATGTATGTACATGACTTCTAATTCCATATACATACATCTATTTTGCATTCAATTCAATGCTGAATTATATTGTATCTTCAAGCTGAAAGTTTATTTCATTTCGTTGGCCTTGCGATACTTTGTACTTAAGAGTCTATTGGTTTCGTGGGTTAAAAAAAGGCTATATCGCAGTCGGCAGCATCCAACTGCAGCGTTCTGAGTATTACAAGCTAATGCGTAAAGCTTAAACGCGTGTCGTGGAGTAGGCTTCTGTTTGCCACAGTTTGAAGTGCATCGCGACGTCAGCAGGCGCTTAGCATGTCGCTGTGGCCGAGCAGCTGGTTCTCTTGTGTTGCTAATTGGGTTGCCTTTCTTACCTAACTCGGCACGCGCTTCACTTGAAGAGCTAACAAGAGAGCAGCAACTCGGAAATCCTTTTGAGCAGTGGTTCAACGGAAGTAGTTGAGCTTAACAATCAGCGCAGCAACAATGCCACAGCAACCGAAGCCTACTTGCAACATACATACATATCATACATGCATGAAATATACACCCCTACACAAACACACAGGTTGCATATAGTGATTGAAACGAGGAGTAAGTCGAGCTATATTTAAATATTCTTGGAAATAATAATAACGTAATTCATAATCTAATTGGGTTTTACACAATAAGTCACACACCTACCCACACACACACACACACAGAAACAGGTTGCAAGGGTTTCCACAATGCGCAAATATTCTTGGAAATATTAGGTTAAGCCTTTGCTTTTCCTATGACGTTGGCATCCATCCACACATAACATATAAAATGGACAATAGAAGTAGTTATAATAACGTTACGTAGCATGTATTATATATTGTATGCATATTGCAAATAATGCAAGAATTATTTGGAATTTTAAAATTATATATATTCTCTTTTATATCAACGAATGGGCAACTTTAGCAGTCAATTAGGGTCCCAGCTGAGCACAAAGGTTGCATAAAAAAACAACAAAGAACATTTTTATTCTTTGTGCTGAACATAATTATATAAACTTTCAGAAAAGTTGTTCATATGTAAAGTTAGTTTTTGTCCGATTTTTCCTATGACACATATAAAGTATCTATACTAAAACG
Organism: Hirtodrosophila cameraria; assembly: GCA_949708635.1. NCBI lineage: Eukaryota > Metazoa > Arthropoda > Insecta > Diptera > Drosophilidae > Hirtodrosophila > Hirtodrosophila cameraria. Next base: position 15,564,391 of record OX453090.1, read on the forward strand.
CAGAATAACTAAATTAAGTAAATTAAGGCTGGCGATTTAAAGTATACAACTTCCAAGCTTATATTAGAAAGGACTGATAAATATGGAACAAAATAAACAAAAAAAAAGATAAAAATGTTCTCAAACAAAAACTAATTTTTCAACTGATTGTTCCTATGGCAGCTATGAGATTCGATTTTGCTATGTTCCGATTTTGATTAAATTTTACAAAAACTCCGAATTGGTCGAGTTATCATGAAAAACAACATTTTTGGCCCTATCCGTCCGATTTTGACATATTCAACTGTATAACAGTCTCTGTTTTTAAATGAAAACATTTCAGAATTCGAGCAAGCCAAGATTTTAAAATTCAATTTTGCCGTAGCAAATAACACAATTTGTCCACTGTGCGGCGGTCAAGTCGGTGCCTTTTAACGCCTACACCAAATAGCTAGACACTGTACATTGATAGAACAGGGGGAAACGGCTTGATTTCTGACTTTATTACAATATAATTACCAAGATAATGTATGTACAATATATACACTTGTATATAGTACATATATGCATTTACATATATATGTACTACATAAGCTCAAAAATCAACACGAAAAAAACAAAAAATAAAAGCTCAGCAATAAAATAATTTGCGTGGGCAATAAGCAGCGGCAACAGCAGCGACAGCGACGACGACGGCAGCGGTAAGCAGCAGAGAGGCTAAGAAATTGAGAGTAGTATGCGCTCTTTAGTTCGTGAGAATTTGAAAGAGAGTAAGTGAGTGAGTGGGAGCAAAGGCGAGTGAAATGTGTATGGTTGCCGCCGAACATTTGTTTTTGTGTGCACAGTGGAACAACAGCTGCCAACAATCAATGAAAATCTTTGAACATAATGAAATTCTGATTCTTAAGCAATGCTAACCAGATATTGCATGATTCTTATAATAGTAATATATGCATACTTTTTTAAGTTCCAACTCATTTTCGTTTGCACTTTATTTTTGACGATTTGACGATGAAATAAATCAAAAAACAATTAGTTAATCGAATATTGAGAAACTGGTCGTAGTTCAAATAAACTGCGTACGAGTTTTTTTCATGCACAAAATGAAATTTTAGAGCAGACAGTAAAATTTTGTATACGAACTTATGTAATCATTTATTTTATGGAAAATTCTATAGCTTCAGATAAAAACTAAGTTTTTTTGCACATAAGATTTCGTTACAAAACGTAAACTTACAATAACTTCGACCTAGGGAGTCGAATCAAGCCTGTTCCTATTTCCAGTTCCGATGAAAACATTCCGTATTGAAATTATTAGCTGTTTGTGAATACCAAATATCAATGTTAAATGCGGTTCAAACAAATATTACTTTTAAGACAATGGATTGAAAAGTTTTCGTACTTATCTTTCAAAAAGCAAGAACGGTGGCTATATTGAAAACGACTCGGAATGAAAGGTTCTCGGAAATTGTAATAAAATTTGAATATCATAATCTTATACCAAACAGCTTTAACGAACTGTCTTCATTGTTATGCGTGCCATAATGAAATGCAATATTAGAAATAATAAAAATAATATAATGCCAATTTGTTTTTGAAATAAACTAACAATGTATAAAACTTCAAATTTAGTAACAATTGTACACGCATCCAAGCACTGTGCAGCAAGTTAGCTTAGACTTAATCTCACTCTCTCGATCTCTTTTTCATACTCACACACATACAACAGGGTGTCACGGGCGCATGCGTAACATTTTACATTACGCATACGCAGCGTGTCTGATTTTGCAATGCTTTGTGGGCAAATAGTCTATGTAGAAACGCGAATGACGTACAAATATTGAATGTGTATTCATTAAATATTAAAACGACTTGAAAAGGTAAAGATTGGAAAGCGATCGTTAGCTTTATTCCGTGGCACAATGAAACAGCTGCTAGCTACGAGTACTTTGCTGCACACACACACACATGCACACATACACACACACATATGTATACAAACAAAACAACAAAAAAGACTGACACATTTTCACTCTCGTTTTTAGCGTGCTTGCGCTCTCTCAGCTGGAAGTTTGCTCACTCGCTCGCTCGCTTTTGCATGCTCATTCACTCCATCTCTCTCTCTCGCTCGAGTTGCTCTTCGTCTCTCGTGCTGCTCTCGTGGCAAATAGGCGCGCAACGTTGTCGCTTTTGGTTATCTTTCGCTTGATTAACTAATTCAGTTGACGAGTTCTAGTCGAACGTAATAGATTGATTCAAGAAAGAAAGCCAAAAGAAAGACGCAACAACAAAATACCAAATATAAGAAATGTGCGTAGAAGTTACCTTCATATCGTGCCGGCTCGTTAACCGTTTCCGTTACGCCCTACCTGCCTTGCCCCCCCACCAACGATAACGCGCGTGGCTCGGAAGCAAAAGTTCTTCAGTTCTTCTTGTTGTTATTGTTGTTCTTGTTGTGTTTCATGTTAAAATTCAATTTCTTATACATATATGAAAGTAACTGCATTCAACTTAACTTAACTCAACTCAATTATCTACTATATAGAATTGATATTGTTATTTTTAGTGCTCACACACACACACACACACACATGCACACTAAAATTGAGAGAAGTGTGTGTTTGTTCATTCATTGCTCAGTTGGCTTAAATAAGTATATTGCGTCGATATTTCGTGTTATTTTTACAACGTGCGCTTTCTGCTTCTTCTTGTTGTTGTTACTGTCTGACATTGACGCAAAACGTTGAGATCTGTGTATATATATATATATGTACATTTGTGTGTGTGCTTGTGTGTTTGTCTATGTTAGAGTTGGCTGGATCTGATCTGAACTAGTTCGTATCGTCGATTATAGTTCCTGTAGTTCATTTAGTTACTTTTCTTTTCAGTTTTAGCTCAGCAATTTCGTTTTTCGTTTCCGATTATCGTTCATTCGACTAGTTCTTAAACTTCGTTTATTGAACATTTAAGCTTCAAATTGTCGAAAGATTCAACAATTTTTAAACTCATATGAATAATCGACCCAAAGGAACTAAAAACGATTAGTTTCTGTATTCGAAAAGAAACTTAAGAAAAAATTAAACGGGAAACCAACTAACGCACCACAAAAGGAACTAGAATGCCTAACTATAGACTCTGTTGACTTTTTGGAGTTGGATCGTTTCGTTCTGAATGAATTCAATTAAACAAGTATATCTTAAAACGGCAAAAGGATCGAATTTGTTAAAAATGAGTTGCATTAAAATCTTGTTGTTATAGTTCAAATAACTTGTACAAAATCATAAATTACAATCTTTGAAATAGTTTAGTCAAATTTGATCGAAAATTAAAAAACTTTATTGTATAGCTGTTAAATATTGATTTTTTCTAAAAGTTTGCAATTCTTGCTTGTTTTTTTTAACAAGTTTGAAAGTTCTATGCACAATATCAATAACTCTCTCATTTATAAGATCATTTCATTGCAAATGATAGCATAGCCGTTTTGAACACAGATTCAGTAAACGATTCTCAAAATTATTCACAAATCCACAACAAATCGAACCAGAAATGCCAGCTCTAATGCTGTGTTCTCAAGTGTTTGTGAACTTAAAAATGCAAATTCAAAGTCAATGAAATAAAGTTGTATGTTATTATTTACGTCGCTAATTTCGTACATAAATACGTACATACATGCATATGTACATTGAAATGTGTGTGCAGCTTAATTGAATTGAAACATTGTTGATACCCATTTCTGTTGTCGATTTTCAGCTTCAGTTTTAGTCAAGTTGCCAACCAAAAAGTGGGCCTTTAGGTTTGTGTCCAGGCTGAGAGTTAATGCAAATATTTGTTTGTTGTTCTTTGACACAGTTTTCAAAGTTGTGTGGTGGCAACACTGTCATATTTGATAACGTTTGCAGATCATTTGTACAATTTTGCTAACTCTCTTTCTCTGTCGCTTTTTTGTTTAGTTTTGGGGCGTGTTGGCAACTCTGGCAATAACCACCCACTAACAACTCAATTGACAGCTGCATAAATGCCAAAATCCACCCTCAGCTGCTCACTCTCTCCCTCTCTCTCTCTCGTTCTGTCGCTCTCTGTCAGACAGCGAGCAACCCTAAACAATTTGCGGCTTTTTTCTGTGGTGTTCTTTTGAAAGGGTGGCGAAGTGGGTTGCTTTGCTCTTACCTTTCTCTCTATCGCGCTCTCTCTTGCACTCTTTCCCTGCGTTGTCATTGTTACATATGTTGTTGTTGTTATTGCTGGCCGGGCGGTGGGAGAGCAGAGTAGCAACGTTGCGTTCTTGACGCAGGCGCCGTTTTAACGTTTACTGCTGCCTTCATCGTCACCAGCAGCAGCAGCGGCAGCAGCAGTAGCAGCAGCGTCAGCGGCAGACAAACAGACGTAGTTCAGCTTTCAACGACGACGCGCAGCAAACAAAAAAGTTTAGCGTATAAAAACTTAAACTAACCATAAAAAAAATACAAAAAAATTACTCAACGAAATCGAAAATATATATATATATATATATGTATATGCCATAAACCATAATTTTTTTTGTAAATTTTTTGAATGACACAGCAAAATCAAAAGTGACAACTGTAAATTTTGGCCAGCCAAAGAAAAGTGTGAGCAAGAAACGTTTCTCTCCCACACACACACGCACTCTCTCTCTCGCTTGCGCTGTATGTGTCGCTGTGTGCGTGTGTGTATCCATGTGCATATAAACTAAAGCTGCAACTGCAAGTGCCACAATTTGTTGCTTAAATATAGATTTCGATTCTAAACGAAAAACAACAAATAAAAGAAAACATTCGATCAAAGCTAATACTAATTTGTAGACGCGACAGCGCAGCAGCAGCAGAGCCGAAAGTATCTTTTCAGCAAGAAAAGTATCTAAGTATCTACAAGTGCAAAAAGGCGCTGCGCCGCTGCTGACTTGGACTTGGCGTCTGCCGTCCAACTGTAACTGTAATTGAGCAGCGTGTCTGTTGTTTTGTTTTTGTTTTTGTTTGTTTGTGCTGTTTGTTTTTGCATTTCTTTTGCAATTTGCAATTTTTGGATGCATCATTTGTGCAATTGTGTTACCGACAATAAACAACATTGAATAGCGCATTATATAAACTAGACAACAACAACAACAACAACTGTAACAACAACATCAACAATAAAAAGCAATCTCGACAAACAAAACTAACAAATAAAATTGCCAATTGAAAATTGTACAAACAAAATTAGCGCCCCTCGTCTCGTCGTGTGTCGTGTTTTTTTTTGCATTTAGCATTTAATTGTGCGAATTTTCCAAAACGCCAATAATAACAATTGCCAAAACAACAACAAACGTAGTTATATATACATATATCAAAAATATAATATATGTATATGTATATTTATAGTATGCACATTGTACATGCATACATATACATTTAAAACGAAGCAGCTAAACATCAACAAACAAACAACACAAACTCTCTCAGGTACTTAAAATATATCAAAATATATAATTATATATGTATAATCACTTGAGTTGCTTGATTTTTGCCAACTTAGAACAATTTGTTGTTTACAGCGAACTAATTTTGAGTACATTGTTTGCTTTAATTGTTTAGATACTAATAAATGATTGGGTCTATATCCATTTCAGAAATACTTTACAAACCAAATCGTTTTTAATTCGAAACTAGGCATCTCTTTTTATAAAAATTGATGTGCACAATAACTTGATCAATTTGCTTACAATCAGGCTCTGTTTCCATTTTCGATTTTCAATTCCGAAGTTTTGCTTTTAAGATCGTTGAATGAACAGCATTCGAACTTATCTTAGCTAGAAATATTACTAGTTGTATAAAATTGAAAACGTTTGGAAATAAAAAGTTCTCAGAATGGAAAACAAGCCTGAATATTCAGAAATAACAGTTGTCTTTGGGGATTCTGAAAAAAAAACAAGTTGTTCACTCAAAATCCGAAATTTGTGATCCGATTTTAATTGCATTTTGTTCAATAATAAATAATAAAGAACATAATAAAACAAAACAAGTAAGAATGCTCTAGTCGGGTGTGCCCGACTACGAGACTCCCTGCTCCCAACACTGAACTGGTGCAGTGCCTGTCAAACTGTAGTTTCTACCTTCTGAGACGGGAGCAAATAGATTCGTTAATAACTTTGATGCTTATAACTCGATCGCATCGAAATTTCCGCAACTGATTAACATTAATATAAGCAATATGTGTTCCAAAAATCAAAGCTAAATCTTTAAAATTGTGTCTGTGGGAGTACTTTTCGTTTTGCGGAGGTGCGCGGGGCTGTACCCGAAATTTGAAGTAAACTTGATCTGCGTAAGATATACAGGAACCTATATGCCAAATTTGGTGTGTCTAGCGCTTATAGTCTCTGAGATCGATGCGTTCATACAGATGGACAGACGGACGGACAGACACGGACATGGCTAGTTAGACTCGGCTATTGATGCTGATCAAGAATATATACAGTTTATATAGTCGGCAATACCTCTTTCTGCCTGTTACATACATTTGCCGTAGTTTGTTCCTGTTAAAAATGGGAAAAAGGGAGTAAAAAGTATTTGCATATCTATCTGTCTAAATCGGATAACTAATTTAAATAAATTTGTTAAATGTTTGTAAACTTGTCTATTGGCCATGTGGTCAAGCTATCAAATTATATTGAAAAACTAAAAATGTCATCAAATCAGTAATCCGATGATATTTTCGAATAGCAATACTGGGTCCAATCTTGTTCAAAACCGGTTCAATTCCACTAAAAACTTATTTTCCTATCCTTAAGTATTCACTATAAATGATATAAGGTACTCGAAATAGAAACTGAAATGTAACTGACAGTTGATTCAGAACTTTAATATATATATATCCTAAGCTTAATAATGGCATGAAAAACTAAATATACCAATACTATAAAGTTTACATATACATGTATGAATCTTGATCTAGTCAATTTTAGGCATCTATAACAGTGTCAGCAAATACGAAAGGTAGATAAGTCCTTAAACCATAACCAGACTAGTTGAGTTTTTGTTTCGCAATGATATTTGGAAAACAAAAATGTTTAACTAGGTGTTTCACACAACAGGTACAGGGTATCTTGTAGTCGGTTACTGCTCCATTAAAGCATGCTTAATTGTTTTTTTTATGACATTACCAAAGACAAAACAAAAGCTGTTGACAATTGCAAAAGCTACAGCAACAACAACAATAATAACAATAAATAATAGAAGATAGAGAGTGCAGAAGCAGATGCAGAAGCAGATGGAGAAGCAGAACGAGAAGCAGACGGAGAAACAGAGAGAGTCAATCAAATCACAGCTGTTTGAACATTGGCGTTTGATCATAACGCTTTTAATTTATGTCCACACGTTGTTTTTTCTCTGTCTCTAATTAAATACATTTAAAAAATAAAAACAATGTCAGAAAAGCAACAAAAATAAAAATAAATATAAGAAAACTATGCATCTTTTGATTTTTGCAAGAATTTAACATTATTAGCTGATCAATCAAATGAAAAGCAATGTAACATTATGCAATAATAATTTCAGCTTGTAATTAAATTTTTAAAAATTTCACAAGTTCCCAAGAAACACAATATTAATAAATGTGAAGCACTTGTGCTTAATTCAGATATTCAGAACATAATTCACAAAACTATCAGAAAATAACTGCAAATAATTGAACCATTTGATAGATAACTGGAAAAACTTGAAAACTTTCGATTAATTTCGAATCGAAGGCATTATTTTCCATTGCCAAAACTATTACAGTTTAATCACAAAACAAGAAAGAAATGTAATCTTCGGAATGAATAGAGAAAATATTTAAAACAAATATAAACTAGTATATTAAAATTGAATATTTTTCACACTTCAATCGTAATATACTTACAATTAAATATGAAAAAAGTATAAATTTAATATTTTCATTATGAAATTATATTTGAATATGAGCATATTCAAATTGAAAAAGAAAACCACCGCTATTAAAATAACTATATGGAATATTAACAAACAATTTTTATTTCTATCCGGGTATTCAATGAAACCTATCAATGCGAATATACTTATACTAAAGGTAATGCCTTGAACTTACCAGCTTCAATTTAAATGTACTCTTGCGAAAAGCTCCTTAAATACCCATACCGATTGCTAATATCATGAAAAGATCTAATGGTATCGATAAAGAAAAAAAACAAACACAAACTCATGAGGACCTGTCGATTTGCTGTGCTGTATTAAGACCACAACGAGACTAACGGTAATACATGTCTAAGTAGAAAAATTCTTGCTTAAAATGTTTAATTTTAATCAGTAGCATAATTATGTCTAACTTACCGTTAAAACGATAGCAACTACGATCGTATTGATGCGGAGTATTTCGTTTTTATAAATATTGAATCGTTTTTCTGGTTATTCATAGTATCTGTTATATCTCAACCATCTGACTAACTGTCTGTTTGGATTGTCTGCTGTCTCTTGTCTGTTGTCTCTTGTCTGTTGTCTGTGCGTGTAGCGTTTGCCTTTTGAGGCCAAACGCCGACGACGACAAATTCGTTTCATGCCCAAAGACGGCGACAAGCTTAAAACGTATTACCAATTTTGGCCATGGCTAATTTCACATATTTATATTTATATATATACATAAATAAATATATATGTATATATGCATACATACAAGCACTTTAACATGTTAGCTTGTCTTTTACTTTTTTTCTTTTCTGTTATTTTATTTTATTGTTTATCACGCCCATATGCCATGTGCCGCCATTTGGTCAGCTCATTGTTTAGCCAATGTTCCGGCCTTTTGTTTTAATTTTTTTTTTTTTTTTTTTTGGGTTTTCTGCATACAAACATATTGACAATATGCAAAAACTTAACAAACATTTAAAACATTCAAACACATTTGGCTTCTTGGCGTCTAACGTATTGTCTATCTGAAGACACTTTTTCCTACCTTTCTGTATCCAAATAAACAAAGTGAGCGAAAATTCAAATATTCGAATAAATATATCATATATCAAAGTCAAAACATTTGAATTCAAATATATTTGCTGAATTCCTGACTTCGAAAGTTTCAAAAAGTTCGCTAGGCAAACTTGATGAAACTCGGGACAGATGGTTATTCTTTCTGCTTGCCAGATCGGATCACTATATAGCATATAGCTGCATTGGAACGATCGGTTAAAAATTAGGTTTTTGTATAAATAACTTTTTTCCATTTCAAAATAACTCTGCCAAATTCACTATGAATGTATTTCATACATGCTGACAAAATTTCATCAAAAACGGACTACTATATCTTATAGCTGCCTTAGGAACAATCTGTTAATATTAACTGCAGTTCTAGTTCAACAAGTAGTTTGCAGAAACGTATTTCGAAAAGATTCAGAACAACAAGAACAACAAGTTGTTGCGAAAGTAGTTTTCAAGAAGTGAAATTATAAACAATACTGATAATAATGAAAATTATGATGCATTGCTTTTTATGACTGTGGACGACAGTCCATGCTAGTGACGAAGCAGCGCGAAGTGTGTAAGATCAGATCAAGCTAAATACCGATCGAAAGGTATTACTTTAACTAAGAAAAGTGCATACTAAAACTATTGGTAACTCACCTGGTTCATGAGATATAGGCGAGCAGGTGAGAAATGAAAAATGTAAAGAATTGGAGCTTTTGGGGCTTTTTGGTCCTTTTTTGTTATGAACCTCTTAAAATTAGAGTGGCTTTTCCAAATTGAGATGAAAAGGTTGTTAGTTTGTTTGCTTGTCTGTTCAGACATGTTCTCCATTTCACTAGAAAGGTATTTTGAAGAGCTTTTAAGCTTACCTTTTTTTTAAAACACTCAGCTGAAAAACTACACACTGCAAAAGTAACTTAGGTACAATAAAAATAATAATAAACTAATTTTATTCTTTGAAATAGTTCTTTTATTAATCAGAAAATACTTCGTCCCAAAATTAAATAGCAGAAGTTTTGTGGCTTGAATATGCATCGTCCCTAGACTTTAACCTCGCGGTGATTTTGCAATTCTATAGAATTTGAAAACCTTATCAGCTATCAAAAATAAAACTTGTTTCTGCTTCAACTACAATTTAAATGAACATATTTTCTTATTTTCACATTATTGTTAACATATTTTCAATATCTTTCAATACACAACGTTTTAAGTTATTTATATCAATAGGAAATAATTCGCTAGTCTTTTTGAAAAGTTACCCAAATTCTGTCCAATTGGTGTCCTATAAAGTTGTCCTCTTCCATCCTTGCCATACAAAGCAGCTAAACCAAAACATTTGGACTCAGCAGAAGGCCAACGAATCGATCCCCACTTATTACTGTGACAATAATGTTGATCGCATTACAGAATCATCTTATGAATATTTCGAAAGCTGAGCCTGTCTAAGGATAACATTTATGTTAAGCCTGACTAGTTTTTAAGACCTGCTGTCCCCAGCTGCTGCTAAACACTTTCAGCTTTCTGCTTTCTTCGACAATTGCAACAACAACAGCAACAGCAATACTGAGAAATTGAGTTGCATGCTGGAGCACGTAACGGTAACGTCAACGTCAGCGCCAATGGCAACGGCAACAGCAACGACTGAGACACGCGACGCGACGTCAAGCGTTGAGGCATGAGTTTTCCTCTTAACGCATAGCTGCTACACTCCTTTGCATTCCCTTCACTCCTGCACATCCCTTGGCTCCTACACATGCCTTCACTCCTGCATATCCCTTGGCGCGTGCACATGCCTTCACTCCGGCACATTACTTCACTTTTCCACATCCTTTATTTTTATCCGCCACTTGATGCTCCCTCTAAGTCTTTGCGAGCTGTGCCCATCAAAGATTCTTGGAAGTTGTAGGCGGCATGGGCGTGCATGGAGGGGGTAGATTGTGTAGGATGCAGGGGCTGTTGATAAGCTGTTACGCGTGTTGACTTGCTGACTTCCACTGAAGTGCAGTTGGCCAACAACAACAACAAAACAACAACAACAACTTATCTTGTTGCGTGTGTCTCTGGTTTGCTTATTCGACTTAATTTGCTACCTTTTTGCCGTGTGGGCTGCTTCTCGAAATTGCGTCAAAACTGATTATGTTATGGTTTTTTGTTGTTTTTGGCTCATATTCGTGTTTATTGGGAACAGGTGCGTCATAATGTCGCTTATTAACTTGCGAACATACAACACTTTCTCCCTCTCTCTCTCGCCTACACACAAGCAACATCTAATTGGATGTAGGGTTGAGTTTGTATGTGTTGGTGACCCTCAATCAAACCAATAACCAACTTTTTATTACTTATATTGGATTTTAGTTAGATTTCGTATACGACCCGTAGCCAGAAAACACTCAATGTGAGACCTTAATCATAAACATATATGATATATCTAGAGTTGCCAATTTTAGTTCATTTGTGCAAAAAGTGGCAGTAGTTCAGTTATTGCTGAACGAACTAGTTGTTGATAAAGTTCATTCGTTTAGTTCATTCTTTGACTCGTTTAGTCGTTTAATTCGTTCAATCCCTAAGTCCGTTCAACTGCTTCCTTTGTTCGTTTCTTTGGCTCGTTCAGTTCTTCAGTTCGATCAGTAGTTCCGTTTTTGCTTAACGAACTAATTGTTGATAAAGCTCGTTCAGTTCGTCCTTTGGCTCGTTCTGTCGTTAAGTTTGTTCAATCCCTCAGTACGTTCAACTGCTTTGTTCGTTGCCACTTTGTTCGTTTAGTCCGTTCAACTGCTTCCTTTGTTCGTTTCTTTGGCTCGGTCAGTTGTTCATTTAAATGCTAAACTAAGACTAAAATGAACAACAAAAAGAAACGAACTAGATGAACTAAAATCAGAAATACAGTTCGTTCGCTCAGTTCCATCGAACTTCAACACTCGTGAGTTTTAATCGAAGACCAATGGGAATCAAACGACTCAAAGGAACGATTCAAACGACCGAAGGATTTTGAGATTCGAATCATTTGAACAATAACTAGACTCAAATAACCGAACCAAATCTGAGTGAATAAGAGAACTGAAAAAGTTGCTTAGATCGATAAATCTTGACACTTTGTCTGCCTATGGTATATACCAACATGTATACCAAGTTTGGTTGCTCTAGCTTCAAAACTGTGGAAAAAACCTGCGTTCATACAGACGGACAGACAGACGGACGGACGGACATTTCACAAACCCAATATACTCTTTTTTCCTTTTTTTTTCAAAAAAGTTAAAAAAAGAGTATAAAAAACATTGAAAGTGCAGTTATAACAACATGCGAACAATATTTCTTGTAGTTGGCAACGCAGTTTGACCCAAATAAGCAGTTAAGCCTGTATGAATGTATCCTGGCTAAATCATTTATTTAGGCTAGAAAGAATAAAGCGAAATTTTTTCTCTTAACGTAGAACACACTTTGTGGGCCTTGTAATGTTTATAAATGTACATGTAACATACAACAACAAATGAACGAAAGCTATTTCTATACATAAGTAATTAAGTACTTAGTTATTAGGGTTTATGGTACTCAACACGCAACACAAGGACCAAGGAACAAATGCCAAAGAATAATGAAATTCTTGTTTTGATTCGCCCTTAACAGACGACGGTTAAACAATTTCAAACTTTTTTCTTTTGCTTAGCATTGTGCTAGTTTTTCTCGAAGAATATGTATGCATTTATGTATGTATGTAGGTATGTAGGATATGTGATATAATACTTTGTTTTCAAAAATTTATTATGTTTATTGGGTTTTGCTAGAGCTTAAAAATAGTTAAGACAGTGAAGGTAATAAAAAAGTTTAGCATAACCATTTTTGATTCTTAAAAAGGAAAACAAAGCATAAGCAAGGGGACTGCAAACAGATATACAAACCAGAGTATATCGCAGTCGGTATCTAGAAAATACAACATTCTTAATTTTTACGCAAATTTGGCTGTTATGCAAATTTTGTTTTGATTTTAATTTGGTTTTGCATGGGAATCAGCTGCAACAGTTGTGACTTATATAGGAGAGCATACGGAATACTTTCTACTTGAGACGCGTGATTAAAGCTTTCTACGCTTGTCTAATCGCTTACGGATAAGCTTTTCTGGTCGCTTACAGCTCAGCTTCTTCAATTCGCATTAATAGGAAATGCATTGCCTACTTTGTTGCGTCAAAAGCCAAAGCTTCGCATCTTTCCTTTAAGCAAGAACTTAACGAAAAAACGTTCGCAAAAACATCGTCTAAATGCGAACTTAGACTGAATTAAGACGCTGACGTTTAACTCATGACGTTCTTTCGTTAAGTTGGTGTTTCTTGTGAAGTAGTGTAGAGGCGTTGCCTGCTTCATTTCAACTCTCTCCTAGAAACGCGAACCCAACGAAAAACATCATGAGACAAGCGTCATCGTCTAAATGCGTCCTTAGACCGCATTTGGGCGATGACGTTTATCTGATCACGTTTCTTCGTCAAGTTCTTCTTTTTTTGGGAAGAGGGGCTGCCTACTTCGCTTCACCTCTTTCCTTTGAGCGAGAACTTAACGTTAAATCATTGTCTAAATGCGAGCTTAGACTGGATTAAGACGCTGACGTTTATCTCATGACGTTCTATCGTTAAGTTGGTGTTTCTGGTGAAGAGCTGTAGAGGGGTTGCCTGCTTCGCTTCACCTCTCTTCTACAAAGGAGAACTTAACGATAAACGTCATCGTTTACATCCAGTCTTAATGTATCAATTTTATGTTGTGCTCATCAAAACTGTGTGGAAATTGCGAGCATAAACTTTAAGTTCTTACTTTAAATGTGTATTTCAAATGTGTGGCAACCCTAGCAGTGCAATGCAGCTGTAATTGATGCATCAAAAGAAATATTTTTTTAAATATCATACAGTTACAATGTAACAATACAATTGAAGCAAAAGCTAGAGTTTGGGGCAGAGTGGTTGGATATTTGAAAAAACAAGGGGAGAGGATGGAAGGAACTGCGTTATAAAGCAGCGCAGTAACTTTGATGATGATGCAATCTGTGCTTGCACCAAAGAGCCATAAAGCCAACAATGAAACACAAGTGCAAAGGACATGGAAACCGTAATAAAAGCAACAGCAAAGTAGCAGCTGAATGTGCAATGTGGGAGATGGACAGTGGAATGTGGCAAGTGGCATGTGGCATGTGGGATGTGTTCTGTAAAACTGAGACTGGATAAAAATTCCTGGAAGCTGCCAATATCAGCTAATTAGTGTCCATTTTCCCAGAGAAGCTATATATAGCATGAATATAGCAAATATTCAACTTCGTAGAATTTTGCTGCAAAAGCGCTTTGTGCAATGTTTGAAATAACTGAGAAATGCTGCAATTTTGCAAGGAATTTTTGCAATATCTCGTATTATTAACTGCTTTTTTGTGCCATGCAACAAAAGGCACACAGGTGGCCATGTGGGTGGTTGGTGCGGTTGCTATGTAAAGTGTGCGTGGGCCTGCTGTGCTTTCAAGTTTGTACACTAAGAGAAAAAAGACTTTGTTATGAGGAGCAAGGGTGGTAATGTTTTTGTATCACATTGTTCTTGAATTTTCGTTCAAAATCCAATTAAAAACAAGTAAGAATGCTCTAGTCGAGTGTGCTCGACTACGAGACTCCCTGCTCCCAACTTGCATTTCAAGCAGTTTAGCGGCAACACAAGCAAGCAGCGCATTTAACGTGTCCAGTTCCTGTCAAACTGTTGTTTCTGCCTGCTGAGACGGGGGTAATAGATTCTTCCATAACTTTGGTGTTATTTATCCGATCGTGATGAAATTTACACAGCTGATAAACATTGATTAAACATTGTGGGAGTTTATATAGTCGGAAATGCCTCCTTCTGTCTGTTACACACATTTGCAGTACTTTATAACTCACTTTTTCCCAAAAAGAGTAACAAGTAAGAACGTTGTAGTCGGATTCACCCGACTGCGATATACTCTTTTCTTGAGATCTTGATACTTTGTCTGTCTATGGTATATACCAACATGTATACCAAGTATGGTTGCTGTAGCTTCAAAACTGTGGAAAACAACTGCGTTCATACAGACAAACGCACGGACCGACGGACATTTCACAAACCCAATATACTATTTTTTTTCTTTTTTTTTTTTTTAAAAAAATTAAAAAAAGAGTATAAAAATCGTTCCAAAAATAAACTCGTCGGGAATGCCCTAACTATTGATAATATTTTTTCTTGATTTCGACAGCTTTGTGTTCATTTAGAATGATTTTTTCTCTTAGTGTATTCGTGTATGTATGTGTGTATTTGCATATAAACGTTGTATGTGTGTGTGAGATTGTGTGGGCGTTGCTTTTTAATTAAGACAACGCACAGCAAATACACTGGTTATCGTTGTTATTATTGTTGCTGTTGTTGTTGTTGTTGCTGATATTGTTATAACGACCGCAGATGTCACAGCTTTACGCTGCTTTGCTTTGTGGCTGCTGACCTTAATCTCTTACCTACACACATAGTAGACCGTAACAAGCGGACATTGCAAAGAAATAGGCAGATAGAAAGACCGAAAGACAGAGAGGGAGAAGTACAAAGAGAGCGAGTGGAAGAGAGAGAGATTGTCCAATAAACTGCGAATAAATGGCGATGACACGGATACCAAAAAAAAACGAAAAAGTGCAGCAAAAAACGAGAGCAAAACACACAAAAAAACAAACATAAACAGCAAACAAAAATACTTAAAACTGGAAGCAACGAGCGAGAAGAGGAAGGTGGGCAGGCTGATAGGCGGCTGGGTGGCTGCGGTGGTTGACGCCATTTGCAATTGAAAATGTCCGCAATGAAAATGTTCAACATTTGCAACTGGGTGAAGGTTGCGTCGCAGCAGCATATTCCAAGTGCCACAGCAATAAGAACAATTTCATTTGCATTTGTGCCATGTAATTTTCTTCTGCTGATTGCAGTTCACTTCATTTATCACACGCACGTACTCACACACACGGACACACTCACACACACGGACACACACACCCACGCTGGCGTTAATTGCATTAATGCTGGCAATCAATGCAATTTCTACCCACAATGTTACGTGCGTTACGCGTGTCAACAAATTAAAGAAGCCTATTCACAATCAAATTCGAATCAACTTGTTTACTTTTTAATTCAATTGTTCTTTGCTGAATTTATTGTAAAGCAAAACAAGTAAAGTGAACAATGCAGAAAAGTTGTTTTTGTTAATTCGGTTGACAGCAACAATATGTAGTCGTCCGATTTTGTTCAGAATTGGACTTCATGTCAACTTGCTTGAATTATCCTAACAAAACAAGTAAGAATACTCTAGTCGAGTGTGCCCGACTACGGGACTCCCTGCTCCCAACTTGCATTTCAAGCAATTCAGCGGCAACACAAGCAAGCAGCGTACTCAACTTGCACAGTGCATGTCAAACTGTTGTTTCTGCCTGCTGAGACAGGGGAAATAAGTTCTTCTTAAACATACATGTGTACCAAAAATTAAAGCTTTATCTTTAAAATTGTGGCTGTGGGAGTCTTTTGCGGGGGTGCGGGGGGGTGCATCCGAAATTTGAAATAAACTTGATCTGCGTATGGTATACAGGAACCTTCATGCCAAGTTTGGTGTCTCTAGCTCTTATAGTCTCTGAGATCTGTGTGTTTATACGGACAGACGGACAGACAGACGGACATGGCTAGTTCGTCTCGGCTGTTGATCCTGATCAAGAATATATATGGTTTATATAGTCGGAAATGCCTCCTTCTGTCTGTTACACACATTTGCAGTACTTTATAACTCCCTTTTTCCCATTTTTAATGGGAACAGGGAGTAAAAAGGAGAAACAAGAAAGAAAAGTTTCGCATACGAAAACTTATTTCTCAAGCGCTCGTTCCTATGACAGCTATGAGATATAGTTATCTGTGATAGTGAATAGTAGTCGAGTAATTTTGAATAACAAAAAAGTTGTTCATACAAAAGCGATCAAGCGATCGTTCCAACTGCACTTATTAGCTATAGAAGTTCGACTTTGATGAATTTTTGTCAACATTTGTAAAACATGCTCAAGCTTAGATGTACAGGCCTCTTCCAAATTCGTATACCGTTCTATAAAATGGAATTTCTTGCTGTTCAGAAGTACTCAAAACGTCAAACTTTTACGTTTTTAAAAGTTTTACTTTTTGGCATGCGTAATGAAAAGTAATTGAATTTTCTTATATTCTCCATCATATTTGGAAAAGTATTTTTTAATTTATTCATTAGATTAAAGTCAAATAACATTAATAATAATGAATTCAAAAACTGTCTGTAAAACAGAAGCGAAAACGTAGCTGTTCTCGATTCAGCAATGCCTACAAAATGACAAATAAATATACTTTTTACTATGAAAACTCGTTATCAAAAAAAGAAAAAACGAAACCAGTCCGTTCGGAAATCAGAACAGTAACTCGTGAAACGTTCAGAATTCATTCGTTTTTACTTGCCAAAAACGTTCCGAATTCGTTTTTCGTACAAAAACTTATTTTGCAACCGATCGTTTCTGGCCCATTCAAACATAAATATAGGTGTATAGAAACATATACATACGAGTAAATAAAAATATAAATAATGTATAAACAAATTAACAAAACCTCTTAATAATTTTGGAAAACACTGTTTTTTTTTTTAGTTCTTTGATTAGTTTAAAGTGCGTTCTGTACATCATTATATAGTACTGTGTTATACACCATATGGGCATTTATAGTCATGTACCGGCTGCATATATACCTGGTCACACTTAATACTTGTGAGCCGTGGGACGTGCACCGATGTCGACCAGTTGAACTTAGCGTGTGTGTCTCATAGTAGTAGTAACCTCGTTAAAAGCACACATGAAAACACACTAATACACATATATACATACATGTGTAGTATATTATGTACAATCTTTAATATTAATATAGTAATGACTAAAATAATTAGTTTAGATACGTTATTTTCTTATCGATAATTACACTAGTTCCGAAGTGAGCAACTGATTGTTTGTTTGTTTTGTCTTAGGTCAATTCTAAACTTCTAAGCCAAAAAAAAACATGTAAGAACGTTGCAGTCGGATTCACCCGACTGCGATATATAGTCTTTTTTAGCCTCTTTGCGGAGACAATTGTATTTTTGGTAAAATCTTTCAAGTTTTGCCATCAATTTAAGTTTGCTTGGGCCCGTTCTACAGGTTTGGGAGAAACAAACATTGCTCGATTGCAAGGGTGGGGGTGGGCGTGGCAAAATTATTTTCATCCAATCTATTTAATAGGGCAACAGAATTCAACCTGCAAAATTTGCTGATGCTAGCTTAAGGGGTGTGGGAGATACAGACTTTGCTTATTTGTGGGGGCGGGAGTGGGCGTGGTCAATTTTTTTTCTGACATCAATCAAGCAAGTGATTAGTAGCCCGTGTGCTAAATTTGGTCACTCTAACTTGAAAACTGTGGAAGATATAGTTTTTTGCGGTTTTTGGGGGAAGGGGTGGGGTTGGGGGAGATCTTGACACTTTATAAGAGTATAAAAATGAATAGATCATTTATTGACAAGAAGCTTGTAAGATGTAGAGCAAGGATGTAAATTGTTAACATTATATCGTTATTGAATTGAACTTTGCATAAAATAGTATGCTGATATTAAGTTAAACTTAAAAAAGTTCAACTGTTACTTATAACAAGAACTTAAATCGTCTACATAGATCTAACATTCAAAAATTAACATTCCATATGTCAAAGACGATATCGAAAAGAAGTCAATATATCAAAAGCAATATCAAACCAGAACGATAGTTTTGTTTAAAATATCTAAATCTAAAAATAGAATTGTTGGCTTAGAAACAGTAAAATTTAGAAGCTTATGTAATTACCTGTATAAACTCTAAATCTAAAAAACATTAAAATTTTGTCTGGATTTGCTGAAAAAAAAAGCAAATATAAAAGAGAAAAAAAATCGACTTCCTGCACTGGGAGTTGAACCCAGGTTATTTTGCAAAAACACTACACAACACTTTGCACTACTCGTTAAGGCCTATTTCAGTAGTAGTAGTAGGAGTAGGTACACTTAACACTTAATAGCCAATATCTTGCGAAGACAAATTATGCCAGATATGTTTTATATAAATCAAAAGTTTCGGAATTTCAATGCCTACAAAATTTATAAAAAAAAAAAAAGAAAAAAACGTTATTTCACCTGTAGTTTTTCACCTTAATATTTTAAGAAAAAACTACCAAGGTAAGCTTAAAAGCTCTTAAAAATACCTTGCCAATAAAATGTAGAACGTGTCTGTAGCTTCTTTGATTTGGAAACTATGTGGTTTTAGGCGCTTTCCCGCTAAACTAGCGGTTTTTCAGAAAAATGGTAGAACAAACGTTTCTTTGCTAGTCGCCGTTTGCACACTTCGTGCTGCTTCATCCCTAGCATAGACTGCCGTCCACAGTGATCTTTAAAACGGCTTTCTGTATTGGTCATGTCGAATTAAACCCAAAGAACGTGTCATTATCATTTAAATTATCACAAGCTGAAATTGAAATTGAAATTAAACTTGACTTATTTTGAATTTCTTTTAATTTTTTGTTATATTTTTAGGGCGGCTATCCGGCGCGCCTGAAGAAAGTGCTGATCGTAACGGCGCCACTGTGGTTCAAGGCGCCCTTCAAAATACTCCGGCTGTTTGTGCGCGAGAAGCTGCGCGAGCGAGTGTTTACCGTATCGGTGCCGCAGCTGAGCTTGCACGTGCCGCGCAAGGCGCTGCCAGTGCATCTTGGCGGCACGCTGGTTATCGATCACGCCACATGGTTGCTAAATTGCCGCAAATCGATGACGAATCGTGAAGACGAACTGCTTGCCAATATTGTGGGTGCGGGTGTGGGAGCAACCCTTGCACCCGCAACAACAGCAGCCGCAGCAGCAGCAGCGACGTCGCCATTAAACAACGTCAACAGCGCTGCTAGCGCCGCGGCAGCAACAATAATCAGCGCCGTGCATCAGTTGGCCGAAAGCAACACAACAGTTGTGACCGTCAGCGGTGAGCAGAATACTGCAACTGCCACAGGAATCCCAACTGGAATAGCAGCAGCAGCAGCAAGCACCGCTGCCACATCGAACAGCTCAGACGCCGAGTCCAACGAGAACATCACAATAAACGGCTTGAGTCCAAGTCATCGAAGTGCCGCTGGCAACACGGGTAACGCGCTCCTCAAGCTCAACACAAACGGCATACAGCAGCAGCAGCTGCAGCAGCAACAGAATAACGGTGCTGCTAGTGGTGACACCGTTTTAGCATCAACAACGGCGTCAGCAGCGGCAGCTGCAGCAGCTGCTGGCAGCGGTGGCGGTGATTTTTGGTCCGAGAATCCGCCCAGCAGCGCCTCATCCGGTTTCAGCGATGACGACAGTCTCGCCGGCCAGGAGGGTGATCCAAAAACAATTGAACAAATCGTTCAAATGGTTAGAGATCGCGGTCGCCAGGGCCTAATCAAGGAGTATGCGGATATACGAAATAGGGCGCCCGAGGGCACCTTCCTACATGCGCGGTAAAGTCGAAATTCAAATCAGAAATGTTTCCGTTTCCTATTCAAATCTGAAAAGTTTCGAAGAAAAAACTTAATTTTCGACCGATTGTTTCGAAATTCCTTTGATAAAACTTAGTTATCTTGTGCAAAAACATAATAAAATTGAGATTTAGCGAATTTAGTTGAGATATCTAGTACAAAAACTTATTCTTTCACCGGCTGTTCCTATGGCAGCTATAAAAGTGGTTCGATTTGTACCAAATTTGATCAGCATTTCAAACAATATACTAAAACTTGGAATAAATGAGTTTGGCTTAGAAACTAGTCGAAACAAAAAAGTTCACTTTTCAACAGATTGTTTCTATGGCAGCTATAAGATATAGTGGTCCAATTTTGAAGAAATTTGGTCAACATGTACAAAACTTAGAAAAAAATTAGTTTGGTTAAGTTACCTAAATATAAATAAAAGGTTTTTCATACATCTTATACTTTAACCGATTGTTCCTATGACAGCTTTAAGATATAGTTGTCCGATTTCAATAGAATTTTGTAAAAATGTTTAGATAATGCTAAAACTCAGAGGGGAAAATTAAAACTAAATTTATGTGGAACTGATCAGCTTAAGAAAGATTACTTTAAAAATCAAACGGAAATGGAAACATATTATAATATGTATCACTTAGTAAACAATTAAAACTAATATTCTGAATTTATTGTTTTTAGCATGCGCAACAATTTGACCAAAAATCGTTACACAGATGTGCTCTGCTATGATCACAGTCGTGTGGTGATGGCACTCGACGAGGATGATGATGAGTGGTCGGATTATATAAACGCGAATTTCGTCGATGGCTATAAGCAGAAGAATGCATATATTTCAACTCAAGGTGAGGGCAAACGAATCGATTGACGACTATTTTGCTATGGCTTCATAAACGACACACAATGAAAAACAAAACAAAGCAAAAAACAAATGAAAAACACTAGACTGAATGAAACTAATGTATTTGTATCTGCAGGTCCATTACCAAAGACATCCCAGGACTTTTGGCGCATGATGTGGGAACAACATTGCTTAGTTATAGTTATGACAACGCGTGTGATGGAGCGCGGACGTGTTAAGTGCAACCAATACTGGGATCCGACTGAAAATAGTTCCTTAGAGTTTGGAAATTACAATGTGCGAACAATTAGCGTCGAGTGCAATGAGGATTACACGGTTGCCTCCCTTGAATTGAGAAACCTAAAGGTCAGTAACGATTATCTCTAGCTGATACCTTGTTAATTTGACTGACCCTGACCGACTGTTAATTAAGGAAAAAGTGCACAAACTTAAAAGCTAATTATTCTGATTGCTTTCCGCGATCGTTAACATCAATTCTACACCCTTCTGAGACTAAAGCCGTTGGGATATGCAGAATTACCCCAATCCAAAAAACTCGTTCATCTCAATCGGAAAACAAACCGAAAAATTTTCAATTTAATGCAAAAAGTTTTTTTTTTGTGGGTGGTATGCACTTAAGCTTAACGAAATATTGTTTTTTCATTGCCTAAGCAAAAATCTTTCTGCTGACAAATAAAAATAGTGAATTTTATCTTTTCTCTGCAACCCAATTGGTTGATTCTACCTGTCTGTTACATAAATGTTGAGAAGGACCTTAATCGAGATAGAACGAGCTTACAGTACTTGATAAAGAGATTTTAGAAACATTGTAAGGCCAGGTTTTCTAAAACCAACTTTCCTTAATACTTTTGATCATGAAAGCTGCAAGAAAATCATTTAACGGCATTGCTTATAAGATCCATTATAAAAGTTCGTCATAGCGACTCGTCTTAGATTTACAAAGAAACGAGAAAAATAAGAAAGGTATTTAGAACAGAATGGAAAAGCAGTCTACAAATTAAAGAACTGATTATTGAAATGGAATGAATTTTGTATTAAGATTAAACAATGATCGTTACTAATCAAAAAAATATTGATTTGCTATTCACAGACTGACGAAATTCGCAATGTGTCACATTGGCAGTTCACCAGCTGGCCGGACTACGGTGTGCCCAGCTCCGCAATGGCCATGCTCAATTTCTTGCAGAAGGTGCGGGATAAGCAGGCACAGCTGGTACGCGCTTTGGGCGATACATGGGCTGGTCATGTCCGCGGACCGCCGATTGTGGTGCACTGCAGCGCTGGCATTGGACGCACTGGTAAGTTGATGATTGAATCCCTAAAGTGACTTTAATGTTAACTTTCGTATATCGTTTGATAGGTACCTTCATTACGCTTGACATTTGCATATCGCGTCTGGAGGATGTGGGTACGGCGGATATACGCGGCTCCGTTGAGAAGATACGATCGCAGCGTGCCTATTCTATACAAATGCCGGATCAATATGTATTCTGCCATCTGGCGCTCATCGAGTATGCGTATTCGCGGGGCATGCTACAAACGGTGGATTTGGCGGGATTCGATGAACGGGAACCGGAGTCCGAGTAGGCCGTTGTAGCATTCTTTAAAACAAACAGCAGTTGAGCCGAGCGATAAAAACCACAAGAACATACAGATTGTATACAGATTATATTATGATCATTTTTTTTTATTATTGTTATAATTTTTATATACATATTTTGAATTTGTAATTTTGTATTAGATGTTTCACTCGTTCATTCTGACGTATAGGCAAACAATTTATGTTTATTTTATTATAATAATAATTATTTTATTTTTTTTTTTGTGTCTTACCAACATTTATATATATTGATATGTATATGAAAAACAAGAGAGAGCAACAAATAGCGTGAAAGAGAACGAGAGCGAGAAAGAGAGAGAGAGAGAGAAAGAGAAAGATTCAAGTTTAGCAATGTGGTTATGTAAGCGGCTTGTTATTGTAAATTTTGACTATATTTTGTATGTTTATTATTATAATTATAATTATTTATGTGAAAATGAATGTGTAGCTGCTTGACAATTTCTTTATATGTGTATGTGTTTGTGCATGTGTATGTGTTTGGGCACAGAAACACAGATAATGCATAAGCATAAGTTTCGTATGTTTGTTTATTGTAGTTGTAATAACTTGAGCTCTTTCTATTTATAATACGGATACCATAATTTTAAAACCTTACCGCATACCACTTGAAAACAGGACGTGCATATACTTGTGTTAATGCATATATATTGATATACACATATACATATGTATATGTATCTATAAATATACCTATATATATGTATAGATTTTTGTAATGTAATTAATATTTAAAACTTCATTATTTGATCTATGCGATAATGATTACAATGATGCTTATTTTTTGAATACCCAAACAACTTACCACACTTCCCTGCACCTATGCCCCTTCCCTCATCCATATCACTTATCCCTCAAAGCTCCTAAATAACAAGAATTGTAATTGTAATGTACATTTATTTAAATTAAATTAAATTAAAAACAAAATACGAAACTAGATTAAACAAAAATAAAGAGCAGCATTATGCAAAATAGCAAAACAACAAAAACTAAAAGCTAAAAACAACAAAAAACAAACAACAACAACAAAAAGAAATGAGAAACAAATCAAATAAAATAATAACATGCTAAAAGAAAGAAAATGTTTAATTAACAGCTTCACACAAAAGTAAACTAACAAATGTAACTTTTAACTTTCAAAAACTATATGATATATGATATGATGATGATGTTTACAAGTATGACGCTTAGAGAGAAACGCGGCAAAGTACAACGAAACCGAAATGAAACACAAGCAAGGCAAAAACTTTCCATAAAACAGAACAGTACAGAAAAGATACCAATAAAAATACAGAGTATATCGAGAGTAAAAGTAGAAGAAACAAACAAAAACAAAACACATGTTAATACCGTCCGGCGCAACGGCAACGGAGAAGAATCAAAGTCGAGAGTCATTAAATTAATAAATAGAATTATTTAATAGTCACTGATGAGATGAAAAAACGAGATATAAATTTAGCAAAAATATATCTTATCTGGCTTAATTGTTTTTTTTTTTATAATTTTTCATTTATGTACATATGTATTTAATATTGCGATAATTTTTAAAAATATGAAATATAATAATATTTATGCAAATTGCTGCAATCTTCCTACAATCGACTACAAACAAGCAAAACTAGTTACATAGCATTATAAATACAGACATAACATAACATACATATGTATGCATCAATTAATATACAGACATATGCATACTTACATTAATAAGTATGTAAAATGCATACTTACAATATTAAGTTTGTAAGCATACATATTTAGAAGCATTACTCAACTAATGTTGTAAACTTACTGACAAAATAGCCCAAAGTAAAGTGCAAAACAGTTTTGCTCCCCGCAGCATTTTCCTAAAACAAAACAAATAGATTGGTAGCGTTAGCAGGAAATAACCCCACCAGGCAGGCCCCATCTAGAAGCAAAAGTCTAGAATTAAACTTGATTTTTGAGTACACTTTAATCGCTTTGAGAGAGGATCAACGTAAAAAGTAAAACAAACAAAAACAAAACCGTCGTACTAACTGTTGAATGTTATTTATATATAATTACTATCAGCCCCGTTCTGAATTCCACTTTCGAATCAATTAAACAGAATTATGCAATGCATACTTTCAGGCGCGAATACAAATGAAATGAGCTCGAAAGAAAAGTAAGCTTCTTAGTTTTATCAATTACCAAAAAGTATGCCACACAGTTTTCAGTGAAATTGATTCGCAAGTGGAATTCAGAACAGGCCAGTAAATTGTTTGTACTTTTTCTAATTTTTAAATATTTTTTTTCTTAGCATTTTTGAATATAGAACAAAATTTAAGTGTACATGTATGTAGTGGAATTTTACTAAATATTTTACTAAGTATAGGTATAACGAAATACTTACAGACATATGTACTTATAAAGGAGAGCCGCTCTGGATATGGATATATACATACATACATACATACTCATATATACAGATGACATCGCCTTCTTTTCATGATATTCATATGCCAGACGAAACTAAAACTTAAATCAACATATTTTGTATTAATTTTTTAAATACATACCATAAATAATCGAAAATGAATGAAAATTTAGTTGTTGTTCGTGCAATATGAGAAGATAAATGTTGCAAAACACTGTAAGCAGGCAAATCGAATAAATATAGAAGAAGTACATTAACTGGCAGCTTTTTTCAATACAAATATGTATGTAAAATAGAAAAAAATGCTATTAACGTAAAAAACATTCTCGCCCAGGCAATTATTGTGCATATATTTGTAAAATTATATAAAAAAAAGTATTATAAATATAAGTAAGTATGTAATAACTAGTACTACATATATGCATATTCGCCTTGTATGTTAACTGTAGGTGGGCTCTTCAGTATATATATATAGTATGCATATGCACAGACACATACACACTCACACACACGTATTTTTGGTGCGAATTTAGTAATGAAAACATAAAGGATATCAAAACCATAAACATACACACATACACATATTAGACTACTGCAAAAAGTATGCTACATACTTTTCTGTGAAATGAATTTCAAATCGAGAATTCGGCAAAAATCTAATACACACTGAAATACACACACAGGCTACTTCATCCATTGTTGACCACACAAACATACATTTGTATATCATTAGAATTGTAAAAGCTGTGATCAACATAATGAAATATTGATAAAAAAAAAAAAAAAAAAAACAAAAGTAACATTAAACATTCTCCTGCTTGCAACTTAGTCTCACCAAATTCAAAAAGTTTAAATAACACAAATACACATAAATAAATAAAATCAAGAAAGATCCATAGTAAATACCCGTCAAAATATCTTATAAAACATTTCTACAACTTTTGCACAAATGACAAAAGCATTTAAATCAATTCATTCAAGTCCTTTTCACAAGATTGTAAATGAAAGAACATTTAAGCTCAGATGAAAAGTATTACACTTTGCAAAATTCCAAATTATGCTATATTTTTGTAAAGCATAAAATGAAATCAAAGAACGCATATAGTACATACAACATATAGTACATACCCATTTATATATATAGACCTTTGTATGTGCATATATATTACCCATCAATGTCAGTATACTTTGTAGTCTCCAGTTACAATTGATAAAAACAAAGGGAATTTATTTAAACAATACGATTCAGGCCTGTTCCGAATTTCACTTACAAATCAATGCATTAGATAACTATGTAGCATACTCCTAGGAGCAGACTATAATATAATCTACGATCCTAAATGCTTTACATAGTATTTCAGTGAAATTGATTTGTAAATTGATTACGGAACATGTCTGTATATGTATGTTAGTGCAATACATGCACTTATAAAATATAACTTATAGTATATTAATATATGTATGACAAATTGACTTAGCAAAATTTCTTCAATGTACAATTAGCTAAAGTTAAACACATGCATACAGACATAGCATACTATATAAACATACATATATATATATATATATATATATATATATATATATACATATATTATATATTATGTACATAGTACATGCAACGTAATTTTTTTTTTTTAAAGTGACCCATAACCGGGTTCACTATGTGGCAGCTGAGTATTTATGAATTGTAATGTTGCATGTAAGATTAACTGATTGCAATGCGCGTAGCCTTTGTCTTTCAGAAAGCTTTTGCTGCGCTTGCAGATATCAAAAGCACATAAAAACACACACATATATAACATATACATACATATACGCATACATACACTAACACAGAACAGATAACAGACAACAGAGAATCGATATCCAGCCCACCCAACTCTACACACCTAAGCCTCATCTGCACACACTCACAGAGCTGTTCTAGATTCCACTTACGAAACAATTCCACAGAAACGTTGTAGAATCGTTTTAATATAAAAACATGCTCGAAAATGTGGAATGGATTCATAAGTGATATTCAGAACAGACCTGAATGGCATGATGTTTATTAACATGCACGCTTATCTCCTGTTACACTCCCATACATAAGAACATATATACTATATATCTATATATGTATATATAGAAATATATATATAAATACTACTTACAACTAACACTTCCATTGCCCAGCTCAAAACTCTGTACATACTGACATAAATATATAAAAAGACCGAAGTCTAAATCCAAGTCGATTTACTTAAATGCTAAACCAAGAAAATTTAAGCCTAGAAAAACGTCACATATATACTTAATATATATAAATATATATATAAAAATATATGTGTAAAATAAATATTTAAGCACATAAGTTGTAATTTCATTACAAAACAAAGACAAAAACAACAAAGGAATATAAATCTATATACATATGTGTGTAAAGCAAATTTCATTTGCCAAAAGAACAAACAAACCAAACAAACAAACAAAACACAAAAGAAAAACAGAAACTCAAACAAATAAAAGTAAAAGAAATTGTGGATAAAATATATACAAAAAACTAAAGAATAATGCTTGTTTCATTTGGTTTCTTGGAACTTTTAACTGGAACAGGAACTGCACAAAACCTACTCTGCAGAATTATGCTTGATTCTTCTTTCGAATCAAATCCATATAAAATTGTGTAGCATACTTAGCAGAGCGGGATGTTATTTATAGCCTTGGGTTTCTTATCAGAGATGTCACGGAATGGAAAAAATGGATTTTTTGAGAGATTTGCAAACCAACCGATGTCAAAATCTTCAGCTATTTTCGTATTACCCACAGAAATGTTGTCAAATTTGATCAAATTATTTTTAAAATTTTTATACTGTTTTAATTTTTTTTTTTAAAACTTTAAATTTAATACAATTTGATGAAAATCAGCATACCTGTTCCATGTCTGTTAAGACCAATCTTGAGCTAATTTCCTCAATTTGTTAGCACAGTTCGTCGTTATGACTTAACTTCTCCGGTTGGCCTAAAGTGTCCATATTGTCAGGGATTCCCCGTCCCATTTTCCACACCACCCAACCGCACGAATCGAAACGAAATGTAGCAATTAGCTTTGGAAGATGCTCACATTTATTATAGTTTATTTATTCCATAAATACACGCACATTAATAATTCAATTCTCTTTTATCAATATACATTTAGAATTCAAAAAAAGCATTTCTCTAGTTATTTGTCTCTCTCTCTCTCTCTTTCGCTTTCTCTCTTTCTCTCTCTATAGCTTTTTGTGTATTTTCATTTTTTTTTTTCTGTTGACATGTTGTCAAAATACATATAAATAAATCACCATTTTTTTTAGTTGTTGCTCGATAACATTAAGTAATTCAGTAAAATTCGTCTTATTTTCATTAATCTTTTAGCAAATAAATTTCGTTAATTCATATTTTGTATATTATATTTTATAATTATTACTATTGTGTTTAATATTAGTTTCAATGCGGCTGAAAAACCAGTTGAGCTAGAGCATAGGTTATGGCTACATTGCCAATCAATTTGTGTTTATTCATGAACGTATGTAGTATATATAATATACTTTTTTTTTTTTTGTATCCAGATCTATATATCTTTCTCACATGCATGCCAATTGTTCAAAAACAGTTGGCACACATGTGCATAAATATAAATATAATGCAGTTTTTTCTTAGTAAATTTAAAAACAATTTACTTAATAGTATTGCCATAAGTATAGTGTGTAAGTTTTAGTTCCAAATTTGTATAACTAATATACGTATCTTAATTTCCTTTCATTATATATTTATATCAATCCCAAAATGGAATGCTTAAGTAATAACGCACAACATCTAAAGAGATTTGAAGCTAAGAAATTACAAGCTATTTAGGTATTGGCATACAACTTTTTCTCAATTTTTTTTATTGTAAAAAACAATAATTTTTTTTTATATTTAATTTTAAGTTTTTGGTTGTTGGAATGTTGAATTACCGTGGTTTTGAAAATTTCTGCTAGGGTTTGATTTCGAGTTCTTTTGGCAGTCAACATTAAATACAAAAAAAAAAAAATACATTGACGAAATCTTCCAACTGAACTTTAAGAACTTTAAGACATTTTCTTGTTACAATACAATTATTATTGTGTGTGTGTATGTGTGTTCTAAATCTTATTACTAATGACTGTGGTAAGCACTTTGGTGCGCTGGCAATTAAGTTTCCAGGTAACGGTAACAGTAAAGGTAACATTAAAAGCAAATTTTTAAATATGTCTCGAAGGCCACAAACAAATTGCCATTAAATATTTGCTGTAAGTTAAACAGTCTACTAAGTTTAAGCTACTAATACATATAGAGTACAATAAATACAAAAAAAAAGGGGAAAAACAACGTGCTGGACCAGCAATAAGAGGACCATTAAATATCACGTTTTAGCAACAAAATCCGTATCCGTAATCAGTATTAGTATTAGATAAATATCTTGAAAACAGTATCTACTCAATGCCAAAGGTATTGGTCTCCTCAACAGCCAACAGTAGCTTCTCGTAGAGCAGCTCGGGTGTGGGATAAGGCGGCAGGTCCAAGCGATTGAAGCAGGTGTGCGCCCGGGGTAGAGCATTTGGCTTGCCCCACTTTTCGATGCAGAAGCGTCTCGGCCCCGTGGAGCCGCGTAGTGCCGAAAAGCCCTCATAGGGTATGCTGGATGTGCCCGTAACGAACTGTAGCAGTCGAAGGCGCTGTTCATTGCTAAATCGTTCGATGACCTGCCAGAACCAGATTATAACTTGATGGTTGTCATGATAGCCGGAACGATATTCGGTGTTCAATCGCCAGTCGTTTGTGTCTATCTCCGCGGTGCCGGCAATGACCAGCTCCAGTTCGCGTGCATCAAAGACGGAGACTAGCCGAGCATCGACCACTTCGTAAAAGCCACGTACTAACGATTCCGTTTGTTCCTGGACGCCGCGCTCCAAGCGCCACTTAATCATTCGCTCCATATACTCCTTTTTGTTCTTTTCATTGACAATGACATTCTTGCCGCCTGGCTTCAGTTCGCGCTCAACGACGCGACCAAGCAGCTCCTCCGTAACGGAGAACGTAAGACCCAGGTCAATGCCGTTGCCAATATCATTGTCGCGTATCCACTGCAGCGACTGATGAAACTCATTATCCAGCGACTCCAAATCACTCAGCGCAACAGGCAGACGCAACAGAGCCTTGTAAAAGGGACGCGTGAAGAATGCATCCAACAGATACTGATGCACTAAAGCCAGACCCAGTACGCGGCCACTGAATCGAAACCAGTCATGACAGTTGTCCACAAATGCTGACAATGGGGACACCTGCACCGTGTACGTATCATTCGCCGAGTACTCAAACAGTCCATAGTAGGGATTGAAGAGCTCACGCGACAATAAAAAGAAAAACTCACGCGATGGACCACCATAATCTAGACCCTCCTCCGTATCCCAGAGCACGGCCAGGCGGCCACGCTGCAAGTCCTTCTTATTTGCTGACATTATGCGTCGAAATGCGTCCTCCAACAGATGACTGCGACGTATATGCAATCTAGCACAAAAAATTCAATTATTTTTTAGTCATTTTACTTAATTTGTATTTTGGTTTACTCACTTGAGCTTGTGCGGACCCTGACCATAACCCTTGGACTCCAGTTTGCGATAGAAGCTACGCAGCTTGGCTTCAAAGTCACGACGAAATGGTGGTGGAGCGCGTTGAGGCATACGTGAGCTGAGCACTGGCGAATCCTGTGGACTGCGCTCTTCAATAGGAACATAACTCATAATCTCCTGCTCGAACAGACTGCAAGGAAAGTAAAGTAATTAGTTGATTATATAAGTATTTGTTTGAGGTAAATGTGAAAGTGAAGATAAATAGGCGTTGAGGGGGTTCAAAACACAACTTGACCTTAACTTGTTGGCTGATCTCAGGCAATAAGTTGAGTTTGATATCTTTTTATACTCTTGTATGAACATTTTTCAATAAGGGTTTAATGGTTCATAGATTTCGAATATATGATTAATAAGTATAATTGAAATTAATTTTAATTATAATATATTTGTCATTTTGTTTGCCTTGTACGTAAATGCTTAAACAAAAACTTATTTGGTTTGCAAAGTGTCAAGTGCATTTTAATATTAATGACTTCCATTTATTTGATATGAAAAATAGGCAGATTAACTGCGTCGACTGTAAAAAATTTCACAAACTTTATCAACTTTATTGAAAAGACAAATGGTTTTGGATTTGTAATGAATAAATATGAATTGTGCTAAAAACAAAAAAAAAAAATAATTTAAATACAAAATAAACAAGAAAGAAATGTTATCTTTGGAGTGCAGAAGAAAGAAAAGATTTGCATAAGAAAACTTATTTTTCAACTGATTATTCCTATGGCAGCTTTAAGATATAGTGAACGATTTTGATAAAATTTGGTAAACATGTGTAGAACGTGCTTCAATTTAAATATAATGAGTTTGGACGAGATATTTTGAAAGCCAAAAAAGTTTTTCATAAAAAAATTAATTTTTCAACCGATCGTTTTTTATCGTGGTCCGATCTGGCCAATTCAACTATAGGTTCTACCTGCAATTAGAAGAAGCATCTGTGCCAAGTTTCATCAA
Organism: Hirtodrosophila cameraria; assembly: GCA_949708635.1. Classification (NCBI taxonomy): domain Eukaryota; kingdom Metazoa; phylum Arthropoda; class Insecta; order Diptera; family Drosophilidae; genus Hirtodrosophila; species Hirtodrosophila cameraria. The sequence goes on from OX453090.1 coordinate 15,596,387, forward strand.
GATAACTCTAAAACAAAGTCTTGAAACATGACTCGGCTATTGATGCTGTTCACGAATAGACATTAAAATTTTTGTAAAACTTGACCAGGATAGGAAACGAATGTACTTTTCCATTCTTGCCTGTATTAAAGACTAATCATTTCTCATAAATTGGGCTGATACGTAAGCTGAGGCTCAGAAAGAAATACATTACAACTTTAAGAATATAATCTAATATAAGAGAAGGTCAAATTAGTTTTAAACATAACGCTACAATTTCGACTTTTAATTTCGGAAAACAATTGTTTTGTAGCAAAACGCAGCCGGAAGAAATGTAGCTAACCACAGACCTTGGCAGACCGAGAACTTGGCAAGACTTTTCTCAATGATGTCGATGATCGATTAGAAATCATAAGTTCTACTTAATATCTGGCAATAGTACGAGTATTCTAATTGCCGATTCATAATTTGTGCTGCGTTTTTTAGTATTTTTTATTTCTCGTTATGTTGTATTTCTCGTTTACTTTTGTGACCTTCAACTTGAATTTGAAAATTGGTCAATTAATAACGCAAATTATGGCAATCGGTGGCTGGTCGCGGTCAATAAAGTGGGCGCAAAGGGGGGTTTAAAAAGGGCGTGTCCGTGCAGTAGTGACAACTGTTTGAGTGCAATTAACGCCTCTTTAGAATAGCACGGAAATGACTAATTTCAAAAATTGTGTAGCTCAGCCGTTAATAAATTTTGGCAATTTTTTGTTAATATATATTTCGAAATGGAAACTGATCGGCAATAGCAATAAATGAGCATGTATAATATGGACCGTGTTAAATTACTTTCAAATTGAGTAAAGTTTACTAATTATTAGCGAAAAAAAAGCGACAGGAAATTGCAATTAACTCGTATAAAAAGCGACGAAAAACGCGCGTGCGACTTTAAACGCGCGTAAACAAACGCGCGCGATTTAAACCCTGCGCTTGCCCAAAGTGTTGCGTGGGGCAGCATTATGCCTCTTTGGTGGTGTCATCAACAAAACACTCTTTTATTCTGGTTCGGTTCAATTTCAAATGCAGGTCATCAACATTTTGGGTGTGGTCAATTCCAATTAAAAACAAAATTAATAATCTTGAACTCTTTGGGGTGCTAAATATGTGTATGTATCTGTTTATGATAATGCACTTCAAGGGATCTAATAATAAACAAGTAAGAAATTTTAAAAAACTTGATCTGCGTATGGTATATAGGAACCTGCATGCCAAGTTTGGTGTATCTAGCACTTAAAGTCTCTGAGATCGACGCGTTCATACGGACAGACAGACAGACGGCTGTTAATGCGGATCAAGAATACACTTAGTTTATATAGTTGGAAATGTTTCCGTCTGCGTGTTACATACATTTGCAGTACTTTAATACTCCCTTTTTACCAGTTTTAATGGGAACAGGGAGTAATAAGTATTCAGAGTATTCAGATAACATATTTTAGTTATAGTAGTAATTATTATTAAGCAACTAAATGCATACATAAGCCGCCAAACATTGAACAGAAATTTGCTTGACCATTGTTAGACTGAGACATTTACTATGTCCCAAGGATATTTACGTCCTAAATGTTCAAAGTTGTTTTAAAAACATTTACGTCTAGTAATGCTTAAGCAGCGTCTGTCAAGAGTCTGTCAAAAGTGTTTACTTTTTAAGGTTTTTGGGGCACAGGCAAATAATTTTCCCCGGGCATTGTAACGATAATAATAAAGTTTGAATTTTCCATGTATGATCTTTTTTTAAATCCTATTTGCTTAGACATTGTAACGGCTACACTGATCCTTGCAAGTGTTTCAAATGTACTTTTAGCTACACAAACATTTAATGTTTTTTTTAGTAAAAAGCTTAGTTTAAAATTCCATTGTTGAATTAATTTCACAGGAAAATAAAAAGTTTATGTTGGGATTGTTTTAATTTAAAATTAAACTGAACTTTTATTATAAACTATGTTATTTGTTTGGCAAGTGGAATTCGAAACATTTATAAAAAAACAAACATAATATTTATAATAAGCATTATACTAACAGTCTAGGTTTACAATTAGATAGAACTACTTTTCTGCAACATTTCGATAAGATATTGGAACCGGTTCTTGTACCATGATTGTCAGTTACTTAGTTTGTTTGAATTATTGTTTTTTAAAGCTAACCAGCCGTATGCATAAAAATAAATTAAAATCTAAATATAAATGTACTTTTAATAATTGTTGACACATGTTATGTGAATAACATTTGGAGTGACGAAGACACACAACCTTGGAGAAAAGATTTTCGACCAATTGTTGCTATGTAGAACTAGTATAAAAAACATATTTAAATAATTGATATATATATATATTTAATGAATAACAACTAAACAATAAGTAGTGCAGCAAGCGAATACCATAAATAATAGTACCAGAAATGAACTAGAAAATGATCCATGAATTCCTTATGAGATAACATCCTAAAAAGCAAAGCAACATCATCTAATGTAAGACGCTAATTGTTTCCAATTTCATTTGTAGTTTCAAGAATTGACTGAAATTTATAAATTTGTATATGAATATGTTTATGTATGTGCTCATAGACATGCTGCATATTATCCAAAAATATTCCCAAGCTACTGTAATATCATCGCTGCTGCAAACATCAGGGCCACATATAATGATAAAAAACTGACAAAATTCCATAAGCACTATATATGTATGTATGTATGTATGTATGTATGTATGTTTATGTATGTATCTCGAAATATGCAAAATATGTTCTCACATCATGAAAATATGAGTAGCTTTATGCTGGTTTGTTTTCTAAAATGCTGCGCATTTCCGCACCAACAAATTGCAATAATACAAGTACATGTATATATACATATATGATATATAAGCTGACTCACTTGGCCAACATGGTATTATAGGTGTAGCTGAACTTGGAAAATAGACCCATTTTATTGGCTAAGGCTGAGCAGCCCTCCTGATTGTAAACTCCAAATGGATGCTCAATTAGCGAACTATAAAACTTGATGGAAAACTAAAAACAAAACACACACGAAACTTTAGCTAATTACCGATCCGAGGAAAAAAAAACTTTCAACGGCAACCAAGCGACTGATTTGGTTTTTCGGCTACTCGAGGTTCTATAGCTTGTGTGGGGTTCTCGAGCTACTCGGGTTCTAGGGTACTGGGGCTTCTCGGGTTCCCGACGCGTAGGTGTTGCAGTTAAAGCCCCGTGCAGTTAGTTCACTTAGATAGAGCATGAGAATACAAAAAAAAAAAAAAAAAGAGTGAGAACGTCAGAATGAGAGCGAGGCCCGATAGCGTTGATAAGCAGCACCGATAAAACCATTGTCGGGGTATTACGATTTTTTAATAACAAACCGATGTCGCAAGTTCTATACTATATCATGTACGTAGTAGGCAGCAATTTGGTTGCAATTGAGAGGGGGGACTGGGCCAAGAGACGGGGCAGGTAATCCGGCAACATATGCGAACAGACCAGACCAGCAATTTCAACAGTTGATCGATTGTCATTAATTTACAATGTGGCAACCCCAATTGTTCGAGTGATACGATAAGAGCTCAATACTTTTTATATTGTTTCGGACATTTTTATTTTTATTTTTTTTCATCATTTTCTTATAATTTTGTAACACTTGCTGTGTACTGATATGTACTTGATTTTATCTATCCTTGAGCTTGCTAGATGAGCTTGCAATCGAAACCAAGATAATACAAAAACACAAATTTAAACCCCGCTCCTTACTTATAGTCATTCAATTTACAATGATGATTATAAGCTTTACAATTTGTTTGCGTAGCATTTCTTCTAAATTAGAAATCTTCAAATGCATTGAATCTGCATTTTTTGTTAGTTCCCATAACAATTGTATATGTTATAGTATAGCATATTTCAAATCCATTCAGAACTTTTATTATCTTCTATGTTTGGCAAAGATGCAGGCTCAGATTCATGAGAACTGCATCAGCGGCACAACAAAAACAAATACAAAAATTGAGCGTGAGATCTGGATTATGAATGGAGCAGTGTTTGCAGCAAGTGAAAAATGCATTGTAGGCGCAAATGAGTTATACGTAAATATATATGTATATATATATATAGTACGAATATTGGATAGTAAATAAATGGAATGCTAGCGTGTAATATGAGAACTCAGGATGTTGACGTTTTTATATGAATATTCATATTGGAGAGAATTTCGTGAATTTCAAACGAAAGCTTATCTTTCAAAAAAAACTTTTGTAAATATTTTGAAAACTTTTGCAGACCTTACACAATATTTGACAGATGCTTAGAAAATCAAAATTATAGATTTGAAGATCGCTTGCTTAACAATTAAGAACGATACCGTCATTAAAATATTGGAACATCTAAAGACTTTCCCTATCATATTACGAATTTAGCTACAAGACTGTGTAAAAAAGAATGTGCGTTCATATGAAAGGACATAAGTATAGACGGACAATTCTTTGAAGCACTCTATATTGGAAAACAAAGCATAAAAAGTTTCAGTATTATTTAAAAAGATAAATAAGTAACTATGGGTAGCTCATGGCTGTAGAAAGGAAATCTATCGAAAGCTTGAAGCTCAAAAATAACAAAAGTTTATTCAAATTATCAAAACGTAAATAAAAGCTGGATTTTGAAAGCTAATTTTTTTCTAAATTACTTGTAAATCGTGTAGAATATATTCTGTATTATTTTTTGATTGTTTGAGAGCTTACCAAAGATTCAAAAATAAATGCTTCTCAAAAGGTTTTTGAAAAGCTTAAGATCGAATACAGTTGAAAATAACATAACAAAAAGTTATGCGAATGACGTTAGTTAAACAACGCTAAGAAATGTGCTTATATTTGTACTCTTGGCTTTGAGTATTTCACAAATGCAAGCAATTCACATATTTCAGTCATTGGTCGATTGCAAAAATGATCGAAGCGCTTCTTAAATAAATACTCAACTATTTGTTGACACATAACCGGCTTTTGAAACAACTCAGACAAAGAAAAATGGTGCTAGGATCGGGGATCATTGATTAACGGGAATCACAAATGAAGTAAAAACTAAGAATGTATGTATATATTGGATTACTTACACGGCCCAAACGATATAAGCTGTTTTCGATAGAAAGCCCATTTTGCTGTGTGCCCAAAGTTTTGAGCACTAAATAGTTGACCATACCGTTGGATAATTACAATTCTTTTAAAACATTTCAAAGCACTCAACAATTTATACAAATATATTCGATGATATTGAAAAAAATTGCACGTGAACAAAAAACAAGCTCAGTTTTTTTTTTTAAATTTAATTTAATATTAAACAGTTTTTATTTATTTATGATTTGATGTTGTTTCGTTTTTTTATATTTGTTGTTATTGTTGTTTTGGCACTTCGACTTGAACGCGCTGACGGTTGAAAAGCTTCTGTTTCGATTGCTTTTTTATTTTGTGTTCAGTTTAAAAGTTGAAAAAGGCGCGCAAATCGAACGAGGCGGGACGAACGTTCGCAGAGTCATTTAGTCATAAGAGTCAGAGTTGGAGTCAGAATCAGATTAAGAGTCAGAGCCATAGAGATACATAGATAGAACTACTGACCAGAGAACGTCGAATGGCAAACAAACACAGAATGGACGCGTTTGTCCAGCGCCCAACCGATAAATATGAAATTGGAAATGGAATTAGGCGAGCGCACAACGAAAATACAACAAAAAAAATAAATAAATTACAAAAAAAAAAAACAAAATATACAACAGCAAAGAAAATTATTTAATTGTAGTTCTCTTTTTTTTTTTTGTGCCGAAGTGCAGCCGAACCCCTGACGAACTATTGCCGAACTTCAAATTCTGCTTTAGCCGCAGCTGCTGCTGCTGCTGCCTCAAGAAGCCAACTGAAGCCGACGACGCACAGTGGAGTCTGCTAATATATATCGATGCAAATTATTAGTACTGTCAACAGCAGCTAATAGTTAATTTCCATAGCTTTCAAATTTGTATGCAATTTTTACGAAATTTTCATTTCGTGAAAAGCTGATTTGAATTTAAAGTTGATTTCATTCAATTGGAAAAAGTTTGAACCTTTGAAACTTGTTTCAAGTCTCAAAGACTTATCAAATTTGACATTAAAATTAAATCTTTTTGAAATTTGATTTAAATCTTTACTTTAAAAATGTGTGTTGAAATCTTTTTAATGTCACAAAAGATTCATACATTTTTGACAGAAAGCATTTTATTTTAAGAATGATTTGTCTCAAATTTGATTTAAGTCTTTTCTTTAAAAAAGTGTGTGTTGACATGTGTTTCAAGTCACAAAAGATTTATACAATTTGACGTTAACGTCTTTACTTTAAACACAAACGAATTGAAACATGGTTTCAATTTAATTTGACACGTATTTATAAAACTTGATATAAAAACAATCATAAGTTGAAAAAGTGTGTTTATTTTAGCCTGTTTTGATTTCGACTTGAATCTAATCTTGTAAAATCCAAATTTGGTGGTCGTTTGCAAAATCAAAATTTCTAATTTAGCTTTTTTCACATTTTGTAATACATTTTCATTTTTATAATCTTTTAATTTTATTTATTTATTCATTCAATGTCGTACTAACAGTCGACACAGAAAAAATTAAAATTTTCAATGATTTGAATTCAACTTTAAAATATTATTAAAATTAAAACTTAAAAAAGCAAAAAAGAAAAAATAACAGGGCAACTTTTGATTTCTAGTTGAACTTTTGATTTCTACATGTTTTTTCGTACAGCGGTCCCATACTGCGACTTCGACGACGCTGACGCTGACGATGACGACGACGACGACGTCAGCTGGCTGTGAGTTTAGAGGGGCTGGCGCTGACTCATTGGGAGTGCACTTTGATTACGATTACGATTACGATTCTACGCCTAAAGGGCTGAGCATGTGTGCAACGATGTCGACTGTGGTGCTGGTCATGGTTATAACTGTGGCTCATCAGCCATTTGCCGAATGCATTTTGGACACGAACGGGTTGGGTGGCGGGTCATGAGTTTGAGCTAGAGCTGAGGGTTGGAGTTACGTGTTGTTATGAGTTTGAGCCAAAGGAGTGCCCTGCATTTGGCATGCTCCAAAGTTGCAACAACACTGATCAAGCGGCACGCATGTGCACTGCGAGCAAACCCAAACCCAAACGCAATGAACTGTAAACCAAGCGAGACGAGTACAACTAACGGGCAAGATTTGACTTCAATGGGTCAAATAACAAAAATAACAAAAACAACACAAATACGAGTAGTCCCAACAAAACAAAAACAAAAACAAAAACATAAAACTCGATGCTTGTCAACGCTTCAGTTGTGACAAAAAATAAAAAAAATGCTTACTATTAACATCGATATTTGCTAATAATGAAGATGACGTAGCTGCCACACCCCCAACTTAAGCTTAGTGCCCATTTGGAGACCGAGCCTGACCTGATCTGCAGCTGAAGCTAAAGCTATAGCCCTGCCTAGCCAATAAATTATGGTTTATTGGGAATGCTCATTTGTACATTTGTTCATTTGCTCATTTGTTGCTCCAGCGACAAACTGAAATTGGGTTAAACTGCGTCTCGTATCCGTTTCGTCTCGTTTCCAGGGGATTATCACGAGTTTTTTTTATGAACACAGCTGCATATTCTTTTTAATACTCAAGGAGGCGTGGCTAAGAGCAAAATTTACAAAAAATAATGTTAAAAAGAATGCCGCAAAATATTGATAAGAAGCTCTTACCTGTATAGTTTTTATCAGCTTATCAATTACTAATATGAATACTTCTGTGGATGGCAGTTCACATAAGTGAGACTCCCTTAATTCTGATCTCTACAAATTTCTGATATCAAATATAAACAACAAAGGAAAAGTTATATATTCGGCGTGCCATTATATACCTTTGCAGATAACTTTTGCATACAAAAAGTTAATTATTCACCGATTTTTCCCATGTCAGCTATAAAACATGTGTGTCATAAAACATAATAAAATTGACCACAAGCGAGTTTTTCACACAAAAACTCATTTTTGAACAGATTGTTTTAAGATATAGTCATCCGATTTTGATCAAATTTCATCAGCATATCAAGAACATACTAAGACATAGGTAAGCTGAGTTTTTCATATAAAAACGTATTTTTCAACCGATTGCTCCCATGACAGCTATAAGATATAGTGATTCGATTTTGATTAAATTTTGTCAGCATGTGTAAAACGATATTAAGCTGTTAAGTGAGTTTAGTTAAGTTATCTTCAAAAAACATATCGCACAAAAACATATTTTTCAACCGATCGTTCCTATTTGATGATCAACAATATATTAATAATAATATACTTTTATAATGTAAGAATATCGTATATACTTTAAAGGGTCGGAGGCGTCTCCTTCAATGACACATTTGCGTTATTTATAAATAAGAGTATGATAATATCACATGGATATGGGCTTGTTCCGAAAAAGGTTCACCTGTGCCGAAAATTTCAAAGTCATTCTTAGTACTTATTACTTTTAAATTATATGCTTGAATCGATGTAAATTGTAGGAAATTGATAAAATCTAACAATTTACAATCGAATTCAATAACTATCATTAGCAAATGAACTGCAATCTGCAAAAATAGCTTTTTGCTTTTATTTTGTTCATTTTTAGATCGTTTTTATACTCTTTTTTTTAATTAAAATTAAAAAAAAAAAGAGTATATTGGGTTTGTAAATTTCCGTCCGTGCGTCTGTATGAAATCAGTTTTTTCCACGGTTTTGAAAAGGGGCAAAAAAAAGAGTATTTTGGGTGCATCCGACTGCAACTTTCTTACTTGTTTTCTTTAATTTTTACGTTGTCAAATGAGATAAGACTTGATGAAAGCTATTTCATAAAAATGCAATAACAAGAAGCACTAACTATCAAATATGACAAGCGATCAATATAACCTATCTTAACTGTTCATATTCAAGTGCAAAGATAATGGAAATCTTGTAAAGTTCGCGATGTAATGTTCGCGATAGTTGCAAATTTTCTTTTTAAAACTATCTGATTTATTTTAAAATGTTAAATACATCAGTAAATCTACATTATTTCTTTGTTGTTAAAAATGATTTTCTATTAAATATTTCCAGATACTGTCAAACGAGACTTTTATATTTTGTAGCGTTGGCGATCGCGGGTTTTTTTTAAGTATTCTAAAAACGTCAAAGCTATGGAATTTGACTTTTGCATTGGAAAATAGTGCACCTAAAAAGCAACTAAGCCACAAAACAATAAATGTTTTGGAAATGCCCATTTGCATAAAACAGAACTATGAGAAAAGGGCTCTAAAAATATGTTACCATTCCCACTTAAACCAACCGCTGAAAAAAGGGGAGCTTCGGAAAGGCAAGACAATCCGTTTGATATAATATTTTATATTTAGAATACAAAATTGTCCTGTGATTGGAATACGCTATGAATTGAATATCAAGTTTTGGGTTTTCAATATCAGAAGTAGAGATAGGAAAACGAATTTCGTTGCCGTCCCGAATCACAAATTTGCTGTCCCAATTTGTTGAGGAATATTTTGTTGAACTTGATTTGTCAACTAGATTGATCTGGCAACTAAAATTGATTATTTAAATTTGATATATGTATATACTTTCTTGGCAAATGACATAAGCATTATATACTTTCTCAGATAGTTAGTTAATTAGTTAGTGTTTACTTCCAGTTGGACAGTTGGATTGCCCACTCCAAATGGCAATGCCAACTTGCATTTGGCCGCCTGCTTTTGGGATGCAATGAAGCGCGATAATTTTTTCTAATTGAATGCAATTAAAACGCTCAAACTCAATCTCAAACTCAATCTGAGGCAGCAGCTGTTGGAGTTGTTTGGCGGCGACTGTTAGCCTGGTCAAAGTCGGAGCTCCATTAGACTAATCATTGGCATAATCTTCGTACAACTAAGTAGTTAGATTAAGGTCAGAAAATGCATGTGAATATTTCCTCAATATTTGTGGTTGAGTCAAACTTTATCTAAGAAATATCGGCAATTAAACAATAAATATGGACAGCTAAATGGCAACATAAGTAGAAGGTGCTGAAGGAGGTTCGGGCAATTTGTTATTTTTGTTAATTTTGTTAACCTTGTTAATGTTGTTATACTTGTTGTTGTTGTTGTTGCAAGTGTTTGGAAAATGAGCTAAACAGCCTTCGCTGCGATTTTCAAATGCAATTAACACATATGCCGTCAACAAAGACGTCGACGTCGGGTTCACTGAAGCAGGACGACCACCTCAAACGACCAACGCGAGCCACCACCAACCCATCGAACCACTTTTTTGACGATGACGCGGCAATTTGCAATTTGTGCCAAAGCCTTTGCCAAGTGCACTCAATGGCTATGACTGTGACTCTGATATTTATGTGCATAGTTCATATATCGTATATATAATTACTTACCTATATATTACTTGATACGTTATGTATTGATATATTGACTTACCTAAGCAATATGGTCAGTTGTAGGTCATGACCCAGCCGCTCCAATGCGGGCACACCCTCAACTCTTAGTATATTTATTTTCTCTCGCAGCGAACGGGACACTGTTTGCTGACCATGACGTTCTCGCAGAATCTCCAGAATATTGGGTTGTCGCAGAAAAGCAATCACCTGCCATATACAAATAAGTACATAAGGATGTTAAACACTAACAAAATATAGATAGCAACATGAAAAATAGGTATAGAGACTTCTTTGTGCCTTGTTGTCGAGTGCAGTGAAGTGTTATCAGCCCCTCTTCACCTATTCTCAACAAAGAAGAAAGAAAACAACATGACAAAAACATCCTTGTCTAAATTTAGTCTAAGTCAATTAAGTCACTAGTAAACAAGTTTTTAAACTTATCAAAGAGTACTTGTTTTAGTTTCGGTTTTAGTTAAGACTAACATACTTAAGAGTCGGGATAATGATCAAGAGTTTTAAGTGAGCTGCACTATGATCAATTTATTTTAATTTAAAAAAGGAGGAGATCGACAGATCGTACTTGAACGGCATTAGAAAATTGACTCGCGTTTCATTAATAATAATAAACACCTTGACAACAGATCGGAAATTCTTTATAAAGAAACTAATATTAATGACTTTTTTCGGCAGAGTTTTGAAACACATTTCCGCCTTTTGCGGATAATCCGGATGAGCCCGATCGATCGTACTAACATTACACTTTCATTATAATACAACCTTCCACCCTATATTTTTCGCCCAGGGGTCAAATTTTCCAAAGTTCGAAAAAAGAAATATGTATCAAATGAAGAATAAAAATCAAAACATGTCAAACAACAGTTTTCGGATTTGAAAATCAGTTTAAACTTTAAGCAAAAAAAACTTCCACAATTCCCCGCAAGGTGAATTTTCCAGAAGAAGTGAAAATGAAATTTCCAAATAGAGCTTTGAAAAGGATTTCGAATCTGATTGACTGGAAAGCAAAAATATGTTTTCTCCACAATTTTCCGAAAGTTTCAAGTAGCTTTGTTCATTTTTAATTATGTAGAGATTTGAAAGTAAGTTTGGAGCTGATCGGATGAAAGCAGAAAAACATATAACTGTTTGCCGATAATTTTCCGTCTTTTCCAGCGGATGTTCCAAAATGCTTTGAAAATGCGTTTAAAACCAATCGCACGAAAACTCAGCTTTCATCTTTAAAATTTTTTAAGTCCATTTTTCATCTAAGTGGGTTAGTAAGTCAGGCTAAACAGTTTTATATCTAAGTTAGCATTTTTCGGCGTGCGGTGCTACGCTCTGTATAAATCATATTGGCACGAAAATTTACCTTCGCCTTTACAACTTTAACCACCAGTTTTCTACCCAGCAGGGTAAATTTGAAAATTGGTATGGAAATCACTCAAAAACTCAACTTTCGTTCTTTTTACCACCCACTTTCCAGCAAGGAGACTAAATTTTCAGTCAGTTCAATTTTCACATAGATTTCTGAAAATTAATTTCTGCCCATACAACCTTGTCCACCCATTTTCCACTCAGGGGGGTGAATTTTCCGGAAATTGGTATGCAGTCATAAATTATTTTTTGTAAAGATCTTTGAAAACGAGTTGGAAGTTGATAGGACGATAAACAAAAAAGTTGCACACAACGGTTTTCTGCGAGTTTTCCACATTTCCCGACCGAATTTTTCAAACTCCGGGATTAGTGCTCACTTTCGGCATAGTCCTAAACTACTGTGAAAATTTCAGCCTTCTAGCTCTTTTGGTTTGGGTCCGGTGTTGATTGCTTATCGCCATCGCCAATCGCCAGGAGGACAAAATACAGGCCTGTTCCGAATTCCACTTTTGAATGAATTACATATGAAAAGGTAAAACATACTTTTAGGAGAGTGTAAAAAGTATACAGAAAACTAGGGATTTTTATTGTATCCCCATCCAAAAAGTATTCTATGCACTTTTTTGTAGAATTGATTTGAAAGTGAAATTGGGATAAGGGCTGATAGATTATCATATTAAGTTATTTTTCATTTGTTAATTAATGTTAAATTCAAATAGTTTTCATTTGCCTTTCTCAAACGAGAAACTTTTCAAAAGAGCTGAAAATTTGAACTGATTTTGATCGGAATTGGGAATAGGCTGAACTGATCGTAATAAGTGAACTAAACTTACTTTCTCGTTATAGGCAATTGGCACATCCTCATAGCCAGCGGCAGTGGCTCCATTGGAATGGTTGCCACCTGTGGCACCGCTCAAGCTCAATGCGCACGCGATGGCTGCCGCTGTGGTGCAGTTATGTGTGGCAGCTGCTGCTGCTGCTGCGGCTGAGTTGACGCTGGTGCGGCAGGGGCGTGGTGGTGGAAGAGGTGGCACGCCCGAAACGGAAACCGTGGCATTGGAGGAACTGCTAGAATTGATGTGTCCGCTGGTAGCGGATAGGCAATTGCCATCGACCAGATCTGGTGGAGGCTGTTGCAAGTACTGCTGCTGGCGATGCCGCACGACGCGTGGACACTCCACTGGCAGGCGAGGATCCATGAACGAGGTCTTGCGATGCTGATGATCGATGAAGAATTGCTTGCCAGACTGATCCACTTTGGTTTCCCAGCAGGTAGGCAGCTCGCGGCGCAGCTGCGCAAACGTGTTGACCAGCGCAACCAGATCCTTGTTGTACTGATAGCGCTGAAAGCACTGCGGATCACGCCGTATGCGCATGACCATGTGCTTAAGCGCCGCATTCCGATTGTAAATGGCCAGCGCTGCCTCATTGGTGTGCAGCAACGAATAGAAGTCCGGGCGGCAAAGCAACAGCACGGCCGGATGTATGACCAGATTAAGCGAGGCGGGCGGATGCACTGCAGCAGCTGAGGCAGTGGCAGCTGTTGCCAGCTGGCCACTGCCACGTGTCAGATTATATAGCTGATTTTGGACGTGACCTTGCGCCGTGGACGGCTCGGCTGCCAGTAGCGACAGGCGATTCTCATTGGTAATGGTGCGGCGTATGGATTGATAGCGTCTATCCAGCTGCTGGCGATGATGCTGCTCGCGGCCACCGGGTCCCGTGCTGGGACCTGGACGTTGCCAGGATGTGGTACGCGTTGTGTGATCTATATAAAAGATGCGACCATGACTATCCATGCGCGCCTCCCACGCGGGCGGCAAAGGTGGCTCCGTGCCAATGCCAATGCTGGGATCCAAGATGCCAGCGCAAGCGTTAGCGCCAGCGGCTGCTCCGGCGGCGGCTGCTGCTGCTGCGGCTGCTGCTGCCGCCGCACTACGCTCCGGTATGGAGGGTAGACGTGTGCTGCTTATGTGCGCCACATCGCTCTGCTCATCCACATTTGTTACCCTGCCACCGACGGCACCTAGCGGCGTCTGCAGTTGGCTGCATTCCAATTGACTAGAGTTGCACTCCGCGGCGGCGGAGTTGGCAGTGACGGCCTGGAGACGTGCATGCCGCCGTGCATGATGTGTGGGCGTGGGCGGGCAAATCAGTCCACTAGCAGCAACACCGCCACCACCGCCACCACCCACACGCTTGAGCAGTCGCTGCTGCGGTCGCTGCGCATAGAATGTGGGCGTGCCGGGCGGCGGCGGTGCCAAAGGAAGCGCCAAAACGGAATCCAGATTGGCCACACGCAGCGGCGACTGTTGATCGGGACTAAGGCAAAGATCCAACGGCGAGGCGCTGCGCGTCGAAGAACCGGAGGGCGGACTGCGCTGAAGCTTAGGAGAAAGCAGCAGGCGTGGCGAATTGCTGCAGCTGCCGCTGCCAGACGGATGATGATGTGACTCATCACTGCCGGCACACTTGCCATTGGAGAGGGCGCGTGTCAAGGGACGATGTTGTCGCAAATAGGGAAAATGATGCACGCCATGGCCATTGGAGTTTGCGACAGCGACGCTGCTGCCGCTGGCGTTGCTATTGTGCTGCTCCTGCAACGGAAATGTGGGAAACTCATACATTAAATGCGCGGGCACCTTTTGAGTGCTTATCGTATTGATGTAGCTATCCGGTCCAATTTTCTTCTGTATCAGCGGCTTGTAGCGCATGGGCGGCGGACTTGCCTCCGACTGGCTAAGCAAGCGCAGCGGCGAGCTGTTGTTGCTGCTGGCGCCGCTGTAGCTGGCTACATCCTCACCATGCAACCGGTCGTCTGTATCAAGTATGTCAAATTTGAAGACGTCGCCCTGCAGCTTCAATTCGCGTCCAAGTGCGCGCGGCGGCCAGGAGCGCTCCAGCGGACGATGCTGGGCAGGCTGCCGCAGTTGATGTTGTTGTTGTTGTTTCTGCCGGCATTGCATAATGCCGGTAACACAGGCGCTGGCTTGTAGCGCTGCTGCTGCGCCAAGCAGGCTCTCTACGGCGGCAGCATCTTCATCTACATCGTCCACCAACTGATGCTGCTGCTCCTCCTCCTGCTGCTCCTGCAACTCGGCCACACTTAGTGTGTCCACCATTTCAGCAGGCACCGTTTCAAAGCATTCGCGTGCTACCCACAGATTAAAGCTATCCCCATTGGATACGCTCGCAGTGGCAGCAGCAGAAGCTGTTGATTTTATTTTGTTGGACTTCTTCTTGGAGCCAGCATTTTGCGGTGACAGCGTCCAGGATTTGCGACGCGCACCACCACCAACGCTGCAGCTGCCATCGCTGCCAATGCTGCCGTTGCATGAGCTTGTGGGAGATGCGGCCGTTGCACCTCCAGGCGTCTCGCAAGACTTGGTCGTGAGCAGTGTCTGGTGCTGCTGAGGTTGCTGGGGAAGCAGGGACTGCTGCTGGGTCTGCTTCTGGCCAGCTTCGTTGTTTTCGTTGTTCGTTTCTGGTTGTAAGTCTCTTGGATCTGCGCAAATATGACAAACTAATTAGCTGGAACCTATTGAAAAGTATTAAAGCGTAAGCCACTTACCTGGGTTGCACTGTTCCAACTGCAGCTCCTCTACCTGCTTTGGCTGCTCTGCAGGATTTTCTACATGCTCCGCATTGGCAGCATCATCACATACATTTACTCTGACGTCACTGGCCAGTGTCAAAGCACTTTGGAATGTTGTTTCCAGCTCATCGCTTTCATTGCCATTGCGCGCCTCATAAAAGGCATCCTTGGCATCATCGTCATCATCCTGTTCTTCATCATCATCATCATCATCATTATCCGCTTCCTCATCGTTTTGTGGCCTTGTTGCAACTTGGTTCTCATGCTCAGCATCCACTGCAACTTCGCCTTGGTTGCCAGCTATGACGCTTGTTATGGCCACATTCGCTGGAGCGTCCATACTGCTGCTCTACTCTACTCTGCTCTGCTTCTACTCCTGCTCCTGCTCCTGCTTACCCCGCCCCAACTGCTGCTGGTGCTCTACTTTTTTATAGATTTTTTGTTTCGCATAATATTGGCTGCTACGGTCTCTGACTGCGCTGCTGCGTCGTTCTGTCTATCGATAATTTGAAACGCCACTAAACAGCTGTTCAGCGGACTTCTATTGTGTTCACCACTGTAGCAACTTGTTAGAGTTGAGCATTCAAGTTCCATTTGCGTACATAGTTCAGCAGTTCTTTTCCAATCGATCTTTTGGTTCCTTTCCGTGTAAGTCTTCGTGTTAGGTCCCCCAAAGAAATACTTAACTTAAACATCCGGGTTTGGTCTTAAAAATTAACAGCCCACTTCTCTGTTAAAGAATGAACCACTGTTAATGATAACAGAAGGCAGTTTTCTTGATAATTAATGCAAAAAGCTCAACCTCCGCCACTGCCAGATTCTTACGCTCGTTTTTAACGTAAACAGCACTATGTAAAGAATTGGCAAATTTTGCAACAGCGGCGGACAGCCCAACTACTCTTTTAAAGTGTACAGCACTGTTAACGATAGCCGGACTTGATTTGTATGGGATTAGAGAACTTTAAACGAAATTTTCTTAATAAATTAATTATTCAAAAAAGTCATCCTCGGCCACTGGATTTCGTGTTTTTAAATTTTTTCCGCATTTTTTGAGACCAAAACTAGACTTTTTCGATCGCTTTTGGCTTGGAGAGCATCAAATAAAGAATTACCAAATTTTCGACCGATGAAATTTGAGGTAATGTCAGTAAATGTACCTCTAATTAAAAAGCCAATATACACAAAATTTGAATAAAAAAAATTAAACTTAATATTAAAGAAAACAGAAAAGAAATGTTATCTTCGGTGTGCCGAAGATATATGTATAAGCCCATACAGAAAAGTTTTGCACAAGAAAACTTAGTTTTTAATAGATTAATTCTATGGCAACTATGGGATATAGTGATCTGATTTTGATGAAATTTTGTCAGCATG
The DNA here is from genome assembly GCA_949708635.1 of Hirtodrosophila cameraria. Classification (NCBI taxonomy): domain Eukaryota; kingdom Metazoa; phylum Arthropoda; class Insecta; order Diptera; family Drosophilidae; genus Hirtodrosophila; species Hirtodrosophila cameraria. The sequence goes on from OX453090.1 coordinate 15,613,171, forward strand.
TCTAAACTCTCGTTAAACTTTTTCATACAAAAAAGTATTTTTCAACCGATTGTTTCTATGGCAGCTATATGTTATAGTGATCCGATCTGGCCGATTCTGACATATGTACTGCTTGCAGAAAGAAGAAGCATCTGTGCCAAGTTTCATCATGATAGCTCTAAAACTGAGGGACTAGTCTCCTTCAATGCTTTATACATTTCGTGACAAAATTATAAAACCCTCTGCAAGGGTTTAAATTCGTCTCCGCCTTTCGTGACAAAGTTATAATACTCTCTGCAAGGGTATAAAGGAAGCAAAATTTTTGCAAATTGCGTCAGATTAAATTTTTCTTCGGCACATATTTTGTTATAACAGTTTTTCGTATAGTTGGGTGGTATTTCGTATCGCCATTCTGACTTCAAGGAACTAAATATATCGATAGTTTGTAGTGGCGTAACCTTCTTAAATCATGTCAAACTATCGTAGCGTAATACAACATATTTCGATAATTATTCTTGAACTCCAAACGTACGTCAAATTTTAGAAATTTTGTATTAGTTGCATAAACATCAATTCAAATTTGTCTTGCAGCGCCGCATAATGCGTCTGCTGGGAGTGGGCAACCGCGTGGCCGCAATGCGACTGCGCCTCGAGGAGAAACTTACGCTGCCGGAGCGCTTCAAGGGCACCATGGTAGAGAAGTGGGCAAATTACTGGAAAGGATTAATGCGCGATTACTCCGAAGTGGCTGTTGGCATCGTCAAGGAGTCGTATGCGAAACCCAAGAAAGCTTTAGTCTATGGTACCGGCATTGTAGCTCTATACCAATCCGGCCAGAATAATCCAGATCAACTTGTATTTATGACGACATTGCGCAAATATACAAATCGCATGGTTACGCTGCCGGCTGCACAGCAAAATCCGGAATCATCCGAATATCTGAGAATGCTGGAACGTGCCATTAATCAAAAGAAGCTGCGACTGCTCTCGCTGGGCATCTGCACACTGATGTGGATCGATATGTATGATGAGGATGATTGCACCTATCCGGCCATATGTGAATACACGACAGTGGGCATTTTGAACTTTCATGAGCGCATCGTTGACGTGGGCTTCTGGAATCGATTCTGGCGCCTCAAATGGAAGATGCGCAATTACGATATCAACTATCTGTGATGCACCATTTGTTTGTTACCTCTGCCTAGTTATGTTTAATATCATAAATTGTACATCTTTTTAAAAAGAAATAACTAAATAGTACAAATTATTATTTTGTAATTCATAAACTGATGTTTTGTTTCACGAGCCGCTTGCCGGCTCCACAGTCGATTTCTTTGGCTTAAATTGCGCCTCTAGCAGCGCTGTGCAATCCTGTAGCTTGGCTAAATTGTTGATTTTACCCTGGAAATTGTTCTCTTTGCCATTGCCTTTGCCATCGAGCAGCTCCAAAAACTGTGGACCCATTTGTTCCACCAGCGTTGCTTCACCGCGCAACACCATGTGCCCCTTGGCGGCGCTCCCAGGGGAGACACCTTCCGAAACGGTCAGAAAATAGAAAATATCATCCGGCGCATTGCGCAAAAATGTGTTGATGAAGTCCACCTCGATGCCATCGCGTCGATGCAGTGCAAAGTATTTGGGACGCATAGCTTTGGGTAGATTCTCGAGACGCTCGGCCTCAGCGCTGGCAAAATCTTTGAGTAGCAGTTGAAAGGACTTGCGTGTAGATTTGACGTTCTGCTGTAGCTTCTGCACCAGATCCAGATGTTGCTGGGGGCCACCTCTGTGGAGTTTTATATAGAGTTGATTAGTCAGTTCACAAATATGGATAGCTACTCACTTAAGCGCAACTGTGAGCTGCTGCTCGCGCTGAAATATCTCGCCAAGTTTGCGTAGGGCCCGTTCGCCCACAACAAAATAGACGAGAATATTTGTTTTGACTTTTTCGGCGTGCAGCAGCTTGATGCACTGCAGCTGCGACAAATTGGTGACGTGTGTGCCGCAGCACATGTTGGACTCGATGTCCTCGATGCGCACAACACGCGCAAGACCCTCATGATCCTTGGGCAGGCCACGAGGCGCGCGTGCATCCTGAAACTCTTGGGCCACTTCCGGATCCACCAATAGCACGCTGACAGCTCGACCCTCGCGTATCAAATCATTCGCCTGTCGTTCAATCAGATCCAGACTCTCGCGACTAATCAGATGCGGCGTGCTTAGCTGTATGTAGGATACGCTGGGGCCCAGTGACCACGATGTAGTATCATACTTGAATTCCCGATCAAACAGTGCCGTTATCAGATGCTGCCCGGAATGTTGCTGCATGTGGTCTAGACGACGCGACCAATCTAAACGCTGCTGCACCTCTGTGCCCTCTTCAAAGCTCGTTGGCGCCTCCACAAAGTGAACGGCTGTGCTGCCTTTGCGCAAAACGTTGCGCACCGGATGACCATTAATCGTTCCGTAGTCGCACGGTTGTCCGCCGCCTTCTGGAAACAGTATGGTGTTCTCACAGATCACATTAAAGCCGCGCAGCTGGCGGCTTTCTGTGCAGCTGTCGTCGCCGCTCCACTCCAATGTGGCATACTCGCATGAGACGACTGTGGTCTGGAACTGCAAGGGGATAATTATGACTAGGTTAACTGATGCTCTTGCTGAAGATTCATCCCTGACTTGCCTGCTTCAGGAAACTGTCCTCTTGACACTTGAAGACCATGTTGCCAGCAGCTAATTGATTGGGTTAATTATGAAATCTTTTGGCAAGCGCTTGAAATTACTGTTCTCGATAACATCTACACAGCTCGCTTACATATATATCTTTACATGCGTAGACTTGATTTACACGATGCATTTCCATGCATGCAACTCACTTGATTTCTTTTTGAGAGTTGCTTCGTATTGCAGCTCTCAACTGGTTGCATATCGATTATACAAATACCGTTATCGATTAAAAATATTGAAACTTATGACCGTTTTCAATATTACAAATTAGTATTTTACATTATTCCTAAAACGAGTGAGCATCAGTAAATATTTGAGACTATTAATATTAAGCCAACAACCGTTTTCGCTCCACCTCCCTTGTCAACAAACCAAGAGCATGGAATCGTGTTAATCAAGTCATATATTCTTGTTATTTCGATTGTTTGTGCTTAAGTAGCTCTTTAATGCGTGAATTCTTTTTGTAAATTTGTTTTAGAGTTGCAGCGTGTTCACATAACCTTTTTGCAATGTCCATTTTCAATATAAATACTAATTATTATGCATAGCTTTATACTTCTGATGTTTGATTTGCAGCACATCCGGTCCCGCCAAAACTATTATCGCTTATATTGCAGCCCTGCATGCTTGTTATGGGCATGGCAGCATAGCATACAATTCATCGATAGCTTTCCGATAGCGGACTGGTCACTCTGTTTTGGTTTTGTATTGGTCTGCTGATTGTGTATGTTTACCAACACTGAAATTGAAATCAAAATCAAATCAGAATCAGTATTAGGCATCTCCTTTGAAAACATAACTGATTTATGCACGTTAACGCTGCGCAAATGAAAAGCATTTAATACTATATTTTTGTTAGCATAGCATTATTTGAATTTGAAAAACTTAAATGCCAAAAACACTTTAATAAAGTGGAAGCTTAAACTTTTACGTTAATATTAACGTTAATGTCAACGCTAATGTTAAAGTTAACGCTAACGCTAATGTTAGAGTTAACGTTAACCGTGTACCGTTATGCAAACATATGTGTAACAGCTGTCTTTGTTTAGTGGTAGTTGTGGCCTAATTTGTTGCTGCCCATTTCTCTGTTTTGGCCTTTTCTGTTTACACACGCCATTTCAATCATTGCCCCAATGCAGCCATCTCCCTCTAGTTGGCGCCCACAGTTCGTTAGCTATCCCGTTCATTGACTGCGCGCGCGCTCAAGTTAGCAGCAGCATGCTGCGACTGCGACGTTTGGAACTTATCCACTCTGCTCAACAGTTTCTTGTCAACGTCCTGCAGCTACAGCAGCACGGCGCGTCCTACGTCCCGTAAATAGGTTTAACTTTGCTTGCGATACGTTGATTAGCATGTCATCACATATATACATACATACATACAACATATTATTTATACTTATATAAAAGAAATATACATATATAGTACTGCCTTATTTGAAATTTTAATGCCTAACCACCCACCTGCCAGACACGTGCAGGAATTCTGTTAAGTGTCCTTTACGCCTCGTTTGCTTCGTTATCGTCCTCCGTCAAAGAAGCGTTTTCGTTATATAAGGCAAATGAAAAGACAAATTTGCGTGTGCCATGTATATTCATACATATATACAGTTATCAGCTAAAAATTAGACAAAAACAAAAATAGTTTTTTAAATGTGCTCAGTAATTAAAAAGCCAACGGTATGAAATAATAAAAACCAATTGAATTTGAATCAGTCTAATTAGTAACTAAAAAGTGTGAAATGCTGTGTATGCATAAGTCGAACTTTCAAAAATCGTTAAAACATATACACATATATGTAACTAGCATAAAAATGAGTTTAAAAGGATATTAGACCTGGTCAGATATCACTAATGGACGGGCCAATGGTTAATGGAAGACTTTTAATGCTTATGCTCCTAATCAAAGTGTGTAATTAAGTTGCTGTCGCATAGAATGTCAATAGCAGTGTCTTGTGTGTGGGCGGATGATTGTAGAAAATGTGCATGATTGATTTATTATGGTCGGGCACTCTCGTCCTCGCACGCTTTGCAAATAATTGTCAGTATGTGTCCTGTATGGAAGTATTTGTGTCGCATGAACTTTGTATCTACACTGAGAAAACAAAAGTTTGAAGACTCTTACAAAAAAGTACATACAAATCTCCGCTTAAAGAAAAAGGCGAAAAAATAACTCTTTTGAGAAAAAATAATAATTTGTAAATTTCAATTTTTAAAATATCTATTGTTGGTCTTGCAGTTCTCTTAATTTTACATCGAAAATTAAAGATTCACAAAAGAAAGAAAGAAAGTAACGATTTGGACTCCAATTCGTCAAATTTTACAATGCTTAAACTTATCTTGCATGGTGACATGCACTTAAGATGAGCGTCTATATTTCTGTGCAAGATGCACGGCGATGCTTTATAAAAATCTATGAAATAGAGTGATAGAATTACATGAAAATAATTATAATATATTCGTGCTTGATTTAAAAATTCACATTCTTTATTATTTACAGTGCAAAGCCCAGAAGTCATTTATTAAATTGCCAAAGCGATAAAATCTCATTTGCGCGAAATTATATATAAAATAAAATACAATAAATGAAAATACAATCAAAATTAAATTCTGTGTTTTAAAACCACAAAAATTAATTTGAATTTGATTGGAAGCCGTTTTCATGACAGCCCTATATGTGTGTATTTAAAAATGGAAGTTTTTTTTTGGAATGCCATAAAATGTTTTGAAAATATTTGTTTGAACATGCGTATTAATACTTATTATACTTTTATGTTCTCTCAGTATACACTGATTAATTGTTATATGCACAACATGTTTTTTTCAACTCATTTGCTTGCCTTTACTTTAGTTTGTTTAGCACTCGAACCCAAACCAAAGTGAAAATTAGACGCAATTAGACACAATCAAGATGGCGTCTGCTGATATTTTTGCTTGTCGCCCAAAAGTATGCAACGAAAATGTCGATTGAATCGCAAGTGAAGAGCGCACATGCACACGCAAATGCACAGAAATTTGAGTTTGAATCTTGCAAATACGCACATAAGTACTTACTATACGCATACCTACTAAGTGAATAATAAGAGCAATTACAACAACAACTACAACAACACTTTTACCGTTTAACGCGTCCTCATCGATTATGGCTAATACAGCGCAACTGTTGCGTCGTCAAAGCTCGCGCGACATTGTCCTAAAGACCCAAAGAAGCATCGATCAGTTGGAGCTGCGGGTGAGTTGCTCAAGATTGGAATGCACTTCAGTTTTTGACAGTTAGCAATTGATATTTAAGGAACTGCGCGGCCGTCTTGTTTCCAAGGAGCATGGCGTCAGTCATCATCATCACACATCGGTGCATCTCCATCACCAGCCCATTTATGGTGCGACAAATCAGGCCTTTATGTCCGATGCCTTTGATGAGTCCTCGGAATTGGAACAGGAGCCGGCTTTTGGCTCCGATGCTGGCACCAGCAAGGTCAAGGCCGAGTTGGCCGCTGTCGTTGAGCAACAGCAGCAGGACATTGTTGAGGGCGAAAAGGAAGGCGAAGAGCGAGAGAGCTGGGATAGCAAAATCATGTTTCTATTGGCCACCATAGGGTAAGTAAACAACATCAAATATAAATAGGTATATGTACATATACGGCAAGCTTTTTGGCTTTCACGTACAAATCCCGTGTTTGATTCCCTGTCAAGGACTTCGTATTAAGAATTCTGTTCTCAAATCAAATAAAAACAGTACAAAATCCGCCACCAGTCCGCAATTTCAAATTTCCTCGAATTGTAACAAGAAAGATTTTTGAAATACAGATATATAGCGCGTTCGCTAAGAAAAAAGTAATCTTGAAACAATATTTTTTGAATATTTTTTGTCAAGCATATACATACATACGTATACATAAAAAGTGTGCAGAGTACATTTTATTCAGTGTAATGTGTGTTTTCCATTTTATGACAGGCCCAATTTCGTTACAGCATAATTTTCAAATGTCAATAGCTTTTACTAGGCGCAATGGATTTGAAAATTTTGTAATGTTGTACAGAATTTAAATTATATATTAGTTTTATAAAAAATAAAATTTTTCCAAAAAAAAAGGAGAAATGAAAATTTTTTAGAGAACACAGCCCCCCTTCATCGCTTTAAATTTTTCGAAACCACCCTAAAATGTTTATTTTTCCAAAAGCTTTCAATTTTTCAAATTTTAATTAGAGACAGCAAAGTGCATATGATTTTCAAAATTTTTTTGAAAACGGTAATTAATATTATTTGAATGTTGAGCAAATTTTCTAAAAATTCTCTGAGAAAATTTTCAAATTCAATGATCTAGGTAAAAGTTATTGCCATTCGAAAACTATACTGAATTTTCGGACTGATTTGTCTTACAGAATATATATGTTTATGTATTTCCAGGTTAAACTCAAGATTATGTAATTGAAACGCAATTGATATCAAATATGTAAAAATAATGTATCTCACTTTCTATCTGCAATAGCTATGCGGTTGGCCTTGGCAATGTTTGGCGATTTCCGTATCTGGCGCAAAAGAACGGCGGAGGCGCATTTCTGGTGCCGTACTTCATAATGTTGTGCGTTCAGGGCATACCGATCTTCTATCTGGAGCTGGCAATTGGACAGCGACTACGCAAAGGCGCAATTGGTGTATGGAGCCAGGTGTCGCCGTATCTGGGTGGCATTGGCATCTCCTCGGCGGTGGTCAGCTTTGTAGTGGCCCTGTACTACAATACGATAATTGCCTGGTGCTTAATCTATCTGCTGCACAGCTTTGAATCACCATTGCCGTGGGCCGAATGCCCCACGCGGCTCTACAAGAACTTTACCTACGATCATGAGCCAGAGTGTGTGGCATCGTCGCCGACGGCGTTCTATTGGTATCGCACCACATTGCAGTGCTCGGAGAGCGTGGATATGCCGGAGAATTTTAATTATCATATGGCCATAGCATTGATTGTATCCTGGTTTTTGGTGTACATATGCATGGTGCAGGGTATTACATCATCTGGCAAAATCGTCTATATGACAGCTATATTTCCCTATGTGGTGCTCATCATATTCTTCTTTCGGGGCATAACACTAAAGGGTGCTGCCGATGGCGTTGCACATCTGTTTACGCCACGTTGGGAGACGCTGCTCGATCCGGTTGTTTGGCTGGAGGCCGGCACTCAAATCTTCTTCTCTTTGGGTCTTGCATTTGGCGGTTTGATTGCGTTTAGCTCATACAATCCGGCCAACAACAATTGCTATAGGGATGCCATACTGGTCTCGATGACCAACTGTGGCACCTCCATGTTCGCCGGCGTTGTGGTCTTCTCGGTGATTGGTTTCAAGGCCACAGCGACCTTTGATCGCTGCACGGAGGAGCGAGCGGGACTTATTGCACAAAATAGAACACTCAATTTGCCCATCTGTGATCTGCAGCAGGAGCTGGCAAATGTATGTACTATCTTTATTACTTTAAACGTATGCCAATATGTATATAACTTTTGCAGAGCGCCTCGGGCACTGGGCTGGCCTTCATCATCTTTACGGAGGCAATTAATCAGTTTCCTGGCGCACAACTGTGGGCCGTGCTCTTCTTTCTCATGCTCTTCACTTTGGGTATTGATTCGCAGTTTGGCACTTTGGAGGGCGTTGTCACTTCGCTGGTGGACATGAAACTTTTTCCCAATCTGCCCAAGGAGTATATCGTTGGCGTAAGTCATTATTCATCCTTGATAATTATTATTCTTCCTAATCATGCTTATACAGGCGCTGTGCCTCTCCTGCTGCCTCATTTCCATGTGCTTTGCCAATGGTGCGGGCAGTTACATCTTTCAACTAATGGACAGCTTTGCCGGCAACTTCCCGCTCCTGATTATAGCGCTCTTTGAGTGTCTATCTATCAGCTATATCTATGGTGTAAGGCGTTTTTCGGATGATATTGAGATGATGACCGGCTCGAGACCAGGTTTCTATTGGATGTTCTGTTGGAAGTATTTGTCTCCTTGTGCCATGGTTACCATACTGCTAGCATCCTTCTATCAGCTGGTATCCGAGGGCAGCAGCTACCCCGCTTGGATTGCCGCCAAGGGCGCTTCCGAAAATATGGAATGGCCACATTGGTGCATTGTCATTGCCTTTATCCTGATTCTTTCCTCTATATTATGGATACCACTCGTGGCAATATTGCGGTAAGTGCTTAACTCAATTAATTATAAGTTCATTAGAACTATTTTCTCGTTTTATACTTTTGCACATTTGTATTATTTCACTATGTAGGGATTTCGAAAATTTATTCAACTTTTTTCGATCAGGCACAAACGTATTTGCAAAGATGTTTAAAACAAGAAAGAAAAGTTATATTCTTCAAAAAAAGGTTTTCTTACGATAACATAATTTTAGAGCGATTGTTTCTACATTATTACCCGACTTTGTTGTTAAAAATGTTCACGGGTAACGCCAAAAAATCGCGCGATTTTTTGTTCAAATAGTTTCACCGATTTCTTGCTAAAATTGTTCGAAGTGCCGCCAACTTAACAATCTTAACTCACTCTTATCGCTTACAGCCCTGTTAACGACAACATTGGCACAACTTAAATTGGTTTTTTTATTATATTTTCCGTCATAAAAGTCAGCCTCCGATGCCGGTTTTGAAATCCTTGAATTTTTCTGCATTTTTTGAGCCCAAAACCAGATTTTTTGATCGCTGTTTCGCAGGGGTAGTTATATCGAAACATTACCACTAACGATATAAAAGTCAGCCTCCGATGCCGGTTTTGAAATCATAGACATTTTCTGCATTATTTTAACCCAAAACCAGCTCTTTCGATCGCTGTTTCGCAAGGTTAGCTATATCGAAACATTACAGCCAAATAATGTACAAAGCCTATTTCCATATCGTTAACAGTAACAGATGCAATTACAGTTTAGCTAAACTAACAGCTGCTAAGTTTACATTTCGCTTGACATTTCGGCTGCAGTGAAAACGATAAGTTGTTAAGGTCCAAGAATAAATTTGTATTTGTAAAGTGTACAGACGTCTTAAAACAAGAAAGGAATATTATCTTCGGCGTGCCGAAAATATATACCCTTGCACACAAGATTTGCATAAGAAAACTTATTTTTCAACTGATTGTTCAACCGATCGTATGGCAGCTATAAGATATAGTGATCCGATTTAGATCAAATTTGGTCAACATGTGTAGAACGTGCTTTAATTTAGATATAGTGAGTTTGGTCGAGATATTTTGAAAAAAAACACAAAAGTTTTTCATACAGAAACTTATTTTCAACCGATCGTTCCTATGGCAGCTTTAAGATATAGGTGTCCAATTTAGATGAAATTCCGTCATCATGCATAAACTGTCCTTAAACAAAGGTAAATTGAGTTTGGTTGAGTTACCTTCAAAAACAAAATAGTTTTTCATACAAAAACTAAATGTTCAACCTATCCTTCCTATGGCAGCTATATGTTTTAGTGGTCTGATCTGGCCAATTCAACTATAGGTACTACCTGCAATAAGAAGAAGCATCTGTGCCGTGTTTCATCAAGATAGCTCTAACAAAGTCTTGAAAAATGCATATAAACAGACGGACATGACTCGGCTGTTGATGCTGATCACGAATATACAAAATTATAATACCCTCTGCAAGGGTATACAAAATCTCAAAAATTTTCTATTGCATTTTTGACGAATACGCACTTGTAAGACGAACAAACGAATGTAGAAGAACCGTAAACAAATCCGAAATAAAGCTAGTTATTAATACAATTTTTTGTATTTTCTCACGCAGCTTATGCGGCATCAAGGTGGTAGAGGATACGGATCCCGCCTGGTTCCCCGAGGCAGAACTAAAAGAAGTCCATGGTATTGTGCCCCATGAGCCCACTGAGCTGGAGCGCAGTATTTTCTGCTTCAACATGGACGGCACGGAGGGCATGTGCTGTCCCAAATATGGACTACCCGAGAAGTCGCTTGAGGAGGAGGAGGAGTAGACGATGGGCGGTGTACGGTGTGATGGCAGTTGCTGCAACGATGACAATAAATAAATAAATAATGCAACTAACTGTAAATATGGACAATAATAAAGCCAAAAGCTCGCTTAACGATAGCATGAAATATCTACTCCATGTATGTATGTATATGCTCGCAAAGACTGCTCGCAACACAAAAACAATAACAATAACAACTAATTATATTAACAAGAACAATAAAAAACAGCTAACATAACTTCGGGATGCCGAAATAATAGCTTCTTATTTAAAATCTTTTCAAACCGAAAGTTTACCAAGTCTCCGTTCTCTATAAAATCAGAGCTGAATTCTTAATTTAAAATTTTTTCCAAATTTAAGCAAGCATTGAAACGGAACAATTCAGCTCTAAGTTCTGAACAAGTTCATCTCAAGTTGACAAGATCAAAGTTGTATCGTGACAATTTTGAATATCTTCTGCAAGAATATAAGAACAAATGAAACAGGAAGCTAAAAATATAAATATAAGGATTAATTCAGCGTCTTGTGCGCGGTTATAAAAACAACTAAAGTAAATTATAAAACAAAGGCAAGCAAAACAACTAAAATTTAGAACAAATTTCCACATAACATCATTAGTATGTTCAATGTACCACTATGATAATTATGCATTTGCATAAGGCAGGTGGCATGGAAAAATAGTAAAAAAAAAAGAAAATTTAAACAAAAATAATAAAAACGAAAAGTTGTTCTTTTTTTTGTTGACATATAGAAAAAGGTGGGAAACACATAATATATACGATATATTTGGATGCTTACTCACCATTTATAATGGTGTAACCCACATATACATATCCGATTATGATTAGAGTACCATATTTGTATTCGAACCTCTGATTTCTACAACCAAAAACAGAAGAATCAAAACGTATTGAATTGAAGTGAAATGCAAAGTGAAATTGATTGAAAAAACATACCCTGCTAAGATTGCTGACTATATCTAATATATATGAAACTATTGTATTGTATTATGTATTATAATCTGCATTATTTGGTTTAATTTTGCACAATTGTATGTTAGTTATATAAAGCATTTAACGTTAATAACACAGCCACACTGAACAAAAAAAAAAAACTTTATAGCACTTATGATATGGTTTTGAGGTCGTAGTATTCAAATCCGATGCACATCAAGATTTTGCTGCATACATTTTTATACTCTTTTTTTAATTTTTCTTTTTTTTTAAATAGAAAAAAGGGTATATTGGGTTTGTGAAATGTCCGTCTGTATGAACGCAATTTTTTCCAAAGTTTTGAGGCTAGAGCAACCAATCTTGGTATACATGTTGGTCTATACCATAGGCAGATAAAGCGTCAAGATCTCCCCCCCACCCCCACCCCTTCCTCCAAAAACCACAAAAAACTATATCTTCCACAGTTTTATAGCTAGAGTAACCAAATTTGCCACAAGGGCTACTAATCACATCCTTCTTTGATCTGACGAAAAAAATTCGGCCACGCCCACCCCCGCCCCCACAAATAAGCAAAGTCTGCGTCTCCCCCACCCCTTTAGCTAGAATCACCAAATTTTGCAGGTTGAATTCTGTTGCCCTATTTAATAGATTGGATAAAAATAATTTTTTGGCACGCCCACCTCCGCCCTTGCAATCGACCAAAGTTTGTTTCTCCCAAACTTGTAGAACGGGCCCAACCAAACTTAAATTGATGGCAAAACTCGAAAGATTTTAGCAAAAATACAATTGCCACGCCCACTTCTGACTCCGCAAAGAGGCGAAAAAAAGAGTATATCGCAGTCGGGTGCATCCGACTGCAACGTTCTTACTTGTTAAAAAATATAAATGAAAAGATAATGGCATAATATGGGCGCGTGGGACCCGATAATTAAGTTTCAAGTTTCAAAAATTCTCAATAAATATTTTTGTTTTTTAAGATAATATAATGTATAATATTGTACCAATTTATCCTTGTGAAATCAATTTCCTTGAAACGTTTGTGGCACACTTTTTGAAGCAAAATAGAATTACAAGTTTTATTGTTTTGGTACTTGTTTTTTTTTTGAAAACTGACCCAAAACCATATAATAATACAAGTAAGAACGTTGCAGTCGGATGCACCCGACTGCGATATACTCTTTTTTTCGCCTCTTTGCGGAGTCAGTGGGCGTGGCAATTGAATTTCTGCTCAAATCTTTAAAGTTTTGCCATCAATTAAAATTGGGTTGGGCCTGTTTTACCGGTTTAGGAGAAACAAACATTGCTTGATTGCAAGGGCGGGGGTGGGCGTGGCAAATATATTTTTATCCAATCTATTAAATAGGGCAACAGAATTCAACCTGCAAAATTTGGTGATTCTAGCTAAAGGGGTGGGGGAGATACAGACTTTGCCTATTTGTGGGGGCGGGGGTGGGCGTGGCCGAATTTTTTTTTGCCAGATCAATGAAGGATGTGATAAGTAGCCCTTGTGCCAAATTTGGTTACTCTAGCTATAAAACTGTGGAAGATATAGGTTTTTGCGGTTTGTGGGGGAAGGGGTGGGGGTGGGGGGGAGATCTTGACACTTTGTCTGCCTATGGTATATACCAACATGTATACCAAGTTTGGTTGCTCTAGCTTCAAAACTGTGGAAAAAACCTGCGTTCATACGGACAGACGGACAGACGGACGGACAGACGGACATTTCACAAACTTAATATACTCTTTTTTCCTTTTTTTTCAAAAAAGTTAAAAAAAGAGTATAATAAGTATAAGATCAGAAAATTTAATAAATGTTTTTTTTTTAGCTGTTGGTGTTGTTTTCAATTGCTTTTGATTTGATCTGATTGTTAGCTTATATACAAATATTGAAATATTAAATTGATGTTTATTGATAAAGCAATAATGAAACCATACCATATCTTTTTGTTACATACTACATATATTGATAATATTTGATATGTACTTATTATGAGACAGTTCTAACAACAAATGAAATATGGAAAACTCCTATATACATACTCTCTCTACTTACAAATATCATTGTTTGTTGTGATTTAATCAGCTTTCTGTGTTGTTGCTACTATACTAAAAAGCAAATCATATTATATAAAGTTAATAAATACCAGTTAAACGACTCGACTAGCAGATACCCTTTATCCAGCTGTAAGGCACAGTTATTACTCATAAGCGTATTTAAAAAAGTACAATACATCAGGTTAACATTTTATATATCTGAACATATACAAAACTGTTATTGGATTAATACCAACATTAGAAAAGTTATTTGTTGTAATTCGTTTTTGTGATAGGAAAATAAGATTTTTGAGCTGCAATAACATTGAAAGCATATATGTCATTAGCTCAGAAACACGGAATAAAAGGTAGATTAATTTGGCTAGTTGAGCATAAAAAAGATGTCTATCAGGCCTGTTCCCATTTCCGAGATCTTGTCATTCCGTATCCTTTTCAATTTTGTGTTTTTGTTTTTGAATTAAATAATGATAGTTGTTCCTTTTTTAAGATAAATTCGAATACTTCTCATTCAATTGTATCAAAACTTTTTAAGCTGGATTTCCGATTGATATTTGATATTTTGAATTTCGGATCGGAAAGGGAACAGCCCTGTCATGTTGCATACTCTTTAATAACTGGCCGTTTTTCGGATAGAGGGTATACGAAATTTAAATGTTATTAATGTTTTAAGATAACTTGCAGTGTTTTTTTTTTGTTACTTAAATCAATGTTATACAAATAAATATATATATATATACATATATATATATATATATATATATATATGTATGTTAAGTAAATTTCTTTGATTTTCGCAAATCCAGCTACAAATGCACTCGTCGTACTTATGATCTAAAGTTTAGATTCTTAAGGTATTGGTCGCATATATACGATTAACAACGTTATCTATAATAAGAATCCAACTTAGTGTCAAAAGTGATAAGGATATAGTACCATAGTACCATATACTATTGAGTTCTAAGCATATGCAAGTTTTAGAACCGAGCTGAGTGCAATGCCTAACAAAACGAAACCGTTCATCTAGCCAATATCTTAAAATGTATTAAGAGAATTCTAAACATACATACTATATACAATAGAAAAATGCAAGTAATTTACTATATGTAATTATAATAATAACGATTATAATTATATATAGTTATAGTTATAGAGAATATAATATCGCAATATGCATATCGCATATAAAGAAAGAATATATATAATCTATTTACATATGTATTATGTGTGTTAAATGTGCAATGCAGTAAATCATTTATTTAACTTAACTAGATGTAAACAAAAACAAAATTCAACATTAACATACATATTTACTGTATATTTATACATATACAAGCATCTATATACAGTTAATCTTACAAAGTATATACATACATGCATATTTACATAGCTGTATTAAGTGTTATTCATTTTGACAATAATATTGAATGAAGTTTTAAAATTATATACATGTACTATATAGTTATGAATACCCTAAAACCCAACCCACAGTTCGCTAAAATGTTCCATTTAAACAAATATTAAAAGAAACTAAAAACAACATTAAATAAAACGATAGATTAATATAATTAATAATATATTACTTATTGTGTATTAAGTGAAGTAAAAAAAAAATGGAATTTAATTTGAAGAATTATTTATTCAAATTATTACAAAATATTGTATTATGTTCTACGCATTGTAAAAAAAGGGCTGAATACACAAAAATCGGTAATAATTATAAAAAATTTACGAACTACGATAATATGTGTAAAAAGAAAACTTCAATATCATTACGACTATGTTGAAAAATTGCTAATGATGAACCATAACAATAATTATTTGCCTAATAACAATAAAACAATTGTATAAGAGGTTATTTTGATTGCTTACAAATCTATTTCTTTTAGTCGAGGATAAGTTCCTGGCACTCAAAATATTATATTCAACAAAACGTATTAATTTTTATTCTTAATATTAAATTGGCAAAGGAATCGGCTCAAATTTAACATAATTTTGATACTATTTTTACTGTGGACCTTATCAAATAAAGCATTTGCTTTCACACAACAAAAAATTATACTTTCCGATGTTAAGACTGAAGAGACGTGCTTCTCAAAATGATGGGGATATACTTACATCAAGGAAGTCATAAGTTCTACCGACATAAAGATATTAGAAATTTTTAAACTGAAATTGAAAATCATCGAGATATTAGAATGTTTAGATAGACAAATCAATAAATTCTTTGGTGAATCTATACTTTCAATACTTCTCCGAAAATCGAACCAATAAATCAGGTTTTGTGCATAAAACTTTAAGAATCCGAATTCCACTGCGAAGATAGGCTTGTTTGCATAATTAATTTAGCAAACTGAGCCTATAAAGTTTTCCAATTCCGTACAAACCGTGTGCTGTTATCGTTAACAGTGCTGTATACTTTAACAGAGTAGAAGGGCTGTTGAAACCCTACTACTATGTTAACGTATAACGACCTTTTGGTGTTATTATATATTTCTGCAAAAAAATTAACCTCCTCCACCGGAAATCGTATTCCTTGACTATTTTTTCGAGCACAAAACCAGAAAAATTTTGGTTAGATTTTCGAAAAAGCAGCATAAGTAAAGATTTACAAAGTACCAGTCTTAGATGCTCTGAATAGCGATTATCAATAAGAAACTCAGTTAAAAATGTTTATGATACAGTGCAATGAGATATATTCGATTTTTCTGCTTTTAATTTATTTATTCGAAAACACAAACACAATAGTGAAAACGATTCGGATTGAAAAGTTTTCGGAAATGGAACATGTTTGGTATATTCATGCCAATTCAAAAATATAGCTAATAATTTATTAAATGACATCTGTATTTAGGATGCAATCTATATGAACTAGGCTTAGGAGTATTACTTATCTAGGCCACAGCACTGGGTTTGGGTCTGCAGCTGAACTGCAACTGATGAGAGAGCACTTACGGATGCCTAACGGTAAGTATCGGTGGCTTTGACTTGTCCAGCTAGACGCAGTACCCCTTTGCCGCCTGCCACATCGTAGCGCCCCTGTTGTCCCTGGCCATGCGGCCGCAACAGAGCGCAACAGGCGGAAACAGTTGCTAAGTATTGGCAAAGAGGGGGAGGCGGGCGGTTTGTCGATCGGTCAGGCGGTTAGGCAGTCGGGTAAGCAGCTAGCCAGCTAGCCAGGTAGTCTGTGGGCTGGCTTACTGATAAAAGCGTCTTAGACACAGCTTGCGCATCAAATTAGCGGAAAATTACAACTTGCAATGCTTTTTAGCCGTTGTTGCCGTTTCGCTAACATTGCTTATGTGCATTTGAACATTTTTGTGGCTCCGTTGATTGCACACACAAATTTGAAAACTTTGCATAAATGTAAATGGAAATCCAACCAGGCGAACACAATTAAAAAAACAAAAAAAAAAGAAAACAAAACAAAAATTAAAAAAAATCAAATCCAAAATGTATCAAAAATGACGAAATTTGAAGTTGTTGTTGTAGCTGCGACACCTGCACACAAATTGTTGGCATAGTTTTTGCGGCCTAGCTCTTTCAATAAACAACAAAAACTCCAATAGATCGATAACAGACATGTTAAATGGTTGGCCAACAGCGACAGGGACGCAAACATCGACAGCGACTGCAACAGCGACAGCGACTGCAAAGTCACGAAGACAACTAGTCAACCTTAGACGGACGAACCTCAGGCAACAACAACAACAGCAACAGCAGCAACAATGCAGAAATATTTTGAATAGTAAAGAAGGAAAGAAAAATAGAGAGAGAAACAGCGAGAGTGAGAGAGAGCAAGTGAAAGACATAGAGAGAGAGCGAGAGAAAGAAAGACAAGCTTACCATTAAGCCATGCCCAGGTGTATGCACATACATACATATAAATATATACATATATATGCACATAATTACATACTTGCATGCATACTCGTATATGCACATGTACATCCATACATACATACAATATATATGTTTATGAGGCAGGCGAAATAAATGAAAAAGCTGAGACGAATGCCGCAAAAGTCGACGTTTATATGTGGCCGACAGTGGTATGCACAGTGGTATGCAATATCGATAAATAGTTAACAGGTTCTGTTAAGACAGCAGCAACATGTTTTAGCATAAGTTGCTGGAATATGAAATTTTGTCAATATTTAACATTATTTGAATTGCATAAGGTCAGTATTCGCTTATAATTGATAAAAAAAAACTGTTTTAATCTAAGATATTGGCTAAAAAAAAACCCTTGCAGTTGTATTACATGCAATTTGACAGAACTATATCAGAATCTTAAAGCTGCCATAGGAACAATCGGTTGGAAAAAAAAGTTGTATAAAAACTGTATTTGTTTCTCAAGTTATCTCAATTAAATTTACCCATTTTTAGTTTTAGAAAGTTTTTGTCATTCTTTCATGCGTGTAAATTGAGTTTTTACACGGTGCATGATGAAACTTGCATCGTCTATAGAGCGCTTACAAAAACATTTTGCAATGATTTTTAAAGGTAGTTTCAAGCTAATCTTAAAAATAATAATCGTTAAAAAGATTAGCTCATATGTGATTGATAGTCAATATTATAATATTATGTGTATAAGCTAAAGTCATATGTTGATTCTGCACGATTTACACTTTTTGGCTGTTTGGTGTCAGTGTACAGCTTGGGGCAGCTGAGGCAGCCGCACACAATTAACTTTGGCAACAAACAAGTACTACAACAATAACAATAACAGCAACAGCAGTAACAGGTGGGCGGGGGGCTTGTGCTGTTGTAGCGCTGCCAGCGTTGGCGTCGGCTGCGGCTGCGCCTGCGCACGTAAACAAATTCTCGGCCGGCATTGTTTTTGCTGATGTTGCTGCCGCTGACTGCGACTGCGGCTGCGCAGCACAACGTTTATGAGTGCTGACTTTTGTTGTTGTTTTAAGTAATTTCGTTGGCAACGTCGTCGTCGCTGCTGCTGCGTTTTGGTTTTTTTTTTGTTGTTGTTTTATTTTCTGTTTTTGCTTTTGTTGTTTTCTTGAAAGCAAAAATTAACAAATAAGAGAAACAACAACAGCAGCAGCAACAGCAGTCGTTGCGGCAGCGGCAGCGGCATGTAGAAAAAGCAACAACAACAACCACAACAACAACAAATCCCTGGCAAATCACGCCAACCCAGCGCGACTTTGTTGCTACGGTTTTCAGTTGCCAGCGCGATTTTGAATGAGTTGTACGCGCCACGTCGTCTTGAGGCGTCCAAAACTGAAAACTGAAAACGAAACCGAAATTGAAACTCAAAATTTAAAATTCGAAACTCAAAAGAATCGTGCGTGCGTGCATGTGCTTGTGTATGTGTTTGAGTGTGTGCGTGTGTTGTAGCCACGCCTCCATGTTGCACTCCTCCATAATAAAAGCTGCACATTTTTAATGCATTTTTTTGTTGGTTTAAATATTTTTTTTTTCATTTCGTGTGCAATTTGTGTGCAATAAGCGGCGAATGCAGGCCATCAACAACAGCAACAACCACAAGAGCAACAACAAGAGCAACAACAATAGCAACAACAGCATCAGCGACTACTAAATTAACAACAACAAGGCGTCTTGTCCGCCCGCTTCAAAAATTTTTTTGAACTGAGCTTCCCACAACTGGTCAACGTCAGGTTCAAGTGTAACCAGTTACCCGTTACCAGTTACCAGTTTCTAGAAATCCAGCCTCAGTCTCATTTTTAGACAGAGCCTAAGCTAAAAAAAAACCCCGCGGGCCCAATTCCACTTGGCAGTAATTCAAATGTATGTAAATCTTGTTCTTAACAGAGCCCCTTTTTTTGGGTTTTTCGTCTTTAATAAGTATCGAAGATGTGCAGTATAAGAACGGGCATATTTCCTTTGCGTAGAATTTGAAAATCAAAAAAAAAAAAATCAAATAAGAAAAGTTATCTTCGGCGTACCGAAAAGTTGGTAACTTAATTTTCGAGGTATTGTTCCTATGAAAGCTATAAGATATAGTAGTACGAGTTTGAAGAAATTTTGTAAAGATTTAAAGAAACTTATATATATCTTATACTTATACTTATCTTTCAACCGATCAATTCTATGCTATTTTAGCTATAAGTTATAGTCCTAAGATTTTGATGAAATTTTCTAAACATGTTAATTAATAGTATTTTGCAACTATGAAACGAATGCATGAAAAACTATTGAGTATTATTTATTCAAAATATTTTGCATTTTAATTTTACTTACGAGAGCGACGAATCACAAATTTTTTTGTAATTTTTGGTTATCAAGATCCAATTGAACTGCGAATCGTTTGAGTATTGCAAAGATGTAACATGAATTCATTGATAATTTTGAAAGTAATTCTTCAGCAATCAACATGTTTCTAACTCAAATTTCATGGCCTTCAAATAAAACAGCAGCTGCATTAAATCAAATACTGCTCAGTTAATTATTTCGTACAGTTTAAAATTGCAATTCAATTGTATATTCCAAACTTAAAATGGTAAAAAAGTTCTAAAAATCTATAAAGCAAGCTTAATTAAAGCGTATTCCAAAGTCTTATACATATACTTTACACATATTAAAAATCGCATTCTTAAATGTTTGTGTTTTTTTGTTTTTAATTTTTATTCTTTGCTCTTTTGCTTGTTCTGACGGCTTTTTGTGCGGTTTTGTGTTAATCATTATTATGATGATTATTGTTATTTTTCAATTTGATGTTGTTTTTGTTGTTGTTGTTGTTGTAGCTGTTGTGATTTTTTATAGCTGCTTTGGCAAAGCTTTTAACATTTATTATTCAGCCATCCGTCCGTCTCTCTGTCTCTACATCTGTCTGCTTTGTCTCTCTGTTGCTGCCAGAGTGCCGTGCACATCTTCGGCTTAAATGTCAAGCTCATGCTGGAAGCCAACATTCACTAAGTCAGCCAGTCAGCCAGTTGGCCAGTTAGCCAGTTAGTCTCTTGGCCAAGTCTTGTAGGTGTAGCAGCAAATACTTGTCTGTCTCTTACTCGCTCTCTGCCTGTCTCTCTCTCTCTCTTTCTCCCTCTCTCTCTCTGTCTGACAATCTTTCTTTCTTGTAGCATTCTACATATTTGCTCTTTTGTTGCAGGTACTTGTATAATCTGCATGCGGCCAACTAACTGTAAAGTGCGCTGTGCAACGGTCAACGGCAAATAACAAGTGGAAATAGCACAAAGCGACTTGCAGCAGCAGCAGCAGCAACAACAGCCTCAACAACCTGTAACGACACAAACAACAACAGCAAAAACAACAACAACAACTCGACAATTGCATAAAAATTGAAATTAGATATTGGCGGCGCATCAAATTACCAAATGCTATTGCTGCTGACAGAACTATGGCAACGACAACAGCATCGACAACTGAAACAGCAACAGTTGGCAGCCTGCAACAACAGCAACAACAACAACAACAACAACAGCAACAGCAGCAAAGGCCGTTGCGGGGTATTTCAATAATAATTGAATCTGAGCAGTCAGCAAAGCCGGCAGGCAACAACATTGAAAGCGACGAAATGTCGCTCAAGTCACAGACCATGTTGTTGGCATTTGGCGACAACATCAGCAACAGCAACAACGTCAACGGCAGCAAATTGCAGATGCTGCATGTTGACCATGCAAGCAATGTTGATTTAGAAACTAGTAACAACACAGTAGCAACAACAGCAGCAGCAGCAGCAACAACAGTCGCAACAACAGCATCAGCAGTAACAACAGCAGCAGCAGCAGCAACAACAGCAGCAACAGCAACAGCAACAGTTGAGCCAGCAACAAAACTGTATCCACAGCTGCTGTTGCGCATTGGCCAGACTGAGGCCGCTGTTGAGGCTGAGCCTGAGCATGAGCCTGAGGTTGAGGATGGAGAAATGACTCTAGCAAATGCAACAGCAACAACCATTATCAGCTGCAATGTTGCCGATGACGTTAGAAACAAGTTGCGAGCTGAAGCTATAGCTAAAGTTGTAGCTGGTGAAATTGAAGAGAGTGCTCTCCACAACAACAATAACAACAACAATAACAACAACGACGAAGACGCTAGTCAGTTAACGTTTGTCGATTGGCCATCGAGTGCAGTGACCAAAACAGTTGGCGTCTGTGCGCCTCAGCACACGGTCAAGATTCAGATAGCCAATGGTCAGAGTTTGAGTGGAAGTCAAAGCCAGCATAGGCTAGGTAAACAGATAAGCGTGGTTAAATTGAACGATAGTCAAAGCGATAGCGATATGGTATTGCATATAAATCAACAGAATCAGCAGCAAGAGCTACAACAGCAGCAGCAGCAGCAACATCTACAACAGCAGCAGCAACAACATTTACAACAGCAACAGCAGCAGCAAACCGTTTTACAATCTGGAACACCGCCCTATCAGCTATGCTATTTGGTGTCCAGTGGTCAGTACTCACCCTGCGAGACACTGGACAGCGGCACTGGCAGCGATCTGGAGAGCATCAAATCGCCCAGCAGCGACAGTAGCAATACCAACAGCAATGGCAACAGCAGCAATAGCAGCGTGCCCAAGCTGGAGTTACATTTAAAGACGACACGGATCAGAGTGAACACCTCGTCGGGACAATCCGGATCGCATCTGCGCGCCTATAGCTTAACAGATAGCGAGGAATGCGATGAGAGCAGCTCCTCCCTCAGCTGTGACTCGCTGCACTCGAATGAGGCGGCGCCAACACTTAAATTGGCTGCATTGTTGCCTAGTTCATTGCTGCGCGATATACGCGATAGGGACCGAGAGATTGACGATACGAGGGATACGGAGGAGCAATGTGAACGTATTGTTGCAGCGACCAAAATCGATGGACGTCCATTGCAATTTGAGGCAGATCAATTTTATAATTTCCATGTGAATGAGCATGCGAACTTTCGAAGTTTTGGACAAGTTAGCTGCAATTCTATTTCAACGGAATACGAAGCACTCAGTTTACCAGCGGATGCCGATGACCACGAGGAGGAGGATGTTTTTGCTGGCTACAAGGATGTGCGTCGATCCTCGCTAGCGTCAACCATACGCTCCTCCAAAGGCACCGTGCGCGGCGTCAAGAATCGTGTGCGCAATGGAGTAGCCACCTTCTTGCAGCTGCAGCAGCCAAATCTTAAAGTGAGTACGACTTCTTAACAACTAAGCACGATACCTTTTCAATTAAGTACAACTTCTGTACAATAAACTACGACTTATTTTAAATGATGTACGAGTTTGAGTTCTCATATATATAAATTACAGTATCGTGTTTATCTTACTTACTCCTTATCAAATATATAGACATTAGCTACAATTTAGGTAAAGGTAAATCTATACATTAACAAATTTTACAAAAAGCGAATCAAAACAAGTAAGAATGCTCTAGTCGAGTGTGCTCGACTACGAGACTCCCTGCTCCCAACTTGCATTTCAAGCAGTTCAGCGGCAACACGAGCAAGCAGCGTACTCAACTTGCACAGTGCATGTCAAACTGTTGTTTCTGCCTGCTGAGACGGAGAAAATAAATTCTTCCATAACTTTGGTGCTATTTATCCGATCGTGTTGAAATTTACACATCCGATAGACATTGATTAAACATACATGTGTAAAAATTAAAGCTTTATCTTTAAAATTGTGGCTGTGGGAGTCTTTTGCGATTTGCGGGGGTGCGGGGGGGGGTGCATCCTGATCAAGAATATATATTGTTTATATAGTCGGAAATGCCTCCTTCTGTCTGTTACACACATTTGCAGTACTTTATAACTCACTTTTTACCATTTTTAATGGGAACAGGGAGTAAAAATGCATTAAAATTTAAGAAAACTTAGTTTAAAGTTTCCATTCAAACCAAGTCCTGTTATTGTTAACAGTGCTGTATACTTTAACAGACTTGTAGGGCAGCAATTTTGCTACTCTGTTAACGTTTACGTTAAGGACGTTTTTATGGTTTAATCATAAATTCTTGCAGAAAAAACAACTTTTTTAAAATTTTTTAAACCAAAAACAATATTTTTTGGTTCGATTTTCGAAAAAGTAGCTAAAAAATACATTTATCAAACTTTCTTGTTGTTGGCAGCCAAAAGATATTTTTTTTTTACTTTATAACAATTTTCTTGTTGTTCAGCATTTTCAAATACATTTGATTTTTCAAATCTTAATACTTATGATTTAATAAAAGTATATTTTTTTTTAATTTTTACTGACTACCATTTATGTTAGACACAATATAAAAATCAGCTGATTTATAACTGCTTTGTGAATAGAAAAAGTGTTCGTAAACTTTAAATTGTAAAACCCATGAAAAGTGTAAATATGGAAAATGTTAGTCAAGAAAGTTGTGTTTTTTTATGTGCAAAAGTCCTCTTGTTGATGTTTATTAAGTCCTAGCCAAAAAATGTATGTGTGCTCTGTGGAAAATTACTTTTATACATACCTAGAAAGACTGTTGATGTTGTTAAAGAATATATACACTTTTGAAATCAGAGACGTCTCTTTTAATGCGTGACACATTCTGTGACAATGTTATAATACAGAGATCCAAACACAATCTCTACAAGGGTATTAATTATTCGACATGCCATAGATAGCATAGTATATACAAATGTTGTTTTTTTTGCATATTGGATGCACTCACATTGTACAATAATTGTCATAAATACATACATTTGTAGGTGTTTGAGAATGACCAATGAATGCACTCACATGACGGTGTTATTCACATTGTACTTTTTTTTTTTTTGTTTTTTTTTTTTTGTTTTAGTGTTTTTCATGCGATCCATTGAGAAAGTTGGCTTTGTGTTAAACTTTTGTCTGGGCTTTCGGTGAGTTGCGTGGGCGTCTGTTTGGGTCGGTGACTTCCACACACACACACACACACACACACACACACACACACATGCATACACACACATAAACATTATGCAATGCATATGTATGTGTGAGTGAGTAGTGCCTGAATGTCTACCTAAAAGCTTGAATCTTCAGTCTACGGTCTTCAATTAACAGTCTACATTCCCAGTTTAACTCACGTTTCGACTATGTGAAAGTCAAGGTATTTATTTGAATGTTTTTGTTCTTATTTTGAAAACTGAATCATAGCAACAACTCAAAAACCAGGGCGCTTAAATTTTGATTACTTAAAATTGAAATCATTTCCGATTTAATCAAAATTGTTAGTTGCTGCATGTTCTGTGTTCCACGATCAACATAACACCGATCTGTTCCGAATTCCAGATTCAATTCGTGGCTATACTATATGTTAATTAATATTTATTGTAAAAATTAACTTGGACTTAAAACATATACAGGCTTGTTCTTCAAATCGATTCCGATCATATTTGTCGAAGTCGAAATCGTTTGGTGTTCGACATATCGATTCCGATCAAAATTTTTCGTATTTACTTTATACGTTCAATTAATCATATATTCAACTATACCTAGTTTAAATGAACTCGATTTTCCAGTGTACCGCGATCGTATTCAGCTACTTTCGTTACCCCCTGGGGCAATTCATCGTCACTATCGTTTTGTCCAATGTCAATCTGACAACTATCTCCAATAATAATTTAACCAACTTTAAAACGAGTGCCCCAAGAGATTTGATTCCTGCTGTGACATTTTATGTTGTTTTTTTTTTTTTTCAAAGTGTTAGCGCTTTGATTTTTAATTGGTTGTTGAGCAGAGCATAATGATGGCTTTTAGTAGCAAATATTGTTTAAATGAAAACTTAACGAACCTGTAAATCATTTTTATAACAATAATGCGATTACATATCGCAAATCTTTAAAACGAAAGTTCATGTGAGCACATCTCTTTAATTACTAATGAATGTAGCGATGAGATAGAAAGTGTTTAAAGCACCTCGTTCTTTTGGTTTTGAAATACAACAAAGAAAAGTCATTGACAGCTAAAAGATATAGACTCCTGACTTTTATTATACATAGCTAATATGTGAGGAGCACAATAAGTGAGTTTAACCGAGGTAACTGTCTAAATGTTCAAATTGTTCCTATGAAACCTACTATAAGATAATAAATGGGGCATTCTCTGAAAAATAATAGTAAAAACAAGAAAGATATGTTATATTCGGCTTCATTTTTTCATACAAAAACTTATTTCCAAGCGATCGCTCCTATGGCAGCTATAAGATTCAATTCCAATTCAACTATAGGTACGACCCACGGAAAGAAGTAGCATCTTTGCCAAGTTTCATCAATATAGCTCTAGAACAAAGTCCTGAACATAGGCAGACAGACAGACGGACATGACGAACATGACTCGGCTGTTGATGCTGATCACGAATATACAAACATTTTTTTCTGAGACGTCTCCTTCAATGCGTTACATATTTCGTGACAAAATTATAATAACCTCTGCAAGGGTACAACAAGTATGTACAGTAATTTTTTTCAGTGCATTCCATGCCTGCCGTTTTACCAGGGGCTACCATTTGTTGTAGTAAAATTTTCAAATGTAAATAACTTTTACTCGGATGAATGGATTTAAAAATATGAGTAATATATTTTGTAGGGAATTCCTCAAACTTTCAATTGCAACTATTTGTTATTTTCAAAAAAGACTTTAAAGCATAACATTTTTCAGTTTTATTAACTTTTTCTGCTTTTGTTTTTTGATTCTACTCCCTAGAAAATAAATTATTTTATTTTTAGTTTTAATTAACTGTTAAGTGGCTAAATATGTTGTATAAGCATGAAAGAAAGCACCCAGTGCAAGTTGAATATGGTATCAGAATTTCAATACAAACATGACACAACCGACAAGAGACAACAGACAAGAGACAGGTGAAGTATGGAGGGGTAAAGAAGAAAACAACAGTTTGGAGATGGCTGAGTTGGGAAAGTTTTGGTGTTGCGTGTTGTAGCTCACGGAAGTAGACATAGGCAGATACATAGATGGTTCGAGATGTAGATTAAACGGAATAGATAGACGCTATAAATGTGAGCTTTAAATGGACTGTGGCCTGACTAATTGCTGTTGCTGTTTGGGAGTTTTTTATTTTTTACTATTAGTATATAGTATTTGGTACTTACTTTTAATTTCTATTTGGGTTTCTTAAGCTGCTTTTGGGTTTGTATTTTGAAAGTTCTAAATAGGTCAGCTGTGGCCCTGGCACGCGTATCTTTATGCTGACCATGCAACTGAGGCCGGACAAACGGACAGCCAGACAGATTGACAGACTGACCCATATTCAAAGGCAATTGAGCAAGCATAGCTAAAGCAATAACAATAAGCGGCTCAAATTGCAGCGTTATTGAAATTGCATTATTCAAGCATTGCCCAGAAATTGTCGAGTCATCAACAAAATAGATACATTTGTATCTTTTTTAGCTTTGTATCTATAACGATGATTCGCTTGTTTTTCAAAATGCTGTTACCACTTGTCTTTTCTATATATACATACATATATATATTTTTTTTTTATATTTTGCGAAATCAATTACAAGCATATCTCGCACAATGTTCAATTCAATGATATGATAAGCAAAATAACAACAAAAGCAAAAAGTAAATATTAACAAGAAATAAATCTGTAATAGTTGTCTACGTAGGCGTGGCTACCAATCATTAATGTGAACTTTCATTTTTAATTTAAGTTTTGCGGTTTCCTCAATGCCTAATATCCAAATTTGGCTAAATGGACTAAGCGGTCAGCCAACACACGCATAACAATAATTTAAAACAACAACAAAAAAACAAGCTAAAATCCTAACTATAAACTCAAATTAGCTAAATTATATTTTAATGGGCGCTCGACTCGTTTTTGCAGTTGACTTTGCTAAATACATGCTTACTTCTACTTCGATAAAACAAGTAAAAAAAAAATGAAACCAAAAACAAAAGTAGCTGAGTTCCGAATACCTCCTTCTACCTCCTAACTCCCACCAACAAGCTCATCCGTAAAATATGATTAGATTGGCAGTTTGATTTGTTTGTATTTCGTATTTTGTATCTTGTATTTTGTTGTGTGTATGTTATATGCGCATAATTAGCGAGTTAGTCGCTCTTTATTATTATAATTTTGTATTTGGCTTTGGTTTTTGCCTTTTGGCTTATGGTTTCTTGAAAATTATGCAATCGATTGTTTCCCCAACCTCTCAATCTACACATTATTTTCATTATTATAATATTCATTTCAAGGTTAACAACGCCAATTTGATGTTGTTATTTATGTGCAGGTGCCATAAGTATTTCAAAGATTGTTTAAGCGACACCATACCAACTTATGTATTCAAATAGTCGTAGAACATATGATGCTTTTGCATATATATATATATATATATATATATATATATATATATATATAATAAATTATTCTAACGGCATAGACAGCCTAAGTGGCAGTATGTCAGGCTCTATTTCATCGTCCCAAATAATAAACTTTCCTATATAATACTAACTTATATCAAAAGCTTCTTTCAACCGCCCTGACCACAATTTTTACCAAAGATTTCCCAAGCCCTAACCCAATACAAAGAGTTTTGCGCTCTGGTCGATCGATCAAACTTCAAAGTTCTTATACTATGTTAAAAAAGATTCAAATAAGAAAGAAGAAACGATTGCGTCACATATTTCCAACTTAAACTGTCAATTTGACATTATTTTCAACACCAATTTTTCAAACCTCATTTCAAATTCGTCGAATTTTACAATTATAGTAAATCGTAGACGATATCGTTTCAAGCAACGGACTTGCACGCAAGATTTGATCGTTTTTACATGGCGCAAGCAAGAATTGCACCGCCTGAAGAACGCTTAAGTACCTACTAAATACTATCAAAGTGGTATGTAAAATATTAGATGAATTTCATATTAAGTTAGTGGAAACCTAAAGCTAGCTTAAATCTGAATCTGTAATAACCCGTAGGTTTAACAAATGCCGACAGAGAGTAATTAGCATATCCATTTATTGAAACTGAAAATGCTTGATATTATACAAAAGTCATTAATGCTATAAAATATATGAATTTACCAAATTTCTTCTTCATCATCAAATTCAAACTTGCTCGAATTTTCAGTTGTACCATTTGCAATTTACTCACTTTTGTATCTGCATTTGTCTTTCACTCATTCGAGGCTAATCACAATGCCATGTTGTGAAGTGAAGTCGTCATTTTTATGCCATCAATTAAAGAAAAAAAGTTGCTCAAAACGTAATTTGATCGTTTAAAGCAAATGTCACACTAAAGTAAAAAAAGAAATTAACTAAAACAAAATGCAAATGATGCTGTGCCACACACAAAAGCAAAAAAGCAAAAAATAAAATAAAATAAAGACAAGACACTCGTTAATAAACAATTTGGCTTTAGAGAAAATATACTAATCAATGAAACAAGAAAAAAAAGTTATGCCCAAAATATTTAAAACTGCAGAAAGGTTTTCCATGTTAAAACTCAATATTGGACCGATTGTTCCTATGACAGCTATAAGACAGCTTGCAATCTAACAGATTTGATTTGTATTCAAAGGCATCTTAACTTTTAATATTCTAAAATAAAGCAACAAATACTAAGTTACAGCCTTTGTTGTTGGTTTTTGTAAAAGTTTGTCCTATTGTTTTTAAAAATCCCGAGTTGACAAAATAAATAAATACTTTCATTTTTTTTTTTAAATACTTCACTCGTTCTAAAACTCAAGGAATTTTTCTAAATCCAATGTCAAATTTTGACTTTGAAGTTTGAAAATAAGTATTGATAAAGTTGCCTTAAATTAAAGAAAAAGCATATAATATTTAAGAAAAGTTTTTCCAATAATAATAATATGCAATCTGATTCACTAATTAAGACAAAGAATTCTTTTGATCGAAATTTAAAGACAATTTTATGAAATTTAAAAAATTATTTTAATGAGTGAAACGGACAGATATACATGTAGTCAAAAACCAAAAACAAAACAAAAAAACACAATGCATATTTTTGTTTGAGGGAGGGGAAGTTAAAACACCAAACTTAAAACATACTTTGAATTCGAACGAAAGTGAAAATGAAAAGGAGATTTACGTGACCAGGCGCAGATTTATGGCGCTGAGAGATTTTTACAGCACACAAGCAACAAGTTGAGGCGCCACACATTGTTTCATGATCGCAATACAAATACAAATACAAATTGTTGCCAAACAATTAAACAACAGTAGAAACAACAACAAGAAGAGCTGGGCATGGGGCGTTTGCTGCATTTTAATTTTGATTTGCATTCAGGGCCAAAAGAAAGCAGCAAATGGACTTATTAAAATATCCAATTATTGCTAAATTGAAGCTCGCTTTTGGCCATCGAAACGAAAGTGAAATGTTTTACTTCACGTGTGTAAGTGTGTGTGTGAATTTTAATGTCAAGAAACCCAAGTCGCACCTCAAGCTCAACAAAATGTTACTATATTACACTGAAATTCAAACTCCAACTCCAACTGAAATTGAAACTGAAATTGAAGCCATGAGAACCATCAACAAGACACTCGGATCCGACTTTTCATGCTCTGCCTGTAAGGGGTACAACAACTAGTTTGCCACATTTGTAATATCAAGTCTAAAGTCAATTCATTATGATCTGTTATTAGTTTAAACAGACCTTATTTCATTACCAATTCCCTTAAATTTGATTAAAAATGCAGTTGACTGTTGATCTAAAAACAGAAAAACTCGCAGTTCTGAAGAAAATACTAAATTTGTACATGTTCTGAAGTCGTCAATTCGAAATATCTGTGGCCAGGTCGGCTTAGCAGTTGATGCTAATCAAGAATATATATAAGCGGAGATAACTCTTTTTGACTGGTTTTAACTTTTTTTGTAAGGTGTCAAACAAGATATTGATTAATTCGTAAGACTGTATGTCAGAATGATCATTTGTGCAATTTGCGTCAAACAACAAACAGACATTTGATTGAACATTGTTCGAAATTGTTAGACTGAGTCATAAATGTCGCAAAGTCTGGCTTTGAGAAACTTGCACAAACACATGTCTTTAGGGCAATGTTCGTCCTAAAAGTTCTAAATTGTACTAAAAACATTGAGTTCTAGTAACACTTGAGCAGTTTCTGGACACAAAAACCCATAAATGTTCCAAATACAAAAATTGTAACTTATTAAGACATGTTTGTTTTTAAAACATATCCAAATTATTTTGCCTTGACATTGTAATGATAATAAAGTTAGGCTTTTAAAGACATTTTTGTATTTGGAGCTTTTTTTAAACCATGTCCCTGAACTGATAATGTTAGACATTTTTGTTTTTGGAGCATTTTCAAACTAATTTGTTCGAAAATGTTCCAAAGGCAGTGTTTTTAAGGTCGTTTTTACAATTTCTGAGCAACAATTCAAATGAGT
Source organism: Hirtodrosophila cameraria (assembly GCA_949708635.1). Taxonomy (NCBI): domain Eukaryota; kingdom Metazoa; phylum Arthropoda; class Insecta; order Diptera; family Drosophilidae; genus Hirtodrosophila; species Hirtodrosophila cameraria. The sequence continues at coordinate 15,644,166 of OX453090.1, forward strand.
TTGAGAACAAAGCAGTTCTGCCATAAAATATATTATCGTTCTATTGTAATTTTCAATTTCAGACTTACCAGAAAAAGAGCTACATTTTATGAACTGGTGTTATCAATCAAGATAATCGATGCAAATTCATTTAAAATAGCAACTCGTTTAAGTTATTCGACATAATTAGTTGTTAGTGTAGATATATTCACTTTGCAGTATTTGATTAATTGTATTTGTGTCAATGTATATATTATGCATATGCATATATAATGATACATTTCTTATATTGTTATTTATGAGCAATCAATTTTTTAAGTTTATAGGGTATTTGAGTTTTGAGCAGCTGCCTCTTCTTGTTATGGCCACCCATTCCCATGCCCCCAATCGATTGGCATCGACGCACTTGAGCACGCCTTTGAGGCAGGCATACGCATAATGTTATATAACATAATGTCCAGCCCCATGTGACGTATTAATTGAACTTTATGGAACCAAGCTGAAATGCAGCAAACGGAGTCGTTGCAGTTGCAGTTGAAGCTGTTGCTGTTGCTGTTCCTCTAAAGTTAACCAAAGTCAACTGTTTTTGCTCACATAATCGAATGTTTCACGGCTTTTTTCTTGGCATGGGTCTGAGATGTTACTCGACGCAGATCTGTTTGCGATTGGCAATCCTCCAATCGACGCTTGTCGATCGCACTCTTAAGTGACCTGCTTTCTCTTTTTGGCCACAAGCTTTACCTGTTACTGCTAAGGCATCCAAAAAATTGTAATGTAGCTTTTGGACATTGGATTTGGCTTTGACTTTGGCTTTGGCTTTGACTTTGGCTTTTTGGCACTTTTCGGATGTGGCCTGTCGTCGACGGTTCTCCAAGAGCACGTGTTCATTTTTGTTGATGCTGGACAATAGTAACAAGGGAAGGCCGCCAACGGATCACAGTTCAAATGATTGCTTGGCTTGTTAAAAAGAGGGACGGGGGTACTCAACTGGACCCCCCAAAAGGGGGCCAGCTACAAGCTAAACGAGTTTTGTGTTTTTAAAGTATTTTCGCTGCTGGTGTCTTTTATCATTTTACATGGCTTTGAACTTTGTTGTTAGAGACAACACATCACAAATGACGCTTAATGGCAATTATTAATGTAGCAGCTTTTTTTTATTTTTTTTTTTTTTTTACATATATGTATATGCATGTTTACTCGTATTGTTTGAAATGTCATATTAATCGTAACTCGTAAATAACTTGTAACTGCCAAGGCATTTGCTGCAGCTTATGCAAGTCAATGAGCTGTCCAGACTGATACGAAAAGTTGGCTGCAAATCAAGATGGACACATGATACATATTAGTGCTATATAAATATAAATGTAGTACATTTGCAGTGTTTTCATATTCAAAATTGAAAACTGGCGATATGCATATCAGTTACCTCTGCTAAACTTTAATTTTGAGAAATATAACTTTGAAATAAAAGCATATGTTTTAAATGTGCAAGCTTTATAAAAAACAAGTTAGAATGCTCTAGTCGAGTGTGCTCGACTACGAGACTCCCTGTTCCCAACTTGCATTTCAATCAGTCAGCGGCAACACAAGCAAGCAGCGCACTTAACTTGTCCAGTGCATGTCAAACTGTTGTTTCTGCCTGCTGAAACGGGGGTAATAGATTCTTCCATAACTTTGGTGCTATTTATCCGATCGTAACGAAATTTACACAACTGACTAACATTGATAAAAGAAATATGTGTACCAAAAATCAAAGCTTTAACTTAAAAGTTGTGGCTGTGAAAGTTTTTTGCGATTTGCTGGCGTGCGGGGGGGTGTATCCAAAATTGAAATAAACTTGATCTGCGTATGGTATACAGGAACCCGCATGCCAAGTTTGGTGTCTCTAGCTCTTATAGTCTCCGAGATCTGTGTGTTCATACGGACAGACGGACAGACAGACGGACATGGCTAAATCGACTCGGCTGTTGATGCTGATCAAGAATATATATATAGTTTATATATTCGGAAATGCCTCCTTCTGCCTGTTACACACATTTGCAGTACTGTTTCCATTTTTAATGGAAACAGGGAATAAAAATGATTTTTTTTTAATTTAAAACAAAGCTATAATGCAAGGGTATACAAATTGACGTAACATATGGAGCTCATTTACATCAACCAATAAATGTCTATGTTGTTGAAATATATTTCCTAAATATGGGTAGTAACAATTAAATTAAAAAAGTTATGTCTTGAATTTAGAGAAACTTGTCTAAATGATGTTTATACTCATTTTTTTGTTTTCAAAATATTAGGTTTGTGAAATGTACAACTGTAGATCCGTCCGTCCTCAGCTCAACTTGATATACATATTGATATATACTATAGGCCGGCAAAGTTTTGAAATCCAACCTGTTGATGTTGATCAAGAATATATGGTAGATATGTACATACATATATATATACTTTATGGAGTCGGAGACGTCTTCAATGTGTTTTACATTTCGTTACAATATTATAAGCGTTAAAAGAAGTTAAGATATCTAAAATTCAATGTTAAATAAGGTTTTTTATAGACATTTTTAAACATATTTCATTTAGCTGCCCCTTCGTGTTCGACTGTAAATAAGCCCCTGCATGCAATTTGTCTATATACAATATCCATAAAAACTTATATACAAGCATACTATTTATGATGGAGTCTGTGCATACATTGAATGAAGACTAAACCAATTTATTATGTCATTCATTAATTGCTCATTGCTCATAACTCATAAATTTAGACAGCGCACTGTCAGTTGCAACTTGTCGCGTTGAGTCGCGTTGCAGGGTTCAACAATATCTATCGGGCTATCGATACGCGATAGGCGGTATAGTTAATTGGGCTGCCAGCTTGGCCAGCAAACGGTAGCAGCAGCAGCAGCAGCAGTAGAGCTTATGCACAGCTTATGCTTATGCTTATGCTTATGTTTGTGGCGTTGGCAATTATTTATGGTGCAGAAACAAGTTGCAATTGCAGTTTGCGAGTTTGCACAAAAAAATGAAATGGTCAGGAAAATGTGTTTTTTGCATTGCTTGCAGTTTTCACTCAGCGTGAATTTGAAATTCGAGGCGCTTGTAAATGTTGTTAGATAATTTTAAAGCTATTTGCACAAATTAGCTATGCGCAATGTTCAATTGGTTTTTCATTTGAATTGATTGCTATTTATCTGTCTGTTCAGTCTGTTATTTACAACAGCTTATCCTCTTTTTCCTTCTTTTGTTTTCCGCTAAACTATATATAGAGTTTGCTATTGGAATATGTACGTTCGATAATATACTAGTACTATGCATAAGTGACTTAACTAGAAACTCAAATAATTTCACTACGTATTTGGTTTCATACAAAAATTGCATTCATTTTGTATAAGTCGTCAATTGTTAATGTTGTATTGCAATTCAACAATCAGCGGTTGCAAATGATTGTAGCCCAAATTGATGATTTGAACAGTGGAACAAATACATAATTGAGAATCGCAAAGAAAGGCAACTGCATAAGGTATATTGAATAGCAGAGGTACAGCAGGAAAAATGTTCTGCCAGAGAAGTGAACTCAACATAGAAGATATACATATATTGTATCGAGGATAAAAGAAGTAGAAATCGGAACTAATAAGAGTATGGGAAAAAAATATGGATTTAATTTCTCAATTATTAATTTTTCTCTTATTTTGTCTATCTATTGGTAATATCGATGTTTTCGACTATCACTATCGATGGCAGATTGCACAGACTGGTAAGAATTTATATTGTGTTTTATTGGAAATTCCTGGAATGATATCTATGTGTATGCAACTCATTTTTGCTCCACTGTGCGCGCATTTTGTTTACTTCTGATTGGTTTATTAATGGCATTTATATAGCCAACCGCACAAACAATTTTGTCTTGACTTGGTTTCTTTACAAATATTTTGCTTGTTCAAATTGCCGTCTCAATTAGCAGACAATTTAGTGCGACTTTGTATCTTTGTATCTTTGCTTTTCTATTTGCTGAAGGTCGCATTGAGAGGCCGCAATACTAGTTGATGCTGTAATAGATACACAACTAACGAATATTGTTTAATTTTTCAATTTTTGCAGAACTATATGGAAAAGGATCTGGGCAAGGTGGTACTGTACACAACCAGCATGGGCATCATTCGAGATACATATGCCAAATGTGCCAATGTCAAACAAATACTGCGAACCCTGCTCATCAAATTTGAGGAACGGGATGTCTTCATGAGCATGGAGTATCAACAGGAGATGCGAGAACGCATGCATTATGAGACGATATGTGTGCCTCAGCTGTTTGTTGAGGGACAGCACATTGGTGTAAGTAGCTGTTGGGTAAACGTTATTTTTATGTAACTACATATTCAGTCTAATTGGAAATTATTTTCTATTTTTGTCTATTATGCTTTTTACAGGATGCCGACACTGTCGAGCGTCTCAATGAAAGCGGTGAACTGCGCCAGCTGCTGCGACCCTATAAGGTGAGCCAATACTTGCTTCAACTTTAACATTTATGATTAACAAATCTCTCAATTCTTTTATACAGTCCATTGCGACAGCTTACACCTGCCAGACCTGCGGTGGCTATCGATTGCTGCCCTGCTCCTCATGCAATGGATCCAAGAAGTCCTTACATCGCAATCATTTCACCGCCGAGTTTGTGGCCCTTAAATGCATGAATTGCGACGAGGTGGGATTGGTCAAGTGTCCCAATTGTTAGAGTTTCCCCAACTGGCAACCGAAGCTGTCTAAATTGAATTTTTTTCACTCGCTTACCATATTGTTTCGTATCTAGTAATATTACGTGTCTTACCAAGAAGTGTTTTTTTTTTTTTTAATTTAATTTTTTTTATCTACTAATGCTACGAAGCATTATTGTAGTCTTTTATTATTAACAGTTGTGATATTTGACTCAGTTTGCTCAAAGGTTTAATTTCTAGCGTATTCCCCTCCATCCCAAAATTCTTGATAAAGAAGCCTCGATTGATCGCAAATTAATAGAAACTGAATTGGGGGTCGTCCGCAATTTCTTTTGAATACATTTTGTTTCCGTTTTCCGAGATTCCGCTACGGAGAAAAATCCTTTTCCCAAAAAGGGAGACCAGAGGACTAAGAAGCTTTCACGAATCCTATCCAAAGGAATAAGACGCCAAGTCGTCAATAAATCAGGTGTTTTAGGGCCTTTGCCAACTTTCCAGACAGTATAAATGTTGTTTTCTCCATAAAAGTTAACAAAATCATAAAAGGTAACAGTGGATGACCGCCAAGGTATGTTATCATATAAATTCATAATAATTCGCGGCTCATCAAGGGCTTTTTTTTTTTTGTTAGAGAACTTTGGAGTGGAGGGGCTAATAATAGAAAATGACCGCTCAAAGTTTTACATTTAAAACTTAGGAGTAATATTTGACAGCGATGGCACTGGGAAAGTGAGCGAAGAACTGCACAATAAATATACATACATAATATACATACTCCTATTTGTAGTTATACTTGTACACATTTGACTTACACCATTTGAAAACGATTAACATACATTCTAATAAAAATTATGCTAATGGAACTATTTATACATACATACATTTCCAATGGGAATTGTATTATACCAGTAAGTGTTTAATTTTCTGAATATGACAGGCAATTAATAAGTCTAAAATGGAAAAAAATTACTTTTCTTAAAAGGCTGTATCCAGCACTGCGGAAAATTCCTGCCAGGAATTTGTTAATTATTTCTTGTGTGTGTGTGGAACATAACTAAAACACTTTGATGAATCAGCTGTGTTTTGTAAACAGTGCCAATTGTGGCAGTTCAACTAAAATTAAAAAAGGTACAAAATTAACTCTGGCGACGAAGTATTTGGTGACGGCATATATAGTTGCAACAATTCAGTTTATGACTCCCTCTCTCACTTGTCACTTACAAAATAATTGTAAGCAATATATAGCTGTGTATCAGCTGTTCTCTTAGCCCACAAACGCTATCCATAGGCCAACTATCGATATGAATCTGTGGCTTCCGTTCAAGTTGCTGGATACACAAGCAACGAAAAGTTGAACTTAAAATTCCTGTTACGGTTTTTTTTATATAAAGTTTGACAGGAATTTTTAGTTTCCTCTGTGCTGGATACTTAATTAGGGCTTAATTATTTTGAATCTATACAAGAAAGTTAATTAAGGAACTGTATTCGATGTGCCAAAGATTTAATATCCTTTTTGTGTTTCTAAAGCTGCCTTGTACACGCTGGCCGCAGGTCGAATATTCGATGCCTGACAGAACGTCTGGCAACTCTTTTCGCGTAAAGAAGTACTGCATACCTTTGGGCTGGCCTTAAAATCAATGTTGATGTTAGCTTCTTTTTTTCTACTAGCTGTTTCCATTAAGAATGGGTTAAAGGGTAGAATAATATATTGCAAATGTATGTAAAAGGCATAAGAAGACACATTTTCTTCTATATAAAGTATATATATAGAGTATATATATATATTCAATAGCCGAGTAGATGTGTGATGTGTTGTGATCTTAGAGACACCAAACTTTGCCAGAAACAAAGTGATTTGCATGCTTCTAGGCTGTGCTTACAATTGGCTGCCCCTAAAAGTAGGCAATGCTTTTCGTTGGCCAAGGCCTTGGACTTGAGTACGTGAGTTGCTTGTTTGTAGCTTATGTATAATCAGGGTTGTTGTCACAGAAACCTCTAATCTCTTCCTACCAAAATTAAATTCTTAGGTGTCATAGAAATCTGTTCGGGTTACTTTCAAAGCTGTTGTGTTTTCTAAAGAGATTTGGATAAATACACCCAGAAATAAATATTGAAAAACAAAAGCAATTCTTTAAATGGAAACAAAACTATTTATTGAGAAAGCTGCAATACAATTTGTTAACATTATATTTCTTAAATTATTATACTTTGTTGTCCAAAAAAATATCATATTGGGTTTGTGGAATGTTCGTCCGTCCGTCTGTCCGTCTGTAAGAACGCAGGTTTTTTCAACAGTTTTGAAGCTAGCGTAACCAAGCTTGGTATACATATTGGTATATACCATAGGAAGTCAAAGTGTTGAGATCGGCTAGCTCGGACCACTATAACATATAGGAACAATCGGTTGAAAAATAATTTTTTTATGAAAAACTCAGCCAAACTCAGTTTATCTAAATTTATTGAGAGTTTATAAGTATGTAATTAGTCTTTACAAAAATTAAATTTATTAAACGTTCAGAAAACGGAGTATATCGCTGTCAGGAGAACACGACTGCAATGTTCTTACTTGTTTATTTTGAATATTACAAAATCTCTAGTAAAATATTCAAAAACGCAAATCAACCTAGCGTATTAAATTAAATTAAAAATGAACAGACCTTTTTTATATATTTTTGGAATCGGTTTGGAATCGATAAGTTTTGGTGTTGCTTTCGAAAACAGAAGTTTGATTTAATAAAATCTCTCGAATTTCCGCGACACCTACGGTATTTACTCCCTGTTCCCATTAAAAATGGGAAAAAGGGAGTTATAAAGTACTGCAAATGTGTGTAACAGGCAGAAGGAAGCATTTCCGACTATATAAACTATATATATTCTTGATCAGCATCAACAGCCGTGACGATCTAGCCATGTCCGTCTGTCTGTCTGTCTGTCCGTCTGTCCGTATGAACACACAGATCTCGGAGACTACAAAAGCTAGAGATACCAAACTTGGCATGTAGGTTCCTGTATACCATACGCAGATCAAGTTTATTTCAAATTTCGGATGCATCCCCCCCCCCCCCCATTCTTACTTGTTTTTATTAGATTTGTAAGCCAACTGAATACAAAATATAAAATAAGGATACTTGAAAATGTTTGAATGTTGTTTTTTTCTTTAACATAGTTGGCTTATATAAATTCATATATCAACTATGTGGTCGTAGTAGTAGTTTATGTTTTATTTCATTTTAAACTGGCAGTTGAAAAACATCAAACGCCTTCCTGAAAATTTGAATCTCTATATTTTTGCTAGTTTTTAAATATTTGTATTTTTTTTATTCTGCCTGGAAATCGCTATTGTTTTGGGTCTGATTGCCATGTCTGATCAAGCTAACGTTCCACAACTTGACTTGGAGTCAGAGCGCACTTGCTGGATATGCTTTGCCACTGAGTCGGAGAACCGACGGGCCACCTGGTTGCATCCGTGTCAGTGCCGTGGCAGCATCAAGTGGGTACACGAGAGTTGCCTTTATCGATGGATTGATGAAAAACAGAATGGCAATTCCCGGATGAAAGTCGCTTGTATGCAGTGCCGAGTGGAGTATATCATAATCTTTCCACAGGTGGGCCGCTTGGCACTCTTTCTGGAACGCACTCAGGATCTAGTTCGTCAATGCAGTCCATTTGTCGCTGCTAGCGCTTTTTTGGGCTCCGTCTATTGGACAGCTGTCACATATGGTGGCATTACAGTTCTACAAGTATACGGACAAAAGCGCGGAATGGAGATGATGGAGAAAGGTGATCCATTCTTTCTGCTTATTGTGCTGCCATCGATACCAGTGGCCCTAATTCTCACCCGTCTAATTCGTTGGGAAGACGCTGTTCTACGCCTCTGGCACAATCGGCGTAATATTTTACGGAAATTGCCTTTGGTCAAGTGGTTATTCAACGCCCAAAGCGATAATACGGCCAATGTTGAGGACCTAGCAACGTCACCGCTTCCCGATGATCCCGTTGATTTTTCCCGCATCTTTTGTGGGGCCATCTTGTTACCCAGCATTGCCACAGGGATTGGCAAGTTGTTATATGGGTCCCGGGTAACTCGTTTCCAAAGTGCGATCCTTGGCGGTTTCACATACATTGCACTCAAGGGCATATTTAAGATCTATTTGCGTCAAAAGCAATATTTACACAAAACACGTCGTCACATTGTTGATTATACCAATGAGAATGTCCGCATATATGCATCCAGCGGACAAGACAACCAGCCCCAGTCAGGATCCCAAGCAGACATAAGGCAGTATGCTGGATCCGAAGACAATGAGTCTGAATGGGATGAGGGGCCAGATGTGCTGGAAGAGTTAGAGGCAATAACGAGTGGATATATAACTGCATCTACAAGTATAGCATCGGAGCTGGATGATGTTGATGCTGACGATCTTCGAGATCATGTTGTCGTAGCCATCCCAAATGGTCCATATACATTGTTTCTTGCCTAAAACATTGTTACCAACACACACCAGGCAGACAAATGCCTTCAAGCCCGTAAACGTAATGTTCCATGCATGGCAACATTCTTCAATTCTAAATTCTTATGTGTTTTAATAGTCTTGCTGTATGAAATCCAACAATTGATTGCTTCTTGGTAACTTTCTGTCTTTGATTGTCAGAAGTTTTCTATTTGTCTAAATTTGACTGATTGCTTTTTTTAAGATCTACCAAAATCGATGCCACATATCGTATTTCCCCTATCTATTAAAAACAACAGTCCAGTATAACTCTGCCGTTTTATTTAAAATCAAAGCGAACTTCGCTGTTAATACTCAAATCTTATAGTTTCAATAGAATCAATCTGTTAAAACATGAGTTGTGTAAAAAATTTGTTTATTGTATCGGGTTGCTAGAAAATTAAAAAAAATTATATGCAAACCGGACTAGATTTCCGTTACAGTATTTGCGATTTCCCTCTACACAACTTGACCTTAAGATTTAGTCAATATTGCCAGTCAAGATTGGGTAATTTAGCAGCAACATAAATTTCCAACTGTTACGAAAAGTTGAACAGTGACAATTTTTTCGGTAACATTAGTTAAACTATTCATATTTGAGTAATATTTTCAAGTGCAATTCCGCCAGCAGCTATCAAATGAACAAAAATGTTGCATACTTCGAGGCTGCCATTTATATAGCAGTCAAAAACTATATGCATTGAATATTGAAAACTGATTAAGATCATATATTAAGATCTGTAGGGTTAATTTAAGATCAGGTTATTGGTATTAGCGTTTTTGCTGTGTAATGTAAGCGGTGTCGAAAGTGGTCGTAGGTCTCAACTAAAAGCTAAGCGAACTTTGAAAATAAAGTCAAGTGATATTAAAATAGATTCAATTAAAAGTATTATTGATTATTTTCCAATAAAGGACTTCAAAAAGCGTTGATTGCTTTAAGATTTCAATGGCATGGATTGAGCGATGCATCTAATGAACAAGGGAGTTATCTAATTTGGATTCGAGCTTGAGTTTTGATATTCAGAGCAATCAAACAAATCCGAAAACGGAGTATTCTACGATATCAAAAGCAATGGAATCGCTTTGGAAGTTGTTATATTGCGGGCAAGGGATGAAGGAATTATTTAAAATGAATTTTGATTTTATATGAGTGAAAATTGTGATATCTTTGTCTGGTTTCTTAAGCACGTGCATATAAAATGGTGCTTAGAATAAAACTTGAATTTAAACAATAGATTTGTCCTTTTGAAATAAATTCTTTCGAAATGTGCAACATTTGTAAGGTTTGATTTATTTGGTTCAGTTGATTTGTGTCAAGTTGCCTGGGTGAATCCAATCGCAGCAGTCGTCGACATATAGAATAGAATTATATCATTATCACACAGAAAGTTCAGCCATTCGGTCGACATATTGAGAATAAAGTAAATTCAAATATTTTGTAAATTTTCTTTTCAATATAATTAAAATTCTCTTTCTGCGGCTGTTCGTTCAACTAAATTTATAAATTGTTCTCAATTGCTAGTTTTTGTTGCTTCAATTTAATATTAATAACCGTTGGTAGTTTAAAACTTTACTCAATTAAGTCGACAACCCAGGCATGTCGGACAGCCCCGCAGTAACTGGTATACTTAATGCGCTGCTCTGCGGAGCTACCGGATATGGATTCTATGCCATGGGTCCTACGGAACATCCGTATGCTTTTTCGGCCTGTGTGATCGGATTCTGCCATGGTCTGCTTGGACTGGTCGATGTTATAACTGGCGATGAGAATGCGAAAAATGCAAAGGAGACAACCGATGCCATATTGGAAATAGTACCGCTGCCTCTGGTCAATCTAGAACTCTTCTTTGGCGGCGAAGGCAACAATATTGCTCTGGGTCATGGACTATTCATTGTCCCAATGGCCATCACAATTCTCGTTTCCATGGTCAAGGGCAATGAAGGAAGCGAAGGCGATGAGGCACTTCAAACACTAAAGATATTGACCATCCTGGGCAACATTACATCTCTATGTTATTTGGCCGTCAACGAGAGCTGCTGGGTTATGGGTGGCATGGCAATCCTTGCCTTTATGGCCAAATTTGGCTCTGAATTCTGTGAAACTAACTTTGAGGGCTCTGGGGAACCAATCAAATATCTCAGCTGGTCTGGATTCTTTTTCCTGACCAGTGTTGCCGTTACTGGCGAGAAGTAATAGCAAGCAGTATGTGAAATCTTTCACATGAAGGACACACTGAACTGTCAAATACATGCAATTAATGAAGGATGGTATTCTATTGGCCTTATATATATTTACCGGAAAAACAAAATAACAGGATTAACATGCGATTACAATTTAAATTGAGCGATTAAACAACTTAAATTTAAAAGTTAAAACTGTATAATATTTCAATTGTAGATAGTAGAGTCGGTCTCGAACAAACAAAGTGCAAATTAAATGTTCGGATTGGTGTGGGGGATTATCTAAAGTTTTAATGAAACCAACATACTGGTGTCTCCAGACGAATGTACAGACAAACTGCCGGACAAGACCAAATCGACTTGACTGCTGATACTGGTCAAAAACATCTGATTTTTGTCAGATTTTATCAAACTCGTATCAATATAGTACTTATATAGCAGCCATACAGATCCTTCATTTCCTATGGCAGCTATAGAATATAGTTATCCGAAAGTAATAGTTAAATGTATAAAATGTACGGAACTCATTTGTAGATCAAACTTTTAGCTTTTATTTTGTGTAATGTAAGTTATGGTAGCTTATACCTCAAAAAATAAAATAAATAAATCAGAATATATAGAATATTATTAAAATTGGGTAAAGTTAGTTTGGTTAATGTTATCTTAAAAAACAAAAAAATTTTTTCATACAAAAACTTATTTTTCAACCGATCATTCCTATGACAGCTATATGTTATAGTGGTCCGATCTGTCCGATTCAAATATAGGATCTACCTGCAGAAAAAAGAAGCGTCTGTGCCAAGTTTCATCAAGATAGCTTTAGAAAAAAGTCTCAGACCCTATTAAGCATGCATATATATATATATATATTCTTGATCAGCGTCAATAGGTCAATTCGATTTGGATCTGTCCATCTGTATGAACGCGTCGATCAGTACTCTGGATTGTTGAAATCTTTAAATTGACTTTCTTGACATTACTTTCAATACATCAGAGAGACAATGCCAGTTTACGATATTCAATTAGCCCCGCCCGAAGCTTGGCCCAACCTAAGACCATAACGCCTAGCCGCAATGACAATAAGAACTAATAAATTGTAAGACTTAATGTCAACAAATGCTATGTAAGTATTATAGTACCACACCACGCGTCGTGTAGCACGCACAACCCTTTCAACCCGTCCAACCCCTCCAGCCCGCATGCTTCCCAGCCAGACAGGCCCAGAGTTACACACACCGTGCCCAATGACCATGACGTCCCAAAGTTGTCGTTGTAAAGTCATTTAGCTACGTCTTGAGCTTGTTTATTGTTTATTTTATGACTTATGCTGTGGTGAGTGCAGCGAAGTAGAGGTAGATGTGGAGGTGGACGTGGTGGTGGTGTGGGTAAAAGTGGGGGTCGAGCTGGAAGTGGTGATCGAGGTGGAGTTAATACTAGAGCTGGAAATTCATCAATTGTGCTCAGTTACGATAGTGGTTGCACAATTCATCGATATTATTTGATATAGTAACATAAGTCTATAGCCAAATGCGGAAATTTATGTTCTCAAAAAAAGAAGAAGATATTTTCTGATATAAAAAAAACCTTGATAGCACTAATACCAATTTAATATGTTCAAAAATATCAATACGATTTCCGATTTTCGTGTTACTTTTGAATGTTATTTTGATGACATCTATGCATGTTGACATTATTATTTCATATCAAACTGATTCTTTTTTATCTCAACTTGATTTTTTAGGACAAAATTAATATATTTTAAGCATAAAATAATACAACATTTTAATACTTGAAAAAACATCAATTTAACCAAACGATAAGAAGTTGATATAGATCTCAGTCAATCGGTGTAGTCAAAAATTACCTTTATAAAATTTTGAATAGTTTAGATCTTAACTCTTTGTCTGCCAATGGTATACATCACAGGTGCATAGACAAATACGTTTACTATTTTTCAAATTTCATTATATTACGCTATGTAAAACATCGATATCGATAAAGACATCAAATTTTGTTCAGCTCTAGCTGTTACATACCAAAATATCGGTGGGGTAAGCTAGACTTTTTGTCTAGTTATTGTGATCACTTTTGATTGGCAGCTGACGAAACTGAAAATCAAGAACTGGTTGTTACAAAACTGTCTGTTATCATAAGTAATTGGCCGTCATTGTGTTGGCTCGAGCTACGCCAGCAATTCCAATTCCAGTTTCAATTCGAATTCGAATTCCAGCTTCAACTCAAATCCCAACTAAGTGTAGCTCCAGTTCCAGTTGCGTACTTAGTGCGACCTAAGCCCAAAAGCCTCGCATGCCCTAAAAGGCTTAGGCGACTCCGCTTGAAGCGATGAAGTCATCTGCAGCTAACTGATTGTCTTTTGACATTGATTTAACTGGTTAACGATAAAGTCCAGACAGTATTGCATACAAGCACATTGTTCTATATACTCGATACATATATGTATGTATGTGTGTATATCGATACATCCGGGTGACTACACAGCAAGTGCCACTTACATATATGTCGTCTACACTGCTCTACTATTTATTCTCGTTTTTGGGGTCGTTTATTGAACCCTTCGTATTGTGGGAAATTAGATTTATTACTTCTGCCACAAAGATGATAAAGGGAATTTGAATACACTTGAAAAACGAGCCGGCGAACAACATCACATCTCATCATAAACACAATAAACACCCACTGAACACACTCACACACACACACACCCTAAGTGAATTCACGCGAATTTTTGCCCTCAATGCTTTACCATGAAATTGCTCCAAATAATACTAGAGAATAACGATAAACGAACAATACAATAGATCACATAACTTAAGGAATGTGCTATACGCGATACATTTTTAATGGCTAAAGGGACTAATTAGGCTCTGAGCACACTGGGCTATTTTTATACCCTTTCAGAAAGTACTGTGCTTTTGTCACGAAATGTGTAACGCATTGAAATAGACTTCTCAGATAAAAAAGGGTTATATATTTGTGGTCAGTATCAACAGCCGAGTCGTGTCCGTCGTGTCCCTGTGTTTATATGCGTTTTTCAAGACTTTTTTCTAAAGCTTTCTTGATGAGACTTGGCTCAGATGCTTCTTCTTTCTGCAGGTAGTTCCTATGTTTGAATCGGACAAATCGAATCACTATAACATATAGCTACAATAGTAGTAGACTACAAAATAACTCGACCAAACTAACTAAATCTAAGTTTATGCATATTTTATATATGCTGACCAACTTTCATCAAAATCAGACTGCTGTATCTTATAGCTGCCATAGGAACGATCGGTTGAAAAACAAGTTTTTATATGAAAAACTTCTTTGTTTGTCAAAATAACTCGACCAAACTCGCTTTACCCAAATTTAAGAACAGTTTATACATGCTGACTATATTTTATCACAATCGGGTGACTTTATCTTATAGCTGCCATAGGAACGGTCGGCTGAAAATAAGTTGAAAATAAGTTTTTGTATGAAAAACTTTTTTGTTCTCAGTATCTCAGTTTTTAAGCCATCTTCATGAAACTTTGTACTGCTGTTGAATGGGATGAATATACCATATGACTACCAAAGCAACGAAAACACCATCAGGCGAAATTGTCATTTTTGAAACATAAGCTCAGGAGTTTAACTTGGAGAGAATTGTAACTTTGAACAATTGATGCAAAAAGGTTACGTTAAAAATAATGCCTACGACTATTATAGACAAACCTACATAGCGGATGAGTAATATTCTTTGAACTTTTGCTTAGAATTTGCATATTTGATTTTTAAACCTTTACTTTTGAAACAACCTATATCATTTCAATCTTTTCATATATAACTGAACATTTGAAATAAATTAAATCACCTCGAAATAAAGCATTACCAATAAGTTAAAGTTTATTTTCAACTGATAAAATTACCCAACTTTAGTCTACAGCTTAGTCGTATTACACGAATTCTTAAAAACCAATTGTTTACAAATTTAAACAGATTTTTAGTACTTGTACTTATATTTGAACTTTAATTTCGGGCTGAAGCCTTAGACGAAGTAATGCCCAATCCAGATTGATATAAAACTGTTGCTGAGCAGCTTAAGCTTAAAATGTTTGTACACTTTTCATTATCAGAAGTGCCGCTGCTGCTGTCAACGTACTCTATTACATCTTATCTGTGAGTACATCATATAAGTAAGTGCTATATAGTACTATAAAACATATAACAAGTAAAAAGTAAAAGGTAAACCAACTGCTGCAATCATATTTGTGATTTTATAAATTAGATCGTTTCTTGCCAGCAGCACATAGCTATTGAATAATGTCTCCGGGTTTTATATGGTTATGGATGGGAATTGGTATGAGCATTTGTATTGGTATCGCTTTTATCGGCAATGCCCCACTTTCGGTTCCCTCTTGAACTGCACCTATCTAATTTATACATTACAAATTCTTCTTGGCATGTGCAATGCATGTCGCTTGGAATTTTGTTTGAATTTCCATTACGTGATTACAAAATACAAACAAATAAGAATGCTTTAGCCAAATCTGTTCGATTACGAGACACTCTATACCCAGCACAGTATATAACTACAATAAAGATCGAGAAAGACCTAAGACCATCATACAACAAACAATTTGTTATTTAAAACTTCTATGAATCAAATGTAGAACTTTTTATTAAGTTCTCAAATGTTTTTATACTCTTCTTTTTAATTTATTTGAAAAAATTAAAGAAAGAAGAGTATATTGGGATTGTGAAATGTCCGTCCGCCTGTCTGTCAGTCTGTATGAACACAGTCTTTTTCCACAGTTTTGAAGCCGGAGCAACCAAACTTGGTATACATGTTGATTTATACCATAGGCAGACAAAGTGTCAAGATATAGTTGCCACGCCCACTTCTGACTCCGCAAAAAGGTTAAAAAAGAGTATATCGCAGTCGGGTGCATCCGACTGCAACGGTCTTACTTGTTCAATATTATTTTCTATAACATTACTTTGACTTTTAGAGATACATAATAATCTTTAAATTTTCCATTCCTAGATTTTATAGTCTGCAATATTACGTGCCCAGTTGCATTCGTTATTTATCAGACAAAATAAAGTTGACATATATTTTAATCAAGCACATATCCGATTGAGTTTTTTGTAGGCGATTGTGTTAATTGGATTGTTAATAATGTATATCAATTGGGCAATTCAATAATTTATTAATGTCATCGATTTGGCCGCATTTAAAATCGATCAATACGCGTACTTAACACAAACAAACATACTCGTAAATAACTACATATGTATATGTATATAATATGTAGTTATTGTTATTGTTCTTAAGCCAATTCGCAAATTTATTTCATAGGGCCAACAGCAAACTTATTAGCCATATAATCATTAACATTCATCAGGCATTCCGGTTTCTTAAGCACAGGCCTGGCCTGGCCTGGACGTCGAGACGACGCGTCGAGAAGAATGCCGACGAAGAAAAAAACTCAAGCTCAAACTCAAACACAAACACACAATACAAATACAATTACAAATACAAAGACTATGACGATGACCCATAACGAGCTATAGCTGAAGTTCTTGGATCGTAAAATTCTCGCTCCATAGCAAACAAATCGAAAACTTAAGAATGCGAATGCTGTAAACTTTTTGGAATTAGAATGTAAAGTGAAAGGAGTTCTACAGGTTAACATCATGCCAAAAAAGCGAAGCAACAACAATACTACAAAATATAAAACAAGTAAAAAAGTTTAAATTGCAAGAGCTTGACTATGAGCTACCCTGTAACTTGATCTTGTTACTGTTTGTGTAAATGTTGCTGTTATTATCTGAATGTCTTTAGAATTGAATTATACAATTTATAATCTTTCATAATGCGTTTATAATTTGAGCTTTTCTGTAAAATAGAAAGACGATATGGGGCCAACAAACTTGATCACTTTAGATAGGGTTTAAGTTTAAGATCTCATATCATCCTAAAATATACCATATAAAATTATTAAGACTTTAATCATATAAGTAAAAAAAAACATAACCTTTGTTAACCAAAAACTTAACCCAGTTTGATAAGGAGATGCAGTTTTTCCTTTGTGTTTTTAGACTGTCTAAATAATCTAGCAGTATCATATCAAGTATCATAGGAAAAGATAATCGAAATGTTTTATTCGTTCTGAAAACTATATCGTTACCTTTATTTTTAAAGCAGGAACAGCCACCGTGTATATTGCATATCCGTATCCATCCAGTCCGAAATGCGAATCACACCTAAGCATACCCTCTTTGCCCCATTCATGAATGCAGAGTATGGAAAAAGAAGCCTGTAAAATATTAAGACAGCTCTGGGATTCCACAGCCAGTGTCGGTTCGAAAAGGTTGTGACTGGTGTGAGTATTGGGGGAATTGGGGGTGCTGCTGCTGCTGCTGCTGCAAAGTAGCTGAAGATCTGTCTGTATGCATCTTTGGTTTTCTTTCTCTTTCTCGCTTTGGCTTTGGGCTTTGGAGCTTTAATGCTCCCTTGGCGCTGTCTTCACACCGACTGCTATGCGATGATTTAATGAATGAGGAATGACTGCATGAAAATTGTCTGTTCACGATAGTAACAGTCAGCCAAAATGGCCCGACCAGCCAGTTGAAAAGTTATCTACACACACACACTTTAATTGTCGCAATAATTGTGGTGTCTTTTTATACCCTTGTAGAAGCTATTATAATATTATTAAGAAATGTGTAACGCAAAGAGACGTTTAAGAAAAACTTGAACTTGAACTTCTTTCTGCAGGTAGTTTCTATGTTTGAATCAGCCAGATCGAACCACTATAACATATAGCTCGGTTGCAAAATAAGTTTTTGTATGAATAACTTTTTTCCTTTTCAAA
The DNA here is from genome assembly GCA_949708635.1 of Hirtodrosophila cameraria. Classification (NCBI taxonomy): domain Eukaryota; kingdom Metazoa; phylum Arthropoda; class Insecta; order Diptera; family Drosophilidae; genus Hirtodrosophila; species Hirtodrosophila cameraria. The sequence goes on from OX453090.1 coordinate 15,662,394, forward strand.
ATAACTCGACCAAACTCATTTTACTTAAGTTGAAGCATATTTTATACATGCTGACCAAATTTCATTAAAATCGGAGTGCTATATCTTATAGCTGACATAGGAACAATCGGTTAAAAAATAAAGTTTTGTATAAAAAACTTTTTTGTTTTTTAAGATACTTCAACCAAACTCACTTTTTCCTAAGTTTAAGCATATTTTATATATGCTGATAGAATTTTATCATAATCAGACCACTATATCTTTTAGCTGCAATAGGAACAATCTGTTAATAATTACTTTTTCTTAAGCAAAACTTTTCCGCAAGGGTATACATATTTGCCATGCCGAAGATAATATTTATTTTTTGTTTTTTTTGGTATAACTTTTGGTTCAAGAAAACCCAACTGAAAATTTATACATCGTATGTATATGAACAATGTAAATAAAAAACAATTGAAAACTTACCAAATGCTCAAAGTCAGCTGCGATGGAATATCTTTAAATTAAGAACTTTACAGACACAACTAACTAGTCAGTTTGTTAAATGTATAATTGAAATCAAAGATATTGTTGGAACTTTCAGAATTGGGTGCAGGGTGACTCGTAGTCGGGCATACTCAACTAGATTCTTCATTGTTTTGTTCTACAATAGTTTTATGTTAATAGTAAATTGCGTTTGGACTTCGCAGCTTCTTTATCCGTTAGTGTGATACCGATACAAAGAATACTGAAAGCTTAGTAACACTAATTAGTTGGTTAATGAATGGATTGAAAATGGTATTATTTAATATAACTTTGTAGATGGTTGAAGGCTGATGATGATGTGATGGACGAAGACGGATCATTAAGTAAGCTGACAGATTGGATTGCTGGATATCTTATTGTTAGGCATTTTGGAGATGAGCAAATCTGTGGACTGTGAGAACGGCAGTTTGCAAAAGCTGATTATTTACACCGAAATAGTTTTGTGTAGGATTAGTGACAAATATTTTGGGGTAGCAATGCAGACACGAGAGTGGGCGGCCACCAAAAACGCAGACAACAGAGAAGACGCCTCACTGGCCTGGCAACTGGCAATTGGGAGACGGGCGCGTTGGGAACGTAGCACGGCAACAATGAGCAGCAGCAACAACGACAGCGACAGCAACAACGGCAACAACGACATAGCTACATCTTCATCTTCCGCATGTCTGGGCTATTTTTAAGCAACTAATCGCCTAGAACGCCGACAGCACCGTCGCTGCCAACCGCCAAAACGCCAACGCCAACGCCAAAATGGCAGCCACTGACATGCCCATCAGGAGTGAAAAGTGGGCGGGGGAACGGAGTCGATGAAATACCTGAAAAGCCATCCTCGTCGCTAGAATACATTTGTATACTCTTTTTTCATAAAATTGACAACGAAAGATAAACAGAGTATGTTGGGATTGTGCATTCTTTGTCTGCATCAGTTTCTGTCTGTCCGTCTGTTGTTTCTGTCTGTCTGTCCGTCCATATTTGGAGGCCCCCAATTATAATTGATATTTGCTAATGATCCTCTTGACAGATTCGATCTGTAAAATGATTGGCACGCAGACTTCCGACTGCGCAAAGTGTATAAAAAGAGAGCATATTGCAGTCGGGAGTATCCGACTGCACCATTTTTACATGTTCTTATTATACACTTTCACATGGTATTTCAATTATGTTCGAAATGTGGAAACATAAAAGGCATGTCCGATCTTAACACAGTCTACTTATCACAATTGTTATTATTAAAATTATAATATAATATAAAGAATCATTGTTTAAAATTAATTGATTAATTTCATTGATAATATTTTTCACCACGTACACCTTAAAAATGTAACAGAGGAAGGCAACCCGGACTCTATAAAGTACTATATACATTTATAATTTTTTATATTTCAAAATGTAATTCGAATAGATAAAAAACAAGTAGAACCGTTGCAGTTGGAAGGTTGTAACTGCGTTGTCTTAACACTTTAACACTTAGTTCTAAGCACTTTCGCTGTCTATATATACTCCTATGCCTCATTTTGGAAAACAGAGTATTATTAATAAGCATTTTTGCAAGGGTATTAGGTCTTCGGCATACCAACAAAATATATATTTCTTAATTTGCGTTATTTTGGAGTGGAAATTTTAATGTTGCCATAGGACGCACATAAATTAATTGAATTTTATGGGACAATTTTCCCCAAAACTATTTGGCTCGCCGGAAAATTCCAAAAAGTCAAGCGCAATATACAAAGGTATGGTTTATTTTTAAGCTGAAATAGAACAGAATGGAATTTATACTTGTATGTAAGTTTATGTGGCATGTCTATGTATTTGTTATATTTTTGAATTGGCTTATGTATCTGTATGTGCAACCGTATATGTATCTGTGTCTGCATCTGTAGTTGTATCTGTATCTATACCACTATCAATAGATATATCTATATCTATATCTATATCTATATCTATATCTATATCTATATCTATATCTATATCTATATCTATATCTATATCTATATCTATATCTATATCTATATCTATATCTATATCTATATCTATATCTATATCTATATCTATATCTATATCTATATCTATATCTATATCTATATCTATATCTATATCTATATCTATATCTATATCTATATCTATATCTATATCTATATCTATATCTATATCTATATCTATATCTATATCTATATCTATATCTATATCTATATCTATATCTATATCTATATCTATATCTATATCTATATCTATATCTATATCTACATATATCTATATCTATATCTAAAACTTTTGATTAGCTTCAAAGTCAAAACGGAACTGTTAACCATTTTAAATGGGAACAGTGAGTAAAAAGATATTGCACAGTGTTGCACTAATCGGGGAGAGGGGTTGGATGGAGCCCGTTGTCACTTAATAATGCCAAATGTCGTTGCTTTCATATTGACTTTTATTATTTAATAAGTAGTGAGTGCTGTGAATTTTCACTGGAAAATTTCATGCCAGGCGGCGACGTGACTTCCGTTGGCCATGCGAAAAACTTTTCACAAACTTTGTGTGCGTGTGTGTGTGTGTGTGTGTCAACAGGATATGTCTACTGCGTCGACGGTTTGTTGATGGCATAATTAATGCATTACTGTGACAACAGCAACAGCAACAACAACAAGTAGAAAACTCAGTTCATCGGCTATGTAGTCAGGCACTTTCGGCTTTCGGTTTTTGAAGTGTATTATTTTTAATATATTTTTTTTCAATACAAGCACACAAGCTTTTCCGGTTTTCCTCGTGTTTCTGCAGCGCTTTCTTACCATTTACCCCGCTTGTCAACGGACGCATGCCACAAGAAAACACAAAAAATGGAGTAAAACTGAAAAGCAAAATGCTACTTTGATTGACAGGCAACAAAGCAACTGAGCAACTCAAAATGTCTGAAACTGAGCAACGCCTCTTCTCATTTTGCCACACAAAGCTGTAAAAGGCTTAAGAGTTTTCTTATTTTGTTATTTTCAGAATTTTATGGAAAACTTTGTCTTTGAAATCGAAGCTGGGAGACATTTAAAACTGGCCACTTAAGCAGGCAGAAATAATTACTATGCTGTAATACTTAATAGAACAAGTTGGAACGTCGAATGCTCCCGACTGCAATATAATCTTTTTGAATCCTCAATTGAGAGTTGGTCAAATCTATTTTATAAGTGGCGAGTCTAAGATTTTGAGTTCAATATTTAGATGATCCGCGAAAGAATGTTCAAACAGAACTTTCGAGGACTCTAACCGTTAAGATATGCCATTAGATACAAAGGAGGTGTCCTTAACTTTATTTCTGATCTTAATAATAAAGTTGATAATAATTTGGTAATAATAATTTCAAAACCCTATGAATTAATCTCCTTGTTCAAAGAAGAATTAAGGTATCTCCGACTTTTCCTTGAATTTTCAAAGTGAATTTATATTTATTTCAAACTGATGAATGATATTGAAAGTTGTATAGGAAAACAAAAACAATAAGTAGTATAATCTGTATAGTAAGGTGTGTAAATTAGACACAAATATATATGTAGTCTGATTTTGTCACCGAGTATCCACAGTACGTACTTTCCATTGTTGTAGCTAAAGTAAGTCATGATATGCCAGGTCGAAAGTAAAAACTATGTCCAGCTAGAAAAACGAGCAAACGAGCATTCCGCCTGTTTAGTGGAGTCAGTGGAAACCCGTTTTTATTACAGCGGCACCTTTTTGTTGTTGTTATTGTTGTTGTTGTTCTTTCAATTGAATTCAAAGTAATTCAATACGATCTAAGTAAAAAGAAACAAAAACCTGTAGCCGAACCAAAGCCAAAGCTCAAACACAAACACAAAACCCAACACCCAACCGATCCGTTGCCAAGCGCCCAAACTGTAAGATTGCGTTGTGGCAGACACAGCGACGCAGGCAGCATTTTGGCCCAGAGGCAGTTGCCGGCTTGGAAAACAATGCGGATACGTGCCACAGTTATGCATGGGTGTATCTGTATCTGTATCTGTATCTGTAGCTGTAGCTGTAGCTGTAGCTGTAGCTGTAGCTGTAGCTGTACCTGTACCTGTATTTGCGGCAAGCATCGGCTTTGGCCTAGCCGAGGATCGTAGACAAATCGTGGCATGCATTGTTTTTGTTGCCGTTTGCCGCTTGCCGCTTGCTGTTGCCTTCCTGCATCAGATAATTTAATTGGCCATTTTGGCCCAAAGGGAAACAGCACAACAGTTGCCAGTTAGCCAGCCTACTATTTGCAGAACTCGTTGTATTTTCGAGGCTAACACTGAGACTAAGACTGAGACTCAGACTGAAACTGAGACTGAGACTGAGACTGTGGCTAGGACTGGCGCTGAAACTGAAACTGGGACTGGGGCTGGCCTGTTGCCGTGCCACGCGAGAGTGGCAACAGCTTTGTTGGTCGTTGGCCATTGAACAATGTAAGCCACGTTAATCCAGTGACACAGTTTTCCAATTGAACTCAGTTGTTGTTTTCGCTGCTGCTGTTGCTGCTGCTGCTGATCAGATCGTGACCTGCATTTCAATTTCGATTTCGATCACTGCATTCTCGTAATTCTACAATATGTTCTACTTGATTAGATTCACAGCCAACGGGACACATTCGCAATTTGTGTGTGGTCTTTGAATGCAGACGAAACTATTTCTATTTTATGCAACAACTACAAATTCTTTTGGACTGAAAACTTGGACTTAAAGTCGAAATTTTTCAGCGAAATATAACTATTATACTAAATTTGTAAAAACTGTTGTATATAGAGATGTGCAAAATAACACAAGTTAACTCTTGTTAAGTCAAAGCTATTAAAAAAGCCTGTTTTAAAAAACAAATTACCAATGATCAATGATTTTAAAAAACAAATTACCAATGATCAATGATTGTGTTAAAGAAATATGCAATTGATGCTTTTGATAGTTTTATCTACCATTGTTTAAACATTTTTTGTTTAGTGTCATCGGTTCAATGTCAGTCATTAAAAGGTTTTCCCATTATGATAATTTAATTAAAATGACGTGAAAATTTGCAAAAATAATTACAAAATTGCAAACACACACGCACACACAATATAAGTGCAAGAAATTATTTCAATAATTGCTGGTAAAAAAACAAAACTACCTAAAAAAAAACAAGTAAGAACGTTGCAGTCGGATGCACCCGACTGCGATATACTCTTTTTTTCGCCTCTTTGCGGAGTCAGTGGGCGTGGCAATTGAATTTCTGCTCGAATCTTTAAAGTTTTGCCATCAATTAAAATTTGGTTGGGCCTGTTCTACAGGTTTGGGAGAAACAAACATTGCTTGATTGCAAGGGCGGGGGTGGGCGTGGCAAAAATATTTTTATCCAATCTATTAAATAGGGCAACAGAATTCAACCTGCAAAATTTGGTGATTCTAGCTAAAGGGGTGGGGGAGATACAGACTTTGCCTATTTGTGGGGGCGGGGGTGGGCGTGGCCGAATTTTTTTTTGCCAGATTAATGAAGGATGTGATAAGTAGCCCTTGTGCCAAATTTGGTTACTCTAGCTATAAAACTGTGGAAGATATAGGTTTTTGCGGTTTGTGGGGGAAGGGGTGGGGGTGGGGGGGAGATCTTGACACTTTGTCTGCCTATGGTATATACCAACATGTATACCAAGTTTGGTTGCTCTAGCTTCAAAACTGTGGAAAAAACCTGCGTTCATACAGACAGACGGACAGACGGACAGACGGACAGACGGACGGACAGACGGACATTTCACAAACCCAATATACTCTTTTTTCCTTTTTTTTCAAAAAAGTTAAAAAAAGAGTATAAAAAGATTAAACAAAATTGTTTAGTTAAGTTATTGTCGCATGCAACATGAGTGATGCAAAATCAGTAAGCGTATCAATTAATGTATAAAGTAAACAACCACAAGCACTCACCCACACACACACACACACACACACACACACACACACACACAAACGCTGATAAAAAGCAAGCATAGAAAAAAATGCATTTTCATTCATAAAATGCAGCTCCATGTCAATGGGCTTAAGCGCCATTAACATGCCGCATGCAGCTGCCGCAGGAAGTGACGTAATCACTGCACACACACACATGCACATGCATACACACTTAAAGCGCGCACGCCGCAGCTTACACGCATCGCTGCCGGTTGAGGTTTGTGTCCAAAGTCTTTCGTTCTGTGCAGTGACCTCGTGCTGCATTTGAAAGCGAATTCTATCGAACGATGTTGTAATTGCAATAACAATAACAACAACAACAACAACAACCACAACAACAACAACCACAACAACCACAACAACAACAACCACAACAACAATAGCAACAACAACAAAAAGCAACAACAGCGATAATTGTCATTGGCAATTCCTATGTAAGTATGGTTCGTAAGTATTTAAATATACTTACATACATATGTATCTATATGTATGCACACATGTGTACATATGCAAAAAGCACCGTTCACAACATGGACACCAAGTTAGAGAGAAAGAGCGCAAGAGAGCGCTTGAAAGAGGCAGACGCTTGACAGTGACACGAGAAAAGCCAAAATGGCAAACAAGCGAATTACAACAACAACTTGAAATTTATATTGACTGCAATTTGTGATACCAAAAGTTGTGCAGAAGAGTTGAGAGTGAAAAACAACAACAATGGGAACAAGTGAACTGACAAAACAATAACAAAATATAAAAGAGAATAGCACCAAATAACAGTTTTAACACATTCAACTGCATTTGCATTCGAGTATTTTTGCCACAAGTACTCAATACTCGGTATTCGTATTCGTACTTGAATTTTCAGCATGACTTGACGGCTTTTTGTTTTTTTTTTTTTTTGCATATATTGTGGAATGTGTCGCATAAATAACTCCTCGCGATCCACTGTAATTATTCATTGTGAGACTTGGAGCGTTCTGGAATGTTGCAAAAATGCAAATCACATGCAGCGGGGGGATTCACTTGTGGTATTCATCTAAGGGCAGCAGGGGTTGGGTGCTGCGGGGCTGCTCAATATCGTATATACCCAGTCGATAAGCTGTAATGGAACAACCGTTGTTGATAAGTGATTAAGATTACAGGAAAACCCTAAAAGTGTAGGAAATTGCCTTACGTAAAACAACTACGTAAATGTGTTACTTTTAGATATTCAGTATACATTTACATATATATATCTTAGAAATATAAAATTTAATAAAAATAAATAACATTTGAAATATTTCCAATATAAAAAAAAAAATATGTTCATGTGAATTATTAATAAATTTATTTGATTTCCATCATTCAGAATGCTGAAATTGCAAATGCAACTACTATGCAAACAACGTTTTTATGTAAAAGAATTAGAAATAAGTTATAAAAAAACGACTTTATTCAAACTGGGAAGTAAGCTCTATATAATTACATACGAATGTTGCACGCCGTATGAATAGAACTAAATCATAAAAGTAAATCACATTAAAACTACAACTATGTTAATTTAGGAACTAGCTTCATATTATTCCATAGAAAGTTGTCAAATTGTAAAAATAACTAGTTAAAACAAATAACTGATTAAAGCTCATGCTATGCAATTCAATGCTTGTTAATTAATTAAAAAAAAAGATGAAAATCATGTTAATCAACTTTGTTGACAAGAACTTTAGCTGCAATGTCTTAGCAACAATGTTGCCGAAATAGTACTCAAAGCGCAAAAGCAATGCACTCAAACGCCAAACTTTCACTCAAGCTACTCAAATACTCAAGAGAGCAATGAGTAAACGAGAGTGCCACAATGTTGCTCAAAAAGCTTTAACCGGCAAACTGCAAATATTTGCCATAGAGAAAGAGAGAGAGACTGAGAACGCGACACTCGCGACTTTTTCATGTATTTCTACAAGTTTCACAATTTGGCGCGAAGCAAGTCATTTTTTGCATGGGAAAGGTAAGGGCAAGTGCCGGCATTGGTGCGGCAGCAGCAGCAGCAAAAGCAGCGCAGTCGTTATCGCCGTTGGCGTAGGCACAACTCGTAGTAGTAGTAGAAAGCTCAAGTTGTTCACTGAGCAACACAGCAACAAAACGAGCTAGTGCGCCAAAAGTGTAAAAGCAAACACAAGCACAATGTTGATGATGGGCAGGTAGACAGCAGGGCGTGACGCTGCAGTCTCTGCCGCAGTCGCAGTCGCTGTCTCAGTCAGTGTCAGCGTTGTTAGCGTTGTCTGTCTGCAGCATTTGACGCCCTCGTGTGATGGGCGAGGGTCACTCACGGAAAAGCTCCCCTCCCCTTAAATTGTCTGTGTTGTCATGTATTGTAGATACATACATACATATATGTTCGTGTGTGTGTGCGTTGACGTGAAAGCAAAAGTGACCGTTAGCTTTAGTGTGCGTGTGTGTGTGTATGTGTGTGTGTGTTTATGTGTGCCTTTCAATTGCCCAAATATGCAGACACAGCTAATTGCAATTTCGACGACCTACATCAAGATGGCTGCGTCCAGCCGGTTTAGTGCATAGTGGGTGGTGGGTGGTGGGTTGTGGTTGTTTGTTGCTTGTGGGTGGCTGCTGTTAGAGGAAGGGGTAGCACACATACATACAATATTTATAATATGTTGTCTGTGTATTGATTCTTATTTTGCCACACCCATTTTTGGAATTATTTTTACAAACTGTCTGTTTCATTTGTATTCGTTTAGATTCTAATCTTGCAGAACACACACACACACACAAACACCCACACAGAGGCAATCAGACATTCACACAGATACATATACATACATACATATGTTTGTATGTTTATGCATAGACAGACAACATGTTCAGCTCGTTAAACTGCCACGGGACGAGTTGCCTAAATTTATAATTTGACATTTATGCATTTTTTATGATTATTTATTACGTTAATTTTTGATTAAAACTGGCGTCGACTGGCCATCACGTCCCTCCCATAGCCCCCTTCTCTTACTCATACCCTTGCCCTTGCCGTGTCCCGCCTTTAACATGTTAATATCCCTTCATTCATGTAGTTGTATCTTAATTCATGTGCGACATTTATAACTGCTTCTTGATTGAACATGAAGTTCACGATCTTGAAATTGAAATTTTGAATTTGAAACCTTGAAGTGGAAATGCAACGTTAGCCGTTACGGTTTAGCTGTTTAAATAGTCGATTTATTGATAATATCAACGCAATTTGAAATAGGTCTTACATTATGTTTTTTGCAATTTATTTGGAATTCGAAAGCTTTTCAACTACTTTTTAAATTTCATAAAATAGTTTTTATACGAATTCTGCAGAATTTCTCATAAAAAGGAAATATTTAAATGTTTTGCGAATTAATATTAATCAAAAATTAACAACTTTTGCAGAAAACTTATGCAACGGTACATACATATGTATGTACAGCACGTACAATACATATGTTCAAATTTTAAACACATAACTGTGAACGACAGTTTACGCTAGTGACGAATCAGTTGAAAATGTTTGAAAAAGAATGCAACAATTGCATCTTTTAAACACAAAATCGAATCTTGAGTCGACCAAATGGAATTTGATATGAAATTCTAAACATAAATCTTAATTTGGAGCTAATGAATTAGCAGAAATGACTCCTACAATTTAGTTGTCATTTTCTATATTTAGATAAAATATATTTATTTTAATATTTTTTTAAATTTTGGAAAATAATTTCTAAAAATTTTAAATTCAGGTAGGTAAGTATGCTAACATTTTACCAAAAAGTGTTTCCTTGAAATAAAAACAATTTTGGAAAATTAAAACGCTTGTCGATTTAGTATAAGCGTATCTTCTTTTGTGAAATTTTAAAATATTAGGGCTTTTATTTCAGAGTAATGAGTTAACTACGTTATAACTACATCAATCAAACTGATTTTGCCATGCAAATTGCACTTATATCATAGTGTACATATCTACTCTCCACTGTATCTAAGGGGAATCTACCATTACAGTTGCCAGGCAAAAAGCAAGCATATAATCAGCGGCTCATAAATTATTCTAAATACTATGTACAATATTTTACTATATGTATAGAACTCAATAGATTTTTATATTATACTACATTCATTATCTCGACTTTTAAATTTGATGTGCTATTTATTTAATTTTGCATTTAGACGATGACTTTTTACTCCCTGTTCCCATTCAAAATGGGAAAAGGGAGTTATAAAGTACTTCAAATGTATGTAACAGGCAGAAGAAGGAGTTTCCGACTATATAAACTATATATATATATTCTTGATCAACATCAACAGCCGAGTCGATATAGCCATGTCTGTCCGTCCGTATGAATACAAAGATCTCGGAGACTATAAGAGCTCGAGACACCAAACTTGGCATGCAGGTTCCTGTACACCCTACGCAGATCAAGTTTATTTCAAATTTTGAATGCACCCCCCGCACCGCCGAAAATCGAAAAAAAAAACACAATTTTAAAGATACAGCTTTGATTTTTGGTACGCATATATGTTTGATCAATGTTGATCAGCTGCGTAAATTTCATTACCATCGGAAAAATTATGGAAGAATCTATTACCCCCGTCTCAGCAGGCAGAAACAACTGTCTGACTGGCACTGAACAAGTTAAGTGCGCTGCTTGACAAAGCAAAGTTGGCTCGGATTCACCTTTTACATGAATTAACGCAGATCATATGAAACTCGACTATCCTATGTATTTGAATTTACAAGAACCCAAAATGAACTACAAGTACTACATCCGTTAAAAAACATTAATTAAAAATTTAAAATTCAACTTTGAAATGTATTTCAAGTTTAGTTTTAGTTGTTGGCAGCTTAATCCAGCTAAATCGTCATTCAACAAAAGTTATATAAAGTTTCTAAAAGGACCATGTTAAATGCTTTCAGCATGCAAATAAATAACTAAGTGCAAAAATATGAAAAACACTTAATGGGAGTTATGTAAGAGGTGGGAGTTAGGGCCATTGCTCGGAAAATACAAAATACAATGTCAGCTGTATATTCGCAGACAAACGCAGACTTTGAAGGGTTGCTTATGATGAGTTTTTCATGTTCAACTGGATCCATTTGAGCCATTCAAAATGTTCTGTTGGTCAGCGACGTCAGGGATGGGAGGGACATTGACAATTTAGCTCACTTGGACATTGAAAAGCTATCTTCGGTGTGTGGAAGATATATACATATACCCATGCAGAAAAGTATTTTATATAAAAATGGAATTTTCAATCAGCTTTTCCGCTGACTGCTATAAAATATACGGTTTTCGCACAAAATATTCTATGGATAATGTTGAAACTTAGAACTGATAAATTTGGTTACGTATTTTTGAAAAACAAAATTATCGTCCGATTTTTCCTATCACTGTAAATAAGAGTTTTGGGGTTTATATGAATCAACGGAGAAAAAAAGACACATTTCTTATTTTTAAGCGCGGTATTCAAAAGAAGAATATATATTTTTATTTGTAATTTATTTAAATAAATTAAATTTTAAATCTTATTTTTTGAGCTAAAAAAAAAGAATTACAAAATAATAATATTTTTCAATTTTTATTCTAAAATTTAAAAAATAGTTTTTTTTATTTATAAATAAGAGTTATTTGTCCAATCTAGTGAAAAAAAAATTATTTTTATTATTTTGTAAATATTTTTATTAAAAATTATAATCGTTTTTAATTCTGGCTACCCACAAAAAAATGATATAAACATATTATAGTTTTCTCCAAAGATGCATACATTTAATTTAATAATATAATTTTAATTTTTTTATTTTGTTTGGTTTTGGCTAATACAGATCTGATGACATTTTGATCTGCATCCAGTTTTCATTTATGTTTCAAGTTCAGTTTACTTGTCGTGGTACCCAGTTTTAAAACATGTTAATTTTTATTTTTAATATTTTTATTCTTGTTGCTATGATAACCTTCTTTACTTGCTACTTTGTCTTCTCAAATATTTTACGTAATGACATTTTTCTTAGCATTTTCATCTGTTATCGTTGCGCAACTTATCCCAGCTTCTTTTGTCCTTTTCACAATTGTTAGCCCTGTCTTAATTTCTCAAAGTCTGCGTTTGTTACAAATTGACTTGGCTGCGTTGTCAACACATGCCCATTAGACCATATAGTCCTTCAGAGTATAATACAATAGTTTAGATGTTATCACAGGTGGCACAACGCACGGGTCAAAATTTTTCGCATTGTATGTAAAATGTTGCACATTTGTATAACTTTGTCATGTAAAGTGATGTCTCCGACCCCAGAATGGGTATGTTGCTTATTTTTTTTAATGAAAATAATGAAAATCAAAATTCTGTGTAAAACAGACTTTTCCTCTAAAAAAACCTTTTGTATTTTAACAAAAATCGTAATCAAACTCAGCTATTTAAAGTTATAACATACCTACTTTATATAGTTTGGTAAAAGTTGATCAAAATCGGTAACAAATTTTCTGAAAGGGTATACAGTTGTTTTTTTGGTATATCGAAGATACCTTCTACTTCTTGCAAATCTTTTGATAGCACTCCTGAATTGTTTGAAAGCTTACATTTTTTCAATTCTTTAAAATGTAAGTATGTGCTTATTTAATAAGTTTACTTAGCTTGAATATAAGCGAAAAAAAAAGTTCCAGAAAAGTACTTAAACATCGATTTATATTTGTTATCTGCAAAAAAAACTTCATATGCGCATGTGAGTTGATTCCCATTTCCGAGAACGTTTCATTTCGAAGCGTTTTCGATTTTGTGATACTGTTTCTGTAAGAAATAGTAATCGTTATTTTATTTTAAAGATAAGTTTGAATACTTGTCATTTCACTATTTCAAAAGGATAAAATTTGTAAGCCGAGTTTCCTCATTAATATTCGTAATTCAGAACAGCTTATATTTGGACCGGAATCGGAAATGGAAATGGCAACAGCCCGGATTATGATATTAAAACTAAGCCAAATAAAACTTGAAAAGAAAGTTCGTGTTTTGATATCTCTTATATAACTGATCAAGCAGACTTTGATAGTTTTGAAGAAAGCTGTATTATTATTTTGATTAATTAAAACAAGTTTTGCAGTTTCAAATTACAGGGTATTTCAAAGTCGGCTAAACAGTTTTTGTTACATATTTGTATTTTGATTTGAAGCTTGCATATTTGAAATGGTCGTTTCTAGTTGCTTGCTTTGCTTTATCAGCGCTTAAATGTGGGAACCAAAATGTGGGCAAACTGCTTCCCAACCAGTGGGCGTGGCAGTGCTGAGCTGTTGTCAAAGGCGCGTGAAATTTCAAACGATGACATTTTGCGCCCTTTGCGAATCGCGTCGTTAACTGCAAAGTACAAATGCGACGCCTTGACGACGCAACATGTCTACAAAAGAAACAACACAACGCAACACAACACAACACAACACAACACAACACAAAACAACACACGGAAGAGACCCGATGTCGACGCTGACATTGACGTTGACGTTGTCGTTGCCACCTGGTACCAAAATAGAACATTTGCTGCTGACTGCTGCTGATAAGTGCATGCGCCAAATCACTCGCTAGCTCACTTTAGAGCCCCCAAGCCACCCCACTCGACCCTCGTTTATCAGCTCAGCACTCGGAATGCTCCATATGGGTAGCGCATGAATGGCGCTTGTGCGCTTTTAATTAGCACTGCACGTGGCTTTCATTGTTGGCATTTATGCGATACAAACGATTTTATTAATGGCAACGGCGCAGCGTTCTGCACTTTACTCGCTACTCGTTCCTCGTTTCTCATTCCTTGCTCACGGCTACTGCTCACTGCCCGATGATTCGTCTCACGATGGACACGTATACGCCCCATTGGCAAGCCAGCTGCAACAGAGTATAAGAACAGCATGTAGGTATATAACTATGCATATATACAATATAATACCATAATATACATATGTACAAATAAATCTTGTTTGTGCCGACTTTAATTGAACACAATGAGTTCATTAAAATCTTAATATTGTATTTTGATTTGCAATCAAGTATTAAAATCAGGAACTGCAAATAAGAGTTAATAAAATTTAACATCGATCAAATTTTTGTGAATAATTCCATATCTATAAAGAGTTTCTCTGAAACAAATTTGGTTGATTCACATTTTATTTCGTTACAAGGAAGCTTAGCTGAATGTAATTAAATAGTAACAAAAACTGAACAACCGTGTTTGCTGCACTCTATATAGCACAGTATATTCTGCAGCATATCGATACTTTGACTAACTGGCACAGTTATGATAACCACATGCACAGTTACACACGCCTACGTACAGTTGTATTATATATACCTCAGCCCGTATGTACTTGTTTTCATATATTACAGTACTCGGTTTTGCATATCATTTGCATGCTTAAATAACATCTTAATGGACCGGAATATCGCGAATTCGGAACAACTTCCTCACCCCAACGGTAGTTTCAACTGGTATTTAGAATGCATATTGTTGACATTTTGACCGGATTTCTGTTTAACTTCATCGATAAGACTTATCAGCAGTGCTTTAAGTGGCTGCAAATGCAAAGTCTAACATGCATACAATACATACAATATTCGTCATTGTCATCCCCAATACAATTGCAAATCATGAAAATACATTTCCGTTTCGCATTCCCTTACAAGCTGTTTTTTTTTTTTTTTTTTTTTTTTTTGTACGAATATATTCTTTACTATAATATAATTTAGTTATCGATTTATAGATTTATTAACATTGGCATCATCTTACATGCAAAATTCCAGCAACTATCAAGCTTGCTATGCCGAATTTTCGAAAACTAATCAAAGATATTTTCATAATTAAGACCATTGATGAAATAAAATTTGAAATTTGCGTTATCATAACATAATCAATTGCTGATGCAAATGCTGAATCTATCGATAGTTCAATCGATTTAAAAAAAAAACAAAAGAGCATCACTTTTTCGACTAATCGAACTAGAAGTTCTTATTCCCGTTGATTTCTACGCAAAGCAGAAAAGCAAATTTGCAATTTGCGAACAGCCCTTGGCTGCTATTTGTTATAACTCTCATATCTCTGGCTAGGCCACAACAACAACAACAACAACAAAAGTAACAGAGAAACAGACGCCAAAGTCAAGTTCATACTTCTATTTCAAGGTTCTGTGTAAACATTTGCTAATAAGTAAACACTGTAAAAGAGGCAAATTGCGAAAAATTTGAAAACAAAGAAGTTTAAAAGAAAATGAAACGAAAACAGAAACAGAAACACAACAACATTTTTCATACATACATATGTATGTATGTGATATGTATTGACACCAATAACAACAACTTTTGAGCAGTTTTCTATAGTATATACACATATTTTATTTTATTTCAATTCTTATTCCATATACTCATTAAATTGTTTAAATAGAGTATACACAAGTTACAAGACATACCGGCCTGTTCCCATTTCCGATTTAAATATTCCGAATTGCAAGCATAAGCTGTTCTGATGTCCGAATACCGATTGAAAATTCGATTTCAAAAGATTTGCTTTTGAGACAGTTGAACGAAATGTATCCAACAACATTTTGACAAAGTAAGCGCTGTAACAATCGGAAATGGGTACACGCCTGGAAGAGATTGTGGGTCAGTTCGATTTCCATTTTGGTATCTGATTTAATTTTTCGAAATCTAAATGGCTATCTCTTCTGAATACCTAAAAACTTTTAAGTTTTTGAACATAACCTAATAGGTTATGTAAAAACGGTTGCTCAATCATTCCAAATGTTCTTGAAAACAAAAACGGATTTGATTAAAATTTTTTAAAATTTTCTAATATATGTATCAAAAATAATATCGAGTGTGTCATTATTTGATTGCCATCCAAATATTTTTGGATAATTTAATGCTACAGTTAAGTTAACACAGGGTATCTACGAGTCGAACATTGACGGCTTGAGGAATTTCAATTTTATATATATTATTATTCCAAGTATTTACAATTTGTGTGCTTTTTTGTTGCTTTCGTCTTAGCTTTGGTCGCATTTAAAGTAAGCCTTTTAAAATTTATGAATCGGCAATAATTTACTACTCGACACCAGCTATAAAGCGTGTGAGCTATAACTAGTGATAAGTATATGGACCCATATATGTTATATATACATACATATATAGTATATCCACATTTAAACGCGCAACGTTTGAAATGTTCCCCAAGTTCGCAGAAATTCTGAAATAACCAGGCGCCAATTCTTAACTATTCGTGATAATCGCAGCACATTCGTTTAACAAGCAAATTGATTCACAGAGTTCTGGTTTTATAACTAAACGAATACCTGTAATACCTGCTTGTGTATCGGAGGACTGGGGACAGTACGAATTGCTGTAGCTTTCTAAGAATTAATGTCAGTTCAAGTGCTTGGGGACTATATTGCTGCATCAATAGACAATTCTATTTTCTTATATTATATATTTGCTTAGTCATTGTTATTGTTTGTTGTAGTTGCATTCTGTGAATGAATGAATAATCTGTTAAATATTTTTTATGATGCATTCGATATTGTGAGCAAATACGAGTACATTTATTTATAGTATTTGCGCAAAGTCCCCCTCTCCGCACATCAACCCTCACAGTCTGTTTAGCTTCCGTTTTTCTATACTCAATCAATAAGAGAAATCCACTGAGTAAAGTTTAGATTAGTTTGGAAGAGGTCTGATGTTATGTTTAAGACACACGTGCGGTTCGTTTATTGAACTTTGGATTGCGTAACAACTTAATATATTACAAAGATTCATAGAATTATTCGAAATATCAGAAAATTGAAAACATTTAACACGAATAATTGGTTGTTGTGGTTATTTTGTAACTGCTACAAATTGGTTTTGGTAATTATATAGTCTTAAATAAGTTTTGCTTTTATTATTATACTCTGTTTTTCAAAATTCAAAACAGAGTATATTGGGCTTGTCAAATGAATCCGTTCATCTGTCGGTATGAACGCAGTTTTTCCCACAGTTTTGTAGCAAGAGTAACCAAACTTGGTATATATGTTGGTATACACCATTGGCAGACAAAGTGTAAAGTGTAAAGATCGGACCACTATAACATATAGTTGCCAAAGGAACGATCGGTTGAAAATAAGTAATTGTATGAAAAACTTTTTTGTTTTTTTCAAGATAACTCAACCAAACTCACTTTACCTATGTTTAAGGACAGTTTATATATGCTGAGCAAATTTGATTAAAATCGGACGACTTTATCTTATAGCTGCCATAGGAACGATCGGTTGAAAATAAGTTTTTGTCTGAAAACTTCAATGTTTTTTAAGACAGCTCAATCAAACTTACTTTATAGTTTGTAGTATATAAGTAGTCTTTGCAAGAATTTAATTTGTTATACGAACATAAAACAGAGTATATCGCAGTCGGCAGAGCCCGACTTCAACGTTCTTACCTTTTCAAATAATTATTTCTATTTTTAGCAGGCTAAACGTCTTAAAGTTATGGGATAATAAAAAATATTTAATTTATTTATCAATTTATTTAAGATTTTACAAAAAATATAAATTTGTTTTATTATATTTTCATATTGAGGACCTTGCATGTGTTTTTAATCGAAGAAATGTGAAATCCATTTTTCACTGACAAATTTATATCTTTTTTAATGCTACACTGATAGAAATAATAGTAAATGTTAATATGTAATGTAACTTTTATAATATTTTATTATATATACAGTTTTTACACTTTGTTTAAAATCTCCGCTACAGACCAAATTGGAATCATCATTAACGTTGAAAAATACATGTTAGTAAACTATTGTTTAGGAGTATGAAAAATATTTGATCTTAACTTGTTGCCATTCAATTTTGATAAGGTGTTCAGCTTTTTAAATACATATGTTTAATATTAAAGTTAAAATTTATTTATATCAAGAATAAAATGTTTGATTCTTTGAAAATACAAATATTAAATTTAATACAAAACATTTGTATTTTGTTAGTTTTTAATTGAAGTAAAGTTTGCATCGATTAAAATAAAAATGGAATATAATGTTTTATGATCAATTAAATTTTGAAAATGAAAATATGTAAAAATGGCCATATTATCATTGATATTGTAATCTATTTCTAACACTGTATTACTTACTCACTTATCAATGGAATGCGTTTACCTTTGTAACCGCTTTATCAGGTACTCTTTTAACGCATCCACAGTCCAAAACTATGTATAACTTGGTGTCATAATGCGACTCAATGACGGCAACATCTACAAAAACAGCAACAGCAGCAACAACAACAACAACAACGGCATTTGAAATCAAAGAATTTGGTTCTTATCAACTATCAGGCGGGGTCATGACAAGTGTTAGCTGAACCTGTCAAACGATCGACAACAACAAAAACAACAAATATAATAGCAACAACAATTATACACGTTAGGGTAATTAATTTTAATTAGGTTACATTTTTTTTTTGTGTTTTCTATTCACATTCTTTTGTTTAATGACAACTAAATAAGTTGCCTCTACTTACGGTGCTTTTTTTTCCAATATACAATATTCTTTTTGTCGATTTTTTGTTCTTTTTTCGCGAATTGCTCTTATCAAAATTAGGTCAAACCGATGTAGGCACTTTTCGTTGATTAGTTTGAAATTGTTGCCAATTTGGTATTTGTGTTGCGTCTGCTTCTACCATTTGAAGTGCTGGAAGCCTGATAAGCGACGCCGCCGCCGCCGTCGCCGTCGCCGCCAACGCAGACGCAGACGCCGCTTATCAATTCAGTCTTGGGAAATAAATCAGTTTTATAAAATTTCGGTATTTTTATTTTTATATTTGTTTTTGAGCTCTTCAAACTGCTCAAGTGTTGCCGTGTGACAATAAAAGTAAAAGAATTAGCACATCAAGCTATTTATTTGCGCTTTGCCAATTGCAACCCATAGATTTTTATTTTGTTTTCGTCTTTTATTTATTAACAATATAGTATATAGTAATTGCGAATGTAGCATAATATTATTAGTTGTCCAAGGTGCTGATAAAATATTTTTGCAATGCGCAGCACACTTGATCAACAATACGAGTACTACGTATTAATTCTATATTGATAGTATTTGCAATAAGTTTTTTTTTATTTTTTGGCACATTTCATTTATGGCCAATCTTAGAAATGTGTGCAGTATATTTGATGATAATAAGCGTTTCCTGCACATAAATCGAATATGTTAAGTGCGAGTATTTCAAAAGCATGATGCTGCTGAAAACCAGAGATTATTTTTAAGTACTATACTTTATATACATACATGCAGCTATCATGTGCACCTAGAAATAAGTATTACCTAAGAAACAAATGAATTTTTCCATTTTTCCGTTATATATTCTTATTACTCATACTCATTGACATTCTGTTTTTGAAGTGGCAAGTGTGGCAAAGCAAACTTTTAACTTTTAATAGTTTTTTACAAAATACCATGCACAAATTTAGATGGGCCAATTGCAAATAAAGCCATTTAAATCTGATCAAATTCAACAAAACCAAAGAAGCTATTTAAATGTCTGAATTTTGTTATAACATTTCTAAAGAGTTTATCAGTTTTCAACCGATTGATATAAGATAAAGTGTTAGGACTTTGCAGATGTTTGGTCAAATGTATCAAGTATCAAACTTAAACTCCCAATTGATAAGTTTATTCCAATTATCTTGAGAAGAGATCAGAGAGGCAGAAAGGTCGCCAAAACTCAAACCAGTTCGTAAAACATTTCTCTTGAAATAGACGTCATTTGCAGGTAAATGTTTTTGTAGTTGTTTATCACTGGTTGATAACACAAAACTGTGCTCACACGTGAAATATCTGTGGAACTATTTGTTTAGTTTTTATTAAATGCGCTGAGAATAGTTTGAGTTTCATAAAAGTAGACGTGAGTAAACAGTAACATATTACCTGCTGTTTTTATGTTATATTGTCTATGATCCGTCGATCAAATCCAATCAAAAAATATTAAACAAATTAAATAACCCTTTTAAATATATCTTATCAAAATCAGTCAAGTCATTGACCTCAAGTTGTGGAAGTTCCCTTATTTTGATATAATAGTACGTTTGATGTAAGCTAGTACGAATAAAGTTGTATAATATTCTTATTAGATGGGATCTAAAGAGAGAAAGAATCTGATACATGACTACATAGGAAGTTTCGAATACTTATAGCTCTAACTTTCAAGTACAGCTAACTGATTTCTCTATGCGTGTGCGGTAGTTATCTATGAAATTTGAATGATCGCTAGCTGGATCGCTTGTTGCCAAGTCACAGCTGCTAACTATTTTTAGGTCTTATCAACTTGATGTGTACTTTCGTCTTACGCATTTCTTATTATTTAATAGCTGCGTGTGCGATACCATAACTAAGTGTTTGGCAAAGCAGCGTAAGCAACCAGCTATACAAGTCTACGAGTACTATGTACAAAGTTTGAGTATTGATAAAATTAGACTCTTTTCATACGTACTATGATACATAGTATTATAGTAGTATACCAGTAATGATCTTTAGTCCAATACTAGCTTTTCAAATGCTGTCAAATTAGAAGCTCCTTCTGATTTCTTTCATTAATTAAACGTGTCAAGCTACGCAAAATGCGAATTAAACATTCGTATTACTCATACGCACCGCTGCCAGCTGCTCAAATTATGTGCGTTACGCAAATTCTGCGCATGACTGTTGTATGTATATACTTATATACAATATATGTGCGAGCATTTGTGTGCGTATGAACAAATTATAAACTAATCTAAACATGATAATTTTTTTTTTTTTAGAATTTAACTGGCAGGCAGTTTGGTGTTGTGGGTTGAGGGGAGAGGGAAAAGGGAAAAGCGTTGATGGCACAGCTCGGAGCTGCCTCAGCTTCTTGCGTAAATATTTGAAGTGGGCGCTGCTGATTAGAAAATGCGTATGATTTGAGGCCAGTTTCAAGAAAATGTATATACATAATTACTAGTGCTGAGAAAACTATCGATGACAATAATTGTCGTATATGTTAATGTCTTGAATATCTGTTAGTAATTTGAAAGAAACCCGTTTTAACTATGATCACGTTTCAGTTTTAAAGTCTTAAATGTAAGCTATATTTAAATATATCAAAACAATATTTTAAGCAATCAATAGTATCGATGGTGCTAACTAGAGGTGGCAAAACATCCATGTGCAATCGATAGTGATAGTCGAAGCCGTCAATACTATCAACTAGTTATTTTCAAATAAATATAAAAGTAAACTTTTCAACAAAAGTAGGCTTTAAAATTGAATGACTAAAAAATCAGACAAGTAGAACAACATATTTCCATATAAAATTGACATTTAAATCAAAATATTTACTAGAAAATAAAGTTTTAACAAAAAAAAAGAAGCTAGAAATGTCGATCTATCGATCTATCGAGCAAGGCATCGAGAGTGAAGTGAATTCAAAACTATCTATATAAACGATATGGACATTGATGTTTTGCCACCTCTAGAGCTGACTGTTGACTATCGAAGTTGTAATATGATATATCACATTACCGATAGTATCGAAAAGATACGCCAAAAAACTATCGATATAATCGATTTTTCCTAAACATGTTTCCAACCTTAGAACATACATATATACATAGTATGAATACATATGTGTTTATGCCTGATGCTGATATGGCTAATGTGGCACTGCAAGCGAATGGGCTGTTCGCGTTGAGTGTTTAATCAGGCAGTGCTTAGTTTTTAATAAGTCATACTGAATAGTGATATGTGATATGCGATAAGTGATAAGCTCCTTGGCGCCAACTGACTGTGAGCACTTCGTGGCTCGATAGTTTGCCGCTTTCAAGTGCCTCCAGTGACACATGCAACACGCTTGCCATATCACGCAACTCACAATTCACAAATCACAATTCACAATTCACGCGGATTTAATTGGCTGTCTGTGCGAGTAGCCAACAGCTGGAGATCAAGGTCGAATTTGGATTTGGATTTGGATGTACCATAGGCACAAGTGTCTGCCTGCCTGCCTATGTCAATGCATTGCATGTTTCTGCTTTATTTAATATATAAAAAATGTTGATCTATTAACGGCCACAGCTAATTGATTTGTTGAAACTACAGATCGGCAATTAGCCTCAACTGAAAAAGAACATAACACACTTATGGGTCCGAAACATTTGCCCACAGAATTGAAAGATTTCGATTTGAGATTTCAAACTCGTCGGAATACTTATTCTTGTAATTGCTTTTAAAATGCGCACAAATGTTTTTCTTATTATTTGTTAATCATTTTCTATTCTCTAGGCGACAACTATAGCGACATATGCTCGGGAACATACATATGTACATATGTATGTATATATGTATGTATGTATATACATATGTGTCGAGAGGCTGTCTCCCTGTTTTTCCATATGTCTGTTATTTATTAATATTACTTTATTTCGTACACCCTGTAACTATACAAACGGGTATGCAAGGATATATGTGTATAAGTGCAACTAAACGAATAATTCATAAGAATAAAAAAAGATTTTGATCAATTTCAAAATAGTTTCGAACTTATAATAACGTTCTTAATATAAGAATTTTGTACTGGTCCGAATTTTGTCAACATTGGTATTTGATGTGCATAAAGTGTTATCAATTTTGTTCACTAAAATTGACATAGAATTTATGTATTATTTATGTTTATAAATATATGTGAAATATTAAATGATACAGGGCATCACATCGTTGAGCACTCTCGAAGCATTGTGACTTGCTTTCGATTTATTTTCGGTGCTCGAAAAATCTGTTGCTTTGCATGGTACGACTAATGTTGGCATGAATCGGTTTTGATTTGTAATTGAAATAGAATTTCGCCAAGCTAGTTTCAATTGCCTCTAATGTGCCTCATTGTAGCACCAGGCCAGAGAGATAAGCCCCTCGACCCGATCTGACCTGCTCCTCCGATTCATGGGCAAAGCTATTAGTGCTGTTGCCTTTTGGATTTACCGATACGCCTTATCGGTTAAAACAAAACTCTATACGTACAAATGTAAAACGTAGCTGTGCAAATAAATTAAGGCATATATTAATTAAT
Source organism: Hirtodrosophila cameraria (assembly GCA_949708635.1). NCBI lineage: Eukaryota > Metazoa > Arthropoda > Insecta > Diptera > Drosophilidae > Hirtodrosophila > Hirtodrosophila cameraria. The sequence continues at coordinate 15,685,910 of OX453090.1, forward strand.
AATAATATATTTGTATATATGTATTTACTTAACCTTATTATAATTATAAGATAATAAGCTGTTAGCTAAGAGAAAAGTTGCTTCTGATCAGAAGCATTGTACTTTTAATAAACTAAAACAAAAAGGGAAAAGCTACTTGTGTGTTGCCGAAGATGTATGTACATCATACAGCAAATTTTTGTAAAAAAAAAACTAAATTTAAGACTGATTGTTCCTTTGTAATTAGACAGTAATTAGACCTCCCACTTGCCGAGTTTAATATCTCATCTGTAAAACCAAAACAATTTATATACTATATAAACATGAATTGAATCAAAAATGTACTTAAAGAATTTTAAATTTAGTTTTCAACAAGGCTACAGCCAACGAAATGTTGCCTGCGGTTAGGTTTACAGTTTGAATAGGTTTGGATTTCATTGATAATGTCCATTTTGTTTTGAGCAATTTATGGAGCTATTACAATTTTTCATACTTAAATTTTAAAATATTTTATACAAAACTTTTCTTCTAATGAAAAAAAGTTCCATGGTCATTTTTGAAATTTAAAAAGTAAGTTCCGAACACAAATTTTGTAAATACAAAACAAATGATTCGATTCGGCTGTATTTTGATCAACAGGCTCGGTTCAACATCCGGTTCAGAGCATAAATAAGAAAAGGAATTCCGGGCTTGAAACGGTTCGGATCAAAATCCGAAACTATTATCCAAATATATAGAACTTAAACAATGCTTCCGACTGCGATACTCTATTCATTTTTTTTAATATCCGAGATATTTTAACACTTTGTCTGCCTATATCAACATGTATAAAGTGCGTTTATACACTATAAATAACACAAAACGTTAATAAGAGAACAAATTAAACCTCAACAATTGACTCCAATTTCAATTTTAAATAATTTTAAAAACAATCGAACTCATTGAGATCGTTTATACTTTAACAAAGTTTTGCTACAGCCTTCTTAATCATTGTGTATCATATAGCATATATGAGCATTTAAATAAATATGCCTGTAAGTGTATTTAATCCTCGATCTTTTTTGCTGTTTTGTTTTTGTATTTGATTTACTCTATCTGTACGTTCCGCTTGCCAATCGAGTTATACGAAATCCATGCAGCTAATTACTAGTCGTTTGCAAATATGAATATACTCATACACATAAATATATATATATATATATATGTATATATATATATTATATACAATATATATGTATTGGCGAAACAGATGCTTGGGTTGGGAATGGATTGTAGGCCTTTGTTTTGTTGTTAGGCAGCGAATTGCAACAAATTGCTATAAATGATTATTACTATATTGTTATCGTTGTTTCGCAGCCTCTTAATTAATGAAGCGATGCCAATTTATACAATATAAACAAGAAGAAAAAAATGTGATCTTCGGTGTGCCAAAGTTATATACCCTTACAGAAAAGTTTTTCATTTGAAGATTTCATTTTCGAACGGTTGTTTCTAGGACATTGATAACATATATTTGTCAGATTTTGAGCAAACCTGATAAAAATCATAAGCACATATTAAAATTCAAAACGAGTGAGTTTTGTTGAGATAGTTTGAGAATCAAAAATGTTTTTAATACAAAAAGTTATTTTTCAAACAATTTTTTTCTATGGCAGCTGTATATAGATATAGTAGTCCGATTTTAATTGAAATTTGAAACATAAACGTTAAAACTCATATAAACTTAATAAGGTCGGAGACGTCAAAAGTTATAATACTCTATGCAAGTGTATAAAACGTGTGTATGTGTACATAAACTAGAGCTGGAAAACAATTCATGATTTTGTATAGTATAGATGGATTTATTTTTAAGCTACATATTTCGTGTCAATTTTATGAATTGATTCAAGACCATAGATCTTAATTCATATGTGTATAAATAAGGAATTTTATATTGCTTCTAACATATTTCTAATGTTGTTCGCAAGTTTTGTCGATACTATCCATAGTATACATAGATCATAAACATCGAAACTATCGAATGACCACACTATCGATGGTTTTCCACCTCTCATATAGACACACATATATTCATATATATATATGTTTGACGTGCGCCTAACAAAGTGAGTCAGAGTGAGAGAGAATCACTGATAGTAAGTAGTGCTGATAGAGATTTGTCACAAGGTAGCACTGGTCTACCAAAACTTTTTTTTTTTTGCTACTTAAGCTAAAATTGTGTTTTTTTACCTAGGCTGTAAATCTGTTCCGAACCGAATACTTCACTTTTAAACTTTTGTGATTTTTTTTTTCAATTGATTTAAATTGCAAACAGAAAAGTTTTTCCAATCTATTAAGTGTAACGAACAAAACTCAAACATAAAATCAGTAATTGACAATAAAGATTCTTTGATTTTTCAATGTTTTAACAAATTCTTGTTATAGTAGAGCGCGCATTTTCCACGTTCACATTTCTTCCTTCCGATGGGATAAAAATCTATAAGGGAACATTTTGCTCATTAAAAATACGAGTTTTAAACAAACAAATACGAACGTTGCAGTCGGATGCACCCGACTGCGATATACTCTTTTTTCGCCTCTTTGCGGAGTCGGAAATGGGCGTAGCAATTGTATTTTTACTAAAATCTTTCAAGTTTTACCATCAATTTAAATTTGGTTGGTTCTGATCTACAAGTTTGGGAGAAACAAACACTGCGATTGCAAGGGTGGGGTTGGGCGTGTCAAAATTATTTTTATTCAATCTTTTTAATTATTTGGTGAGTCTAGCTAAAGGGGTGTGGGAAATAAAAAGTTTGATTATTTTTCTTCTTTTTTTTTTTAATTAAAAAAGAATATCAAAATATACATATATCTGCACTTAATAGTATTCGTTTGCGAAAATTGTTACTGAGATTGTAAAGTGTAAAGCGGGTGGGCGAGTTTTCAGCATGTCCCCAAAGTAGGCAAGCGATGGGCGGGACGGAATCGAATATTTTTCCCGTTTCCATTTCTACTTTAAGCTCAGACTTCAAGATCTGTCCATAAAATCGTTGCTCGTGTGAGTCAGAGTGAGGAAAATGTACTCACACGGTCGGGAAATATTGATAAAGTTCAAAGATTTGGAATGGCGGGCGAAGCCGCTGGTATATGCTAGTATTATATATTTTTCTATATTTGAAAAAGCTTATTTTGCACAGAGTTCTGTTTCATTAAGTCAAGATATGGACCCAGAACGGCACAACCTGCCAGATTTGTGTCAACTAATATAATCTGAATAGGTATAGTAATTCACATTTACACTGAGCCAGTTCGCCAGATGATTGTCGCCCACGCATTTGGCACAAATGTTGTTACTTTTGAAACTTCAAGCAGATCGATTTCTTGTTGTTGTTATTGTTGTTGTTGATGTGGCAAAGTAGATGTCAAAGTGACGCACATAGTCGGCCACTGAATCGAAAAGGTGGGTATGTTAGAAGAGGCCTATGCCTATTCCTATGCCTATGCCTATGCCGATGCCAAGAGTATCCTAGTCAAACGCGTGTGACCCACTTTTCGTCATAATCACTAAACGCAGCCAAGAGCCCATAAATAAGATTACCGATTAACGGAGCCGTCGGCGTCGCAGCTCATAAAATGTGTCGCCGCCAACGAAGACAAAGACTATGCACAGTGGCACAAACTGACTTTTTTCCTTGCAAAAATTGTAGCTTCTAGCCCAAATAAGACAGTTTCTAGCCAAAATGTGTTGACAAAAGTTTCATGTTGTTTCATTTTGCTCTACAACTAATTTTTCCACCGATCGTTCCTATGGCAGCTATATGATATAGTACTTCGATCTGGCTAGTTTCAACTGTGTGCTGCCAAAATAGGCATTTGTACCAAGTTTCATAAACATAGGATGATAGTGGACGTGGTTGAATCGATTCAAAATTTTCTCCTATTAAATTGACCAATTTTCAATTCTCTTTCTTCGTTCGAGTTTAAGCCAAAAAAAAACTTAAAATTTGGGACTACAGTACACTGTTAAGGCTATCTTAGGCCACTGTGCGATATTTGAAACTGAATAGCTTCCAAATATTTTCTACCTGTGAATGTATACAATAAATACCAATTGGTATATATACTATGTACTATATATTCTAATAGGCTTATGCCAGTCCAAGTTTTGCCCTAGGCGAGAGTGGCATATTTAATGGGGAGCTGCCATTTAAGAGCATATCGAAGTCCAAAAACAAATGTTGAGTTTCAGCTATTTTTAATCTATTTTTAAATATGGCTATAAAGAAATTTTTGGTTGATTTATTACAAACAATATTGCTATATGAAACATATTTATTTATTTATTGCTGTAGCTCAACAATGTTCAGTTAAACAGAGAGATATATAAATATAGAAATGTTAACAGACATGATAAGGAAAGACTATGACAAGAAAACTCCAACATGATGGGATGATAATTTAATTGTCCACAAAAGCAGTTGCAGTTCAACTTATGTCCACAAATGAAAGTAAAAACATGACTAATAGAATATGTACTTTAATTTAATTTAATATGAAGAACGTACAAATTAGTTAATATTTGTTAAATAAACTTAACTTTGTAGCACTTTTGAGCAAAGGTGAACTACTGATTCAAAGTGTTCTTTAAGATTCAATTGAATTGAAGCGTGAACTTGACACCAAGCCCCAGTTCAATTCTTTACCTGCTGTTAGATCTAAGATTAGTCAAAAGCAATTGATTGAAATTTATAGAATATTTTCCGGTTTGTAACATACTTTGTATAAGTACAGTGTACACACAGTTAAAAGAAACAAGTAACAGCGTTGCAGTCGGATGCACCCGACTGCGATATACTCTTTGTTGCCCCTCTTTGCGGAGTCAGCAGTGAAAGCGGCAATAGGTTGGGTCCGTTCTATAGGTGGGCGTGGCAAAATTATTTTTATTCAATTTATTTTAAAGGTCAACATACGTCAACGTGCAAAATTTGTTGATTCTAGCTAAAGGGGTGTGGGAGATACAGACTTTGCTTATTTGTGGAGAGAGGGTTGGCGTGGTCAATTTTTTCTTGTCAGATCAATCAAGGAAGTGATTAGTAGCCCTTGTGACAAAATTGGTCACCCTAGCTGTAAAACTGTGGAAGGTATAGGTTTTTGCGGTTTGTGGGGAAATGGGTGAGGGTGGGGGGGAGATCGCCTATGGTATATATCAACATACATACCAAGTTTCGTTACTCTAGCTTTAAAACTGTGGAATAAAACTGCGTTCATACAGACGTGTTCTTTTTACATGAACGAAAAATAAACAAGAAAAAAATGTTATCTTCGGCATGCCGAAGATAAATACCCTTGCAGAAAAGTTTTTCACAAAAAAACTTATTTTTCAACAAATTGTTCCTATGGCAGATATAAGATATAGGTTCTACCTGCAATAAGAAGCAATATCTGGGCCAAGTTTCATCAAGATAGCTCTAGAACTAAGTCCTGAAACACGCAAATAAACAGACGAACAAGACGGACGGGACCCTTTATTTTTGGAGACCTCTTCATCAATGCGTTACACATTTCGTGACAATGTTCTAATACCCTCTGCAAGGTTATAAAAAACGAGACGAAGACTGCGCGTTCATGATTTTAGAGCGTAGTTTTTGCATTAGTGCATATACCATGTGAACTCGTATTGTACGTAGTATATTACGTATATTTATTTGTTTTGGTTTGTAATGATTAAATGTAAAATAGCCAAGCGTCGAATATTGATGTTGGTGTTAAATGCTAAAAGGTCTCGCACGTGTAATTGATTCATAGACAAGCGTAACAAACGTACACACACACACATAAACACACACACACACACACACATATAAACTCACACACGCTTTGGTTCGGAAATTAAACATTTCACATACTAAATCTCATTTAGTTACAATGTTGCGCGAAATTGCGTAAAATATTTTAGAATCGCACACACAAGTTGGAAAATGTATGTTTAGCATATAGTATATTGTATATTTATAAGTGCATATATACGGCACGGGAGATCGGTGTTTACGGCATTTTAGCTGGCATTAGTGGGGGCATGTTTACAAAAAGGCAAGGCGCTCGTGCACATTACGAGTATTTTGGCGCTAAATTGAAAATTATTTATTTGCGAATGCTAAATATATTCAGACCATAACAAAACAAATGAACGTACAGCACGCTCATTAAAATAGTGCCGGTTGCGATAAACCGAAAAACCAAACAAACATTTTACAGTAGCAAACTAGCTTTCTACGGAGATGGTTCATGACGCTTTGCGGTTCAAAATTTCAAAATGCAGAGGCTTTGCTCAACTATTTTCCTATCTTCTTAACGATAATGAGCTTTAAATTAATATAATTAACGATAATCCGAGATAAGTTCAATTGAGCTTAGTCTGAATGATTCGATACAACTTTAATATATACTTCTACATATCGGAGCAAGTGGTTTTTGAAGATTTTGAAGGCGGCTTTAAAAATATGCAAGTCAAATACATATTTCATTTTTATGCAGGACAGGCATTTAAGTAACTCTCGCTTTTGACAATGCCAACGACTTTTTGATTATGTTGAAGCTCTGCGTTGTTATTTGCTTGATTATTTTCATACATATGTATGTACATATATGCATTTCATAATTTTTTGTTCGTTTTTTTTTTAGGATTAAAACTGACATGCAGCCCACATCGGTTCATATCAGCGGTTGGTCTGTCAGTTTGTCGGTTGGTTGGTCGGCGTCGTCATCATCATTTTTTATGTGCCAACTGTCATTAGCTTCCTTTTGCGATGTTATTTATCTTGAAGTTGAAGTTAAAGTTGGCTGCAAACGGCGGCGACAACACTCAAATTGAAGTCAGAGACTCGAATTATCGGCGTTTTACATTGACATTCTACGCATTTTTAATGACTTCTTTGGCCCAGAACCAACTCCAACTCCAAGAATTGTTGCCAAGTGTGCGAAATACGTTTTTCTCGCATATGCCTGCTTATGATAATCTGTTGGCAAAGTGTAAAGAGTATGCTCGGCTTGTGCAATGCCGAGGTTGCAAAATGTCGTTATCATATCAATAAAAAATGTGTAACTTAACTTTTGATTGATTAAGAAAAAGTTTTCTTTTATAGTGTACATTGTACACCCAATCAAAAGTATCTTCTTGTATTCTAGAGAGATGATAAAGTTGCAAATTATTATGCTAACTTATTACAACAGAGCATATAGCAGTCGAAAATTCCGCAACGTTTTCACTTGTTTTTTTTTTTCTTTGCGAACACTTGATATCCTGCCACAAAAATTATTAAAAAATGTTATTTTAAATGTCTGTTGCATGCCAAGAGCACTGGCTAATGCAAAAAAAAAAAAAAAACTTAAATAATATTATTGGCATTTGACAGGCAGACGACGCGTCTTCTTTTTCTCCCGTACCCATCAACCCCGCCAATCCCCACCATCCCCACCACGCCCACCACCCCCAATGGCACACCCTTACGTTTCTATAATTTAATGCAGCGTCAAAATGTTGGTTACCCAACTCAAATGGATGTGCCCCGTTCCGTTCCCCATGAATATCGTTTCTGCAGATTTCTTTGTTCAGCTGGGATATGGAATTGAAGCATTTAAGACAATTTATGACACATTTTTGATTTGCCATCAAATTGCTTGAAGGGGTTAGGATGTCCGTTGAGTGCTCAGTCATGAAATTCAATGCAAACTCTTATCAATTTCAATAAAGTTCAATACATTTAGTGCTGACTATTTATTTAAAGCTCATTTGATAAGCTTCTGAAAGAAAAACAGTACGAGTGATGTCTTACCGATTCTCGGAAAATTTCCTTCGAAAAATTGGTGATAATTTTTTATAGTTTAACACTTGAAATGTATAAACAAATAAGTCGTTGATTTTCGAAAATTGATTTTCAAATGTGGAATATTTGGGGAAAACTGTTAAAGAAAACATATCTCTCTGGGGGATATGCATGCTACACAGAAAAAGTTTAGAATTTATGATTTGTACTTAACAATTTTAAGTATGTTTTAAGGATAAAACAAGTATAAGTCAGGATTAAGTGGCTGAATCTATGTACGAATCCATTCTGAAATCAAATGAAATAAACTAAAAATATCTTATTAAGTCTGAGAGTGATTGATTAAAGTAAGAACCTTTCATTTTAATCACCAACTAAACTGGTATAAATCGGGCTATATACATGTTGACTTAATAAACTTTAAATTTAATTAAATCTTCAATAAAATTGTTTTGTTAGTCCTAATTCGAATATGTGGCTTTTATGAATTAAATGAATTCCATCTGGGAACTTTAAAGATCCTCTGTATAAAGTTCATTAAAACTCTTACTCAGTGTGTTCAAATTTTACAAATTTCACGTGCACTGAAATTAATAGTGTAATCTTGGAATTTGCGCTAAGTTCAATTTCACAAATTGTTTTTTTTTTCTTTTTTTATAAATTTCTACATTTATTATTTGAATTAATCTTATTGTACACAGTGCAACTATAGTCGTACCTAAGTACTACATATCTTTGCTATATGCTAAATGTTTGTGTTTTTTTAACTTCAATCAATAGAGTATTATTAGACTGTCGGCCTTCCAAGAAAGTGATATGTCAATTGCGGAAATTATATATTATGTTATTATATGGCCTTTCTCTTATTTTACTCTTGCGAAAGGTATTTTAATTTTCACACGACATGTGTAACGCATTGAAGAAGACGTATCCGACGCAGACGTAACCATCTTATTATCAATATCAATATCCGTTTTGGGGCGAATATATCTTGCAGCTGTCATAGAAAAATAGAAAAATAAGTTGAATAAGAAACTTGTTTCTTTTTTCAAGATATCGCGTACCAACTCAGCAATTGAAAGTTCCATATGCTTAAGAAATTTGATCTAAATCAGTGCAACAGGAACAATCGTTCGAAAATGGAGTATTACTAATATCACAAATGTTGTCTAGAGAATGATTTAAATGAATTGGCAATTGGATTGAATCATTTATTTAATTTACAAAGAATTGAAAATTGATTAATCATTGTTTTGCTCATGATAAAGAATTGAATTGAAATTAAAAATAATTCTTTGAGAATTAGGTATTTCTGGAATCATTCCTTTTCTTATAATAAAGAATTGAATTGAAAATTAATAAATTCTTTGAGAATTATTTCGGGAAGAAAGAATGATTCTTTTATACCTAATTCGTAAAGAATAAAATCAAATTTCAAGTCAATTCTTTATCATTAAAAAAAGAATGTTTCACCAAATCTTAAATACTTTGGCAATTAAATCTAAAAAAAGGAATCATTCTTTTACAGCTCTCGTAAGAGTATATATCTTCGGCACGCCAAAGAGAACTGTTCTTTCCGGTTGCTATTAAAATTTGCTTAGCAATAGCTTAAACTGTCTGAGCTATGCCACTCGAATTCCATTTCAATTTGTGCAACTTCAGCATCAACAAATACAGAATCAGATTCAGAGAGAGGGATGCCAAGAGGCAGACCGAACCCGCATAATAATGGCCATACAAGTGCTGGATTTCTGGGAACACTTCTGGGTCGTGGCGGAAGTTGAAAGTGTGAATTTCTGCGAAACGGTTTTGGTTTCGGTTTCGGTTTCGGTTTCGTCATTGATTAGTTTATGAATGAGGCCGCACTGCCTTTGGATCTATATAGTAGTACTATACATGGCACATGTGTAGATATGAATCAAAGCTTGGCCATCCCAAACTTGTCGCGGCGTTCGCATTCAGACCATAAATCAGTTGAAGCGGCGATCATGTTTATGCTATGTTAGTACATGCCACAACGTCCTCCCCCTCCACCCATCCATTTGCAGATTGCCCCCGACGATCATTTTCGATTTTCAGTTGTCAAAAATTCGCACATTTTTTATATGAACGTGGTACGCACCTTCCAGCTCCTACCACCTACCCCCTAACCCTAACCACCAAACATGAGCCGGCAATTAAAATTGGTTCCCTTCTTCAAGCGTCGACCACCGTCCGCCTTCCAATTGGCCAAAGCAACTGTTAAATAATTTATGAAGTGCGTAGGGTTTCTGGTGCGCATTTCAAACAGTGCCTCTTGACGTGAATGTCGCGAAAGTTCCAGTAAGTAACCATAAGTCAGAAGGCTGTTCGACTAGAAGATACCTCGTAATACATTTGTTTAACTTAATTCCAGGCAATTCCGCATTTAGACTATGTTGTTTTTCTCATGCCGTTTTTTGGTTAAGTTCTTCTTCTTTGGTCGGATTAAGTGTAGAGGGGCAGCCTGTTCCGCTTCATCTCTTTCCTACAAACGAGAACTTGACGAAAAACATCTTGAGGTAAATGTCATTGTCTTAATGAAGCCTTAGTCCGCATTTGGACGATGATTTAACGTCATGTCGTTTTTTCATTAGGTTCTCGCTTATAGGAAAGAGGTGTAGCGGATCAGGCAACCCCTCTACACCTCTCCCCGACAAATTAAAACTTAACAATAAAACGTCACGAGATAAGCGTCTTCGTCTTAACGAAAAAACGTCATGACGTTAAGTCATCGTCTAAATGTGAACCAACATAGATTTTATTCGATCGCTTAGAAAATCTTAAAAGCTTGTGTATAAAACTGAATATTGTTTTTCCTTTGATTTGAGAGGAAGTTTTTCATCTTCGAACAAAACTCAAGAACAGAAATGCCAAGTTTGGGGAGTGCTTCATAAAATTTCTACATACTAAATATAATAATTTGAAATAGATAAGCAATAACATATCTGATATTTTGGATTTAAATTTTGATATATTGATACATTTTTTCAACACTCAACTTTCTTCTGTATGTTAATTTGTACATTTGCACAATTTGTAATGGTTTACCCGTTTAACTTATACTTATTGTTTACAGGGTATAAATATTTTGTGAATATTTTTTTTTTTTTTTTTTGGGGCACTGCTCACGCACTTTTTGTTCAGAGGCCTGAATGAAGCCGGAAAATATTTGTCCACGCAACTTTTGCTCATTAAACTTTTTGGGCACATTTTGCGAGTTGCATGCAAATGCCGCTGATTAAGTTTGGCAATCGATATGCGTGCAATGGGAACGAAACGGAACGGCTTAGATAGTGGGCTGAAATGGGGCAAGGGAGTGTGATGTGGTGTGGTATGGTGAGTTGAGGTGGCGTTTTAAAGTAGACCTTGGCGCCAGTTTTGCTAGGCGGCTGCGTTTTCTGCTTCAATGGCAAACCATAAATCAACAAGTTAAAGCCAAGTCAAGAGCCAACACACACGCGCTATGACAAAGAACTAAAACTGCAACCGAAACTGAACTAAAACTTTAACTTAAATTTAAAACTGAAAACTTAAAACTTAAAGCCTACTGACTTAACTGGAGACGTTACGTTGATTCTGTTTCTGACACTGGCAGCTGGCTACGCTTTAGCCAGAGTCTACATCTTGGCCAAGTGATCGCTCAAGCACAACAACAATAGGGCGCGCCCTCGTAATGCAAGTGTTAACTTTGCACACGGATACGAACACGGACACGGGCACAAGACCCCAAGCTTCAATCCAAACTCAAAAGCAAAAGCCCAAGCCCAAGCCGCATCAAAACTGAACCTGAACCCGAACTCAAAGAGCTCAAACTCCAAACTTAAAACGGAGTCTGATTAATTATGAATTGGAATTGAGTGTCTGCTGTGTTGCACTTGCGACTGCAATTCTATGCACTTGCCACAGCGCGGCACTTTTTATATTTTTACGCTTGCGGAGTTTGCGACGCGACTGCAAATTGTCTAGAGGCGCATTCGAGCAACAACTTTTGTCACGCTACGAGTGTAGGGCCAGATAAGCAACCAGGAGCGCATTCAGGTGCATTCAAAAGTAGTATGCATTCAGCACTCAAAACCCACCTTAAGAGCTGCTGACTGAATTATTATTCAAAATCAAATTTCATATTTTTAATTGTAGTTAGAATTTTGAAAAATTTAAAGAACCATTTAAACTAAATATTTATTATTGTTAAACTAATATAAATTAAAATGAGTGAAAATTTATTTAACCAAATTTTAAGTTTTGAATTTTCTTTGAAGGAAAACATTTCAATATACATATACTTTCAACCTGATCAAAATAAATTATATACAAATAATTTTGTATACCCTTGCAGATGGTATTATAATTTTGTAATTAAATCTGTAACGCATTAAAGGAGACGTCTCAGAAAAAACATGTATATAGTCATGTCCGCCTGTCTGTCTTTCTGTCTGTCTGTCTGTTTATATGCGTTTTCAAGACTTTGCTCTAGAGGTATATTGATGGAACTTGGCACAGATGCACTTATAGCAGGTAGTATTTATAGTTAAATTGGCCAGATCGGACCACTGTAACATATAAATGCCAGGAACGATCGGAATTTTCTCTGCAAAGGTATATACTAGCTTCGGCACGCCGACGATAACATTTCTTTATTGTTTTTTATTTATTTGTATAAATTTTGTAAAATATTAAACATTTAATGCCATCAAAAGTAGCTAAGAGCAAGAAAAATAAACGGTTAAAAATTTTATTTTATAAAAATCTAAAAATCTTAAATTTTATAATCATCCCAAACTGAACCTTGTTTTGTTTAGCATATATTTTAAAAATATTTGTGAAAATTTGATAACGAATATTTAGATATGTTATATAAATAAACAGATTTTGTTCGTTTAAGTTGTCAGCTAATTAACAGCGCTGGCTCACCTCAACTGCTCAAATCCGCTCCTGTTATTCAAAAGAATTCATTTACAGTGGCCACTGCGGCTGGACATGCACAATGCTCAGCGTGCTGCACAGTGTCTTTATCATATAAACGGTGCGATTTAAATTAATAATTAAGCTTGGCTTGGTCTCGGCTGGTACTGTTTGTGTTCCTGGTGAGGGCATCTACCAGCTGGTTGGTCTTTGACTTCATCGTCGTTGTTTTCGTCTGCCGGTTGCAAGTTGCAGGTGGGTTAAACTGACACAGAGTGCAATAAATCAACGGAGACATTGACTTGAACCAAGTGCAGCCAATTGCGAAGCCTTCCACACTGCAATGGAAAAGGAAACGAAGTTCGTGTCATCATTGATATGCCATATATAAGATTCTATCTGATTCTTATTACCGATACTTCAGACGAACATCGCATCGCAAGTGGGAGTTAGTTCCATAGACTAAAAGACCATGTCAAAATAATTTTACTTTTGTTAGACCAAAAGAAAATACATATATTATATTTGTGAACCTAAATACTCTTTTTCTGCAGCATACAAATCTTTTCACAAAAAAAAAATCAAATGAAATGCTGAGTAACACTTTAACGAAGCTTATTCTATTAAAATCTTGTTCACTTAGATTTTTATACTGTTTGAGTTCAAGTTTGGATTCGTCTTTGAAAAAATATTAAACAATATACTAATTAATTTAATTTTAAGAGTGTAATTATGATATATTCGAATTTTTATTTTTTAATTTATTTATTATTTTTTTATTTATTTAATGTCGACCAATAGCAGTCGACACAGAAAAAATATAAAATTAACAGAAATTGAAATTAAAATTTAAAAATATAAATATGTTAAATGAATTTATCATTAAAAATAAGATTTAAAATTAACTGGGAGAGCTAAAACTTAAAAAAAAAAAGAAAGGAAAATAAAAAAAAATATAGTAATATACACTCAAAATACAAAAAATAAACATAAAACTAGCTAAAAATTAGAAATATTTATGTTCTTTATAAGGTCAGAAACGCCTCCTCTGCAAGAGTTTCAACATTATTAAACCTAAAAATAAAATGAAATGAAATAAAAAAGTTTTTTGAAATTCAAGCAAATAATGTTATTGTATAGACTGTGCTGTCACAAAAGTCAGAGATTTGGCTGAAACATTTTCAATAATTCAAAATTTGCCGTGCTCATTCGTCGAACAAGCCAAATACACGATACAATAACATCAAAGGAAACGGATCCAAGGACAACAGACAGCTACACTCGACAGAGCAACAAAGAAGGAAGCATGCAGCAAAAGCCGTAGTTATAGGGAAATCAGGAGCTAAAGAAGGATCAACACAGCACAAGAGAACACAACACCATCATTATCATTTCTTTATCAATACCTAAGAAACAATATGCTGTTCATGGATGCTCTTTTCAATAGCTTGCTGGTGGTCAGCTCCGGCTATGCGATGTACACATTGCATCCTCTTCAGACGCCTTATGGATATGCGGCGGCAGCTTTGAGTCTGGCCCATGGGCTGCTGGGCGTGATCAGGGCAGCGAATAATGATGATGATGAGTGCAATCGTTGGCGACAGATAACATCGGGAGTGATGGAGCTAGTACCATTGCCATTGACCAACATTGAGCTATATATGAAATCATCATGTCCACATTTGGCCATGGCACATGGCTGCTTTTTGGTGCCGCTGGCCTTTGATCTGGTTGCTAAATGGCGTGATGTTGAGGATAATTCAACAGTTACGCTCAAGGATCTAACACTGCTGGGCAATGTGGTGTCGCTGCTCTTCCTGGGCGTCAATCAGTCCAGCAATGTCTACGGCGGTATGGCAGCCATTGCGTTTGGAGCACGTTACGGTTCCGTCATGTTCGATTATTATTGCGAGGGTCTTGGTGTTCATTTCAATCTGCTCTGCAATTCGGCGTTCATTATGCTGATGGCAATGACGCTGACGGCCAAATAGGATATGTGTATCAATATCCTAACTAATAACAGTTCCTTCCGTTCCTTGCAAAATCATGCATTTGAGCATATCCCGAGATTTCGATGCCGTTGACTCTTTGTTTCGTTGGATCAACTCTCAAGGCTAACGCGTGCGGTTCATTGGCTCAACAATGGCTCAAGCGGCGGCTCAATAAACTTGCAATTAATGTTGGCAAATTAAAATGCAAAAATAAACATTAATTGTTTTGTCAAAAATTAAGTGTTGTGTATTCTGTATGAACACTTCACACAGCTTGCCGGCAGCAGCTGAGATCTCAAAGCTGAAAACAGAAAACAGACAAGCGACAATGGGGCAACAATTTAAGACAAATTTACAGCGATGATGAGCCATTGAGCAGTGAACATTGAGCAGGGATAACCAATGTCACACGAACCGGTTCTGAAGCATACCGTTTTCGATGCAACAGACAAGCCTTAAACAAACAAGAGGGCTTGTCTTGAAGTTACCCTGTACTAAAGATGGGTTCAGAATAGAATTCTTAATACCGATCTCACCAGTCACAGCAAAATTTTCACATCCTTCATGAATTTTAATGGCTACCATTTTTCAAAATCAGTTAAGCCATGTATATTGCCAAAATGTGACAACCTTAAAAGCACCTTTCCAACGATATATAAAACGTGTCTGTAGCTTCTTTGTAAACCGTGGGGGTGTCACTTTGAATAGATTTTAGCGTTTTCCCGCTAAATTAAGCGGTTTTTCACAAAACTGGCTTATGATACGCAAAAAGTCCGTAAAGTTTCAGAAAGCTATATCAACAAACCAACAATCAAACAGACCAACAATTTGAATTTTCATTTCATTGTTGGAAGGACACTAAAAATGTAAATTGTTCATTACTTTTAAACGAGTTGTTGGACTTAGACGAACGAGTTATCATTCAACGTTTATTTTGGCTTTGAATATTTTTGAACTATTTTACCAAAAGGCCACATCAGCTCCAATCCTTAAAATTTTGCCGTACCCATCTAATAAGCCAGGTGAGACACCAAAAGTCTTAGTATGTACTTTTCTTAGTTGAAGTAATGCCTTTCAATCAGTATATAGCTTGTTCTGATCAGACTGTCGTGGAAAATCTTTTATTCCATTCGCATTCTTCGTGATGCTTCGTCACTTGCGTGCACTTCCGCCCACAGTGCATATATGTACAGTTTGTCAACTAATTCTTTAAAAAATAGAAAATGAACAAGAAATTCAATTTCAATTAGAAATTTTTTCAGCCAAAACTGGCGTTTTCAAAAATTTTGCTTTTGTAATATTATAGGGGGTAAAATTTGCGATGTTCTTATATTTTGTTTTAAGCTAATCAACAATTTATCTAAAAGCTCTCTTTCTAAATATCGCCAATGTTTCGCCTTGACGATGGAAACAATTATAACTCCAAAATGTTTGCAGTGCATACATACATACATACATATGTAATACATATACAAATATATTATGTATATGTATATATGTATGTTTATACACCCATACATATGTACATTGTAATTTTGGAAATAAGAGGACAAGGAAGAGGATGCTAATGAAACGGCGCCATAAAAATCGACAACAAATGTGTGGAAAGGGCCTGCAAGCAGAGTGGTTAAAACAATAAGGCAATAATTTATGCATTTTAATTAATTGCCTGGTGAATATATGCATTTTAGGGACGTTTTTATGATGTGCCTGCGTTGCAATACAGGTCCTCAGATTTGGCTCCAGTTAACCTACCCCTACCCCGAATCCCAATCCCAACCAGGCACTAATCATGTCGTCAGGCTTGGCAATAATTTCGCTTTTGAATGGCATCGGCTGCGCGTCCGCACAACAAACAAATTCATTTTGTATTTAAAAGACCATCCATTAAATTGTGTGAATCAAAGCCACATAGAGGCGGCAAAGACTACGGTGCAACAGTGACGCTGACAGCGACATCGGCAGCGACATTGGCAGAGGAAATATCACATTGGAAAAGATAACAAACAAACAAAAAAAAAGCTAGCGAAAAAAGTAACCGCAAAAGCATTTCAAAAATGTACAACAAAGAAGGTAAAAATAAAAGAAATCAACAACAAGCAAGCGGGAGAAAAAAAAAAGAAAAAAACCTATAACAAACAAAAACAAAACTAAGAGAAAAACAGAAAACAACAAAAAGCGAACGCGCTCAAACTGCACGTCAATGCGCCGGCGCAGACGCTGCCGTATCTATGCGTGTGTGTGTGTGTGCCTTGTGCAAGTTCAAAAACCTGCAAATGTGTATTGTGAGTCAACCAATGTCGACGCGCCGTTTGCCGGCAGAGCCTTGGCAGAGGCAGAGGCATAAGCAGCCAGACAGAGACGCAGCCGCACTCGGTTAAAAATGCCGGCCGGCATTGGCGCAGTTTGCGCGATTATTATTTAAAGAAATGACAACAAAAACGCGCAGCCGCCGCAAGAAGAAGAGCAACAATAAAGAGTAGAAGGCAAGACGAAAACAAAGATGCGGGCAGACGGCAGGCGGGTGACGCGTCAAGCATTTGCGCATGCATGCAAAATGGACCGATGGATGACGGCAGACAGACGAACGAACAGTGCGAAGCGCATTGGCACGAATACGGCTAATGAATGCGAAGTGGAACAGAGAAAAAATAAGGCTAAATATATATGTATGTATGTATGTACAATGCACGTAGACGAAGACGAAATACTCTTTCCGGCACTAAACCTAAGAAATTGTATGTATTATATTTATTTAATATCGAAACAAAAATATTTTTAAAATGAATTTAACATCAAAAATTATCAATATTTTAGGTAATGTTTCGTTAGAGCTACGTCAAGTGAAATCGAAAAAAATCAAAAACGTTGGGTTTTGTGCTCTAAAAATTCAAAATAATTCTAGGATGTCAAAAATGGTCTCGAAACATTGTTTTAAAACTCAACCTCCGGTTCCAGTTTTGTAATCGTAGAAATTTTCCGCATCTTTTGAGACCAAAACCAGATTTTTTGGATCGCTCTTTATGTGGGGTAGCTGTATCGAAGCATTACCATATTTTATATAAAGCTTAAAAAAATGTATCTAATATTTATTGCCAGGAAACCCCTTTATCTGCCTATGGTATATATCAACATGTATACCAAGTTTGGTTGCTCTAGCTTCAAAACTGTGGTAAAACACTGCAATCATACAGACGGACGGAGAGTATATTTAAAAAATATAACATAACATATTTAAGTTCCTAATATTTGTATAATTTATTCAGATTGCAATGATCCTGTCGGGACCGGTAGAAAACCTTTGCACTTTCATGTCTTGCACACAATTACATAGACAGATACTATGTGTAAATGGGTTGCGAACTTGATAACAAAGTCAAAGTGCTCTAACTGCTAGAGTGTGCAAGCAGCAACAGTCAAAATCGAAAAACGCCGACGCAACCGGCAACGCAGCTAAGAAGGCATTTGGCATACGTATGTATATGTGTGGATACATACTCGTATATACAATGTACATTGTACATAAATAGGTACATACGCATGCATGCGTCGAACATCCTAATGAATATCTACGGAATGCTCTTGCGAATGCAGCTTTTTCCGTTAACACTGGCTTTTTAGACTCTTTTTGTTGTTAAATGTCCGTCTGGTTTGTCCGTCCCTATGAGCCACAGTCCAAAGTCTGAAAAAAGAATATAGTGCAGTCGGGAATATCCGATTGTGACATTCTTATTTTTTGTTAATGGTGCACAGTGGCTCGATTTATAAAATTGAACCACTGCGCATCGGTTGATGCTGCTGCCTGCGTACAATTATGTGCTGCGGTTTGTTGTTGTACGTGATTTGTTTACGAATCTGGACTAAATATGTACACAAATGCCTTAAACTACCTCGACAGACATCGCACAGTGGCCCAATCTGACTTTTTTCGTTGCAAAAAACATAACTTTTGACCCTGATGTTAGCTCTTGAAAGGATCGGACAAATGCTTTTTAGGCTAATTCTGCGTTCGAAAAATTAGTAGTTTACTTCGGACTATGCATTTTCTTATTTTTTTTTACCATGCGACTTTATTTTCTCGAAATTTTCAAACAAATTTCGAAAACTATTTTTTCATGTGTTTCAACATTTTTATACTCTGTTTTCCAAAATGGAAAAAAAGAGTATATTGGGTTTGTGAAATGTCCGTCTGTCCGTCTGTCCGTCTGTCTGTCCGTCTGTCTGTATGAACGCAGGTTTTTTCCACAATTTTGAAGCTAGAGCATCCAAACTTGGTATACATGTTGGTATATACCATAGGCAGACAAAGTGTCAAGATCTCCCCCCCACCCCCACCCCTTCCCCCACAAACCGCAAAAACCTATATCTTCCACAGTTTTACAGCTAGAGTAACCAAATTTGACATAAAGACTAGTGACCACACCCTTGACCGACCTGCCAAAAAAAAATATGCCACGCCCACTACCACCCCCGCAAATGAGCTAAACCTGTATCTCCTACACCCTTATAGCTAGAAAGCCCAAATTTTGCAGTATGACTCCATTTGAACTCTTCGATAGATTGGAGAAAAAAATTTTTACGTACAGAAAACAGAGTATATCGCAGTCGGGTGAGCTCGACTGCAACGTTCTTACTTGTTACTCCCTGTTCCCATTCAAAATGGGAAAAGGGAGTTATAAAGTACTGCAAATGTATGTAACAGGCATTTCCGACTATATAAACTATATATATATTCTTGATCAGCTTCAACAGCCGAGACGAACTAGCGATGTCCGTCCGTCCGTAGATCTCGGAGACTATAAGAGCTAGAGACACCAAACTTGGCACGCCGGTCCCCCCTCGCAACACCGTAAATCGAAAAAAAGTCCCACAGCCACAATTTTAATTTTTAAAGAAGCAACAGTTTGACATGCACTGGCCAAGCTAAATACGCTGATTGCTTGTGTTGCCGCTGAACTGATTGAAATGCAAGTTGGGAGCAGGGAGTCTCGTAGTCGGACACACTCGTCTAAAGCATTCTTACTTGTTTTATTTTATTTGAAAACTTTGTCCTTCAGATAAATAGTATAACCTAAAAAAAATAACATTTAAAAATAAAAAGCAAATTTGGTTCACAAAACACAAGAAAGAACTATTATTCAATTTAAAAAATTTGCCATCTATTAAAACATGGAAGACTTCTCTACCAAATGCCAATGATAGTATAACCCACCCACTGCACGACCCTGTTGATTTTTGGCACTGTTAAGGCTCTGTTAAGGCCACTGTGCGATGTTAGTTCAAATATTTTGTAGACACAAATGACATATTGGAAGAAATCAGAGTTTGACAATTATTTTTGTTCTTGTTATTGTCATGTCGTCTCCCTATTTGCACTGCGGGCCCCAAAAACCAATAGTAAGCATGGCGGTCAACGCAGCCAACCGCCAATAACCCGATATTCCTATATACAAACATATGCATGCGTATTTACAAATGCACATTGCTCATATTATGTACACAGAAAAAAAAATCAAGTAACCCGTACGGTCATCCCAGATTTTCTTAAGCCGTGTACAAAAAACTTGATTTAAGTACGTTTTCATTAATCCCGGATTACTTAAATTTAGCCCATTTCAAGCCTAAAACCGCTTGATTTTTAAATTCATTTTAAGCTTGATTCAATCCTGACATTCTTAAAATTGTCCTAAAATGACGGACCGGACTTAATATAAGTACAGAATACTTAAAATAAGTATTTTTAGACTTACATACATATATCAAATTTGTATACCCTTGCAGCGGGTACTATAATTTTGTCACGAAATGTGTAACGCATGGAAGGAGACGTCTCAGAAAAAAAAGAAGGTATATTCGTGATCATGTCCTGTCCGTCTGTCTGTCTGTCTGTCTGTCTGCCTGTCTGTCTGTCTGTTTATATGCGAACTAGTCCCTCAGTTTTAGAGCTATCGTGATGAAACTTGGCACAGATGCTTATTCTTTCTGCAAGCAGTACATATGTCAGAATCGGCCAGATCGGATCACTATAACATATAGCTGCCATAGGAACTATCGGTTTAAAAACAAGTTTTTGTATGAAAATCTTTTTTGTTTTTCCATATAACTCGCCCAAACTCACTATGTCTAAGTTCAAACACTATCCACATGTGTTGACCAAGTTTAATCAAAATCGTATCACTGTATCTTATAGCTGCCATTGGAACGATCGGTTGAAAAATAAGTTTTATTCTGAAAATCTTTCTTGTTTTACTTGATTTAAGTACGTTGTGTTCTCAATCTAAAATATTCATACTTAAATCAAGAATTACATACATATGTACTTATTTGCAGAACATTTTACTTGATTTAAGGAAAACCAAGTACGAATATTTTGAGTACGACCCCGGGTTAAAATCAAGTTTAAAAAATTTAAAATATCCCGTCAACTTTTTTTTCTGTGTATGTATATACTTCGCAAACATTTTGTTTTGCAGGCGATACAAATGCGATACTTTCCATAAGCCCATCGCGTAGATAACGCATTTTTATCGCTTTCGTAACATCCGTCGAAAAACAGTGACTGACTTAGGCCATACTTCTAGAGATTCCCCAAGGTAATACGAATGCGATTCGCTTTGATTTCCTGCCGAGGATAGATGCAACGCAACGACATTGGTTCATAAACGAACTACTGAACTACATCGATGAAATGAACTCATAAGCACATCTCTAGTTTAATTTATATACACACATATCTCTATATATGTACATACATTATGGACCCATTAAGCGTGGGAGCGTTTGTGTATACTACGAGTAAAGCACTGCGACAGCGTTAATATGCAGCCAATGTTTTTGCAATGAGTCACATTTCGCGGAACTTGTCAACACAACAAAATGCACAAATACGTACAGTGTACACATGTACATGTATGTATATATATTTATCTGTATGCGAATATATGCATTATTATGAATGGGACAATTAAATGTAACGGTTTTCGTGCCTTTAGCGGCTTGACTGCCACCATTGAGAAGACACATTAGCGATCCGATGAATGTGACGTAAAATTAAACAACTCTGGTATTTAGGCAAGACCTTGATAATGTGCCTGATCTTGATTGCTGGAATACAAAATTTCGCACACTTAACTTTTTCTTAAGGTCCTCCATGCCAAAAACGATCCGAAAATTGTGGAAAATATAAAAACGCGAAATCCAGTGGCGTAGGTGGAGTTTTTTGCAGAAATAATCAAGAAAACTTTGTTTAAAGTTGTCAAATCTCATACCAAACCGAGCCCTGTTATGGTTAACAGTGCTGTATGCTTTAACAGAGTTGGAGAGCTATTGCAGTTAACGCTACTCTGTTAACGTTTAGAAACGCAGTAAATACAAGTTTTATCATAGTTTGATCAAATTTGATCAAAATCGGCTAACTAAAAGACAAGTGTATGTACATAGTATATAGTCTGTTACATATGGTTAATAGCGCTGTATTTTTTGGCCATCTGTCTCCGACTTAGAGATTAGCTCTGCTAATCGATTAACTCTTCTGGATCAGCGTTGATACTATTTGAGCGTCAAGGGAGTATTGAATCAGATTAGAATAAAATATGTCATTTTGGGTTTGAGAAAGTTTAGCTCAACGAGTAAATTCAAAAAGCCGAAAACCTTTTATAAATCATTTGAATAGAAACATATATAAATAATCTACGGTATATACATACATATATTCAGATAAGCAGTCTTCGAGTGTGTCTGGGCCAGAAGGTAATGGCTGCTAAAAGAAATGCCAACGTTTTGTCCGATTTTGACTGCAGTTTCAATTAGCATAAAAGTAAAGAACTTGTTAATTGTGGCGTTATGGGCAAACATATTAGCTGAATTTAGCGACCTGAACTTATTATGAGTGGCCTGTTAACAAGCAGATGCCCACATGCCCAGTTCCAAGTACTAAGCAGTAAATGTGAATATTCACGTATATAACATACAAATGTGTACATACATATATGTATGTACATATATGTACATTGCACATATTTAAACACGTATACGGAATGCAACGTGACGGCAAACAAGGAAGTTGAATTTCAAATTCAACCGAAACAAGTTCAAACCGCTAAATTGAAACAGTTTGAGTGTGCGAATGAAACGATTAACGCGAAACGCAAAACACAAAATACACACAAAAAAAATATATATATATAAAAGCACAAAATACAAAAAACACGATAAAAGAAACTGCTAAATTAGTGCAAATCATTTGCATTGATTAAGTTAATTCATATTTTTGTATGTTTATTTGATTTGCCGCACTACAAACACCAAATTAGCATACGTTGCTGCCAACCTGATCGAAAGCATCATCGATCTCAACCTCTGCCCTCCCTTTTGAGCCGCTTAAGTTTATAGTTTTTAACTCCGGCCTGAGCTAATGCTTGGGCTTGGACTTGGGCTTGAGCTTGGGTTCGGCATTTACATAGCTCGGGCCTGGCACCTGCCTGCACCTGTTGCGATGCGGCGGTGGCACAAAAGATATTCACTAAACGATCACTAAATATATGCATGAAAGCCGCACGGGCCAATGGAGCGTCATTAGGCGACAGTTAGAAAACAAGTTTTTTTTATTTTTTTTTTTTTAGTTTTTTTAGTTAGTTTGGTATCATCGGCAGATGATGCCATACTCAAGCAGTTACCAGCTTCGACGCGACAATAAATGTCATGAATTTTTCAAAAGCTGCGGGCCATAAAATGATCTCTCTGTCGATACATACCTACATAAGTATGCACAGTGAAAAAAACAAAACAATATCAAAATGTTTAATATTTTTCGAAAATATTAAATGCTATTTTGATATTATTGTAAGTCATAATAAATCCAATAAGACTTAAAAGTAATTAAATATAAAGTCGTCCGTGTTCATCCTAATTGGTTAGCATGCATACAAATTGATTCTTGTTCAGAAAAACAAAAAAGTTTTTCATTCATTTCATTTTAAAACTATTTCTCATATAGTAACTATAAGATATTGTAATCCGATTTTGAAGAAATTTTGTCGACATACTAAAACTCACATATTAGATTAATAAGATACTTTAAGGTACCTCTATGTTTTTGTTATGAACAAGTTCGAAATAGCTGGCCATTTAATAAATTTTTTACCGTGCTCACAATATCAACAAGGAAAGCAAAAACAAATTAATAATAAATACAAAAAAAAATATAGTTATGGGCATTAAAAAAAACGCATTAATTAAATTAGTTAAATCGCTATGAGTGTCACATTTAAAGTTTTGTTTTACTTTTTCCACAAACTTGCTTTGAGTTGTGAATAGTGTACAAAACAAACTCTAGTCTTTTCAATACACTGAATTGTTCAAAACTAGCTATAATAATTTGGCAGCATCAATCACAGAAACAATTGTTGATGTCTAACACATTTCTAATATACAATTTTATGGAACCTCCCATAAATAGACTATGTATATAACTGGCAATTCCGGCGTTGCCCCACCATTTTTTTTTACCTTAAAAACCATTTCACAGTGCTTTTAGAAATTCCAATTTTAAAACAGTCCAATTTTCTTATATCTTCAGAATATATGCAATATTTTCCATTTAATGACATTTCCAAACTAGAACACATGCAGAAATAGTGCAAATCTCGCTCATTTTTAAATCCTTGCAGAAATTTCGCCCATCCTACACTTTTTGAAATCTTTTCGTTCGAGGGGTAACTTTTTGATTTGAGTAATATACCAACTTAATTATTTTTCGTGTTAAGCTATTGAAATACGTTTGAAAAACCAAAATCGATGAGATATGTGACGAATTATTTTTGACTCAATTTTCGAATGGACGACTGTAGAATATTGAGAAGAGACCATCATACATTATACCTCAATCAATAAAAAAAAAGAATAAAAAATATTCGAAAAAGAGTTTGAGCCTCAGCGTTTGATAAAATAAAAAGATTCATACAAAAGTTTTTCTCGAATTTTCCACATCTTTCGAAAAATATCCAAAATCCCTTCTTAATGCTCATTATAGGCATTGTGTTCAAAATTTCAGCTGTAGATGGTTTACGTCATTCAGTCAGTCAGGTCATGCTCTTTCGTATATACTTAGCTATAGATAATTATCTAACAATTATAATTGTTAATGAAAGTAAAAATCAGCAAGCTTACTTTGATAAGCTTACCAATAGCTGGCCAGATATCTGACACATGTGAACTAAGATTGACAGCTCAAAAAATTGTACACATTGGAATCAAATGAAACGATTAATGTTTTAAAATTGATCAAATATAGTGAAGTTAAACAAATGTAAGCTGTAGTCACTTAATTTTGAAAAGTAATTGCTTTTATTTTTGTGTTCTGAATTCTTTTTAGAACCATTCGAAATTACTTATCGAGCTAGTGGTGGACAATGTACTGATATCGATTGGGTTTACTATAAAACAACTGTCTGACTCAACTATCAAAATTAGGATTTCTGAACAAGTATTTTGTTTCTTTAACTTTTTTTATGCTGGCCTAAGAAAATTGTGTCCTACCAAATTCTTTTCAAACATCATACAATTAAATTATAAAATGAATCATGTTTTTGTTCACATTTATTACAGCCCAGCTTCGTTCATTGCTAATATCGGTTGAGAATTCAAATATAGTTTTGGGCGACGCCTTAATATCATGCTAGAAGTATCTAGCAGATAACGCTGATGATTCAGCTCTTAATTGTATCTATGTGTATAGTAATTGTATCTATACGCTAAGCTTTGACGTTGTCGCACAAAAGTCGCCGATGTCTGTCACATTTGAACTCATTTAAGTTACATAAAAGCATTTTGTATTTGAAATGGGCATAAAGACGCTGCCACTTAATGTTCGTTGGGACGGCAGCAAGGGCCAGAGGGTGATTTTTGAAAAGCATTTTCAGAATTTTCAATGCGACAAATGCTGCCAGTTGTCAACAAAGAAAATACTCAAAGCACAAAATGACGATACAAATCGAATAAGTATATGTATTACATATAGCTTTCTCTATTTTTATTTTATTTTCTTTTTTTTCAAAAATTGAAAGATAATGAAAAAAGAGTATATTGCAGTTGGGAATACTTGACTGCAACATTCTTACTTGCTTGTGCGTTAGATACATGCTCGTAATGGTAGCTTTAAGGTACAGCTTCGTCAGGGATTTGAAAGTTCTATTAAGATGCGCAATATGTTGAAATTCAAAACCAACAAGCGAAAAAACGTATTTTCAATGTGTCGAATATATATATACACTTTGCAGTAAAGTATATCATGCATAAATTTAGTTTTTGATCGATTATATGACAGCTATAAGATATAGTCGCTCGATTTTGGTCAAGATTGACCTAACTCCTTGTCGAATGATTTTTCGTCTCCATCTTCGGAAAATAAGTTTGAAATTGATGGGTTGATAAACAAAAAACGTTGCATGCAACAGTTTGTCGTTCTTATTTCGACTTTTAAGATAGAACTTTCAAATTTATTAATTCATATGCTCAACACCTTTATATGTAGCTTTAGAAAATGAGTTAGAAGCTTATCGGATGAAAAGCAAAAAATG
This sequence comes from Hirtodrosophila cameraria, assembly GCA_949708635.1. Lineage (NCBI taxonomy): Eukaryota > Metazoa > Arthropoda > Insecta > Diptera > Drosophilidae > Hirtodrosophila > Hirtodrosophila cameraria. The sequence continues at coordinate 15,712,181 of OX453090.1, forward strand.
CCTGCAACAGTTTTCCGTAAATTTTCCGACCTCTAAAGAAGATTTTTTAGAATAAACTATATCGCATAGAAACATACAGACATACAGACGGATATGACTTGTTCCATTCGATTATTGATGCTAATCAAGAATATACATGTACATATATACTTTATGAGTTCGGTGATATCTACTTCAATGGGTTACACATTTCCTGACAAAACTAATATACCCTTGCAAGGGTATAAAAATATGAGCATCAAAAAAACAAGGTAGCTGCTTACCTGAAAAGACCCGAAAATGGCACAACAATAAAAAATAAATATTTGCATCAAAAGGACGAACTTTCCTTTCAATGGCACAAACAAAACAACAAGAACAAGCATATTATAATATAATAAATAGGGCAATAAGTGAATGAATGAATGAGTGCTGTGTGTGAATTATTCATTTGCGCGTTCTCTTTGACGGCAACGCGTGACGCGAAACCTAATAAGAATAAGAAGCTGCGATTGTAGTACATACTCGTACATATATATAAATATATTCATACATACATATGTCGTCCTTGCTATCCTTCAAAGAGAGTACAGTCATCGGCCTACATCTGAAGTTCGACTCTGCAAGCTTTTATCGAAATACAATATTTAACCATAAAGAGCTATCCAAATAATCTGTTTTTGCGTCAAAAATAGGTGCGAAAATTGACTCTTATTAACAAAAAAGCTATTCAAAGATGTGACCAAATGCACTCGAAGGGATTACTGTTATCGTTAACATTGCTAGATACGTTAACAGCGTAACATAGGATAAATGTTAAAGCACAGCCCACACTTTCAGAGTAGTTAACAGTAGCACTCGAACTGCATTCAAATTTTGATCAAAATTGTTGTTAAGCCGTCGCCCCCAACACTTTGATACAAGTGTGCTCATTATTTTGGCCATATGTCTAAATGTTCTATCAATATTGATCATTACAAACGGATCAATAGCACCAAAGTCATGGAAGAATCTATTACCCCCGTCTCAGCAGGCAGAAACAACAGTTTTACATGCACTGGAAAAGTTAAGTTTTTTGAATTTTTTCTTTAAACTATTTTTCAAGGGTGGATAGATAGTCTTTGCGCATTATTCCATTCAAAATGGGTAAAAAAGGTGTAATAAACTACTGCAAATGTATGTAACAGGAAGTGTATAAAGTATATATATTCATGATCAGAATAAACAGACGAGTCGATTTGATCATATTCGTCTGTTTGTCTGTCATCCGTCCGTTCTTTTTCACAATTTTTTACTTTTATCTCTTTTAGAGCTTTTTCTACTTGATTAACAATACGAATATAACCAAAGTGCTAAAACTACGTGAAGTGGCTATCAGAAAAAACCTGATTTCTGGAGTCGATTAAGGGAAAAACTATTTCAAAGCTATTGACTTTCTGCTACAGTTTTAAACACTTGAAACTTATCACAACAATCGCATCGGTCAGCAAGTAAACCAATTCAAAATTGACAGCTAAGAAAATGTTTATGGTAATGGCACTAAATAAAATTTAATTAAGTTTCAAATAGTTGTCAGAACGAACACAAAAAGATTGACGACGGGCGAAATTAAACCAATATTTGGTTTATTTGTTTATTTCCTCACAGAGGGTATTAAAGTTTTGAAATCAAAAATGTGTAGCTCAGTTGTAAAACTTTGTTATTATAAGTGGGAAAAAATATGATACTCATTTGGAATTCAATTTGAATTGAACTGGATTCCTATATCAAAGTCTTTTAGGCAGGTCTGTGAAGGAGATGATCGTTTCAATAAATTTTGTGGCTCTAGCTTGAGAAGTGTGTACAAAAAATTGAGTTCATAAAGACGAACATTTCACAAGCTACTTTATACTATACTCTTTTTTTTACATTTTTGAAAAAAGAGTATAAAAAGGTTCGATTATGAAATTCCTTACTCCGCTTTCACAGTTTGATTATGATTAGATTACGAATGCAGCTAAAATAATAGAAAATTAATTAAGTATTCGGAATCCCCCTTTTTTTTCGCGACATTTTTGTTGCACCTATTTATAACTCAAATAAAGGCAACAATCAAGAAGATGTGTCAATTACTTGATTCCAATATTATTTTAGAATGATTTTTGAAAGTTGGTTTTACCAGACATATGGATGTAATATGAAGAAAGAATGTCTGGAAAGTTAAGTTTACCTACAGTTGCCTATACGAAATGCGTTTTAAACTTTTGCTCAACTCCTGACGAGGGTCAATTATGCGCATCAATTAAACTGTATTCAACACACAAACTAACAATTATGTCTACAACCAAAATATGCGCAATTTCGAAGCAGTTGTAAAGTAACCAAAATGTACAAAAGCACAACGACTACGAGAAAGGAGCACTTGAAATGGCCCAGATAGGGTAGCAATTGGCTATAGGCAAAAGATCCATAAGAACTGGTATAATAGGGGTGGTAACGATACTGCTTAAGCTGCTTAAGGCTCTATCTCTATAAGGGTAAGGATCACAATTGGGTCACAGAATGTACATACAAAAAAAAAGTACTTTAAACAATTACAATTGTATTGCTTATTGCTTATTAAAATGACGGCGTAATAAACAACAGCTGATTAACACACGCACTCAATATAACATACTTAGATCCAGTTACAGTCCCAAAGACACAGCACCCTATAAACAACATATAATGCCAAAGCGGCACAATCAAACTTACGTTCCCAACAACATTGCGACCATATAGCTTGTAACATGGGAGCAGTGGAAAGTTGTGATAGAGAGAGGGTAAGGGTAAGGGTAAGGGTGAGGTTGAGGTTGAGGGTAACGGAGAGCGAAGAAGAAGCTTGTGGCTTGGTCAATTAAAAAGCAACCAAATAAATTAACACTGACTGAGAGTTGGGCAAGTGAGACGGTGGCAACTGTTTAACACACCAGCGATCTTATATGCATATAGATTATTGTATAGGCCTAAGCGTGCATGTCCAAGTAGACAGCATGCTACACTTGGCTCAAAACAAATACTAAAAAATTTCAGACACGTAACACTGAAAACATAAAAATTGACAAATCAAAAGCCAAAAACAATCGCCACACACACATACAGGTGCTTAGGTGCTTAAGGTGTTTTGAGGGCCTAATAGTGATGTAAAAAAAAAAACAAAAAAACATATCGTTACATCGATGCACAGTGGCTGAATCTGATATTTTTCGTTACAAAAATGATTTAAAGTAGATATTGTCAAAATTAAAGCAAAATGTAAGATCTTAAAAATCAGAGAAACGACTTGTCAACCATCTGAAAATTGTTGGGAAATTGGGAAATATGTTTTTACATAGCGAGCTTTAAAGAAAAGCAAAGTGAAATTATGGAAAAAAAAAGTCAAGGTATGTAGATTCGATGTTTCATAGCTTTTGTGACTTTCGTATATGTGTGTTGTCGTTGTGCAATGTTTTGTGAACTTCCAGTTTTAGGAAATATCTAACAAAATTCGTGGAGTATTACTTGGCAAATTTGGTGAGTTTAGTAAAGATATCTGTTCAAAGGAAAATAAAATTCCATATAACAACTTTTTTTCCAAATTGACTCAATTTCTAAGATAAAGTTCACCGATTTTGAATAAATTTCTTCAAAATGTACAGAAATAGCGAGTTTTCTTGACGTAACTTGAAAATCTTAAATATTTTAATGGCAACTCTAAAAAAATATATATAAAAACTTAAATATAATTATCTCCGAGGCTTGTGTTACACATATGTAAGTGTAACCAAAGATTTGCAATGCATTATTTTGGTACCTGCCTGGTCACTCTGGTTTGTGTGGAACAACTGATTTTGTGAGTATATCATAATTTTGATTCATAAACAACATTAGAAATCTCTTTTAAGCTGTTAAAAAATAACGGAAAAAAATATACAATATTCATTTTAATATGCGTATTAGCATTAATTTATAGATTTGTTCCTACTTTCTTTTTATAATCGATGCATCGGTGATATTATAACATACTATGTGCATATGTACATCACTATGGTATTGGTATCTTGACGATCGTCAATCGATTCTGGTACGTAAGTAGTCCCTCTGCTCTAATAGAGGAAGAAACTTAATAGTGCGTACGCTTTATGTATTTATTGAGCGTTATCTAAGCAATTCATGAATTTCTCAGTTGGTTTTATTTCGCAAGAAGTCTTTAGGACCATCTTCACTCGGCAATCGGGCTCTTGAGTCTACGTTCTAGGTTCTTAGCTGTTGGAAATCAGCAAATTGTCAGCACGTTCGGGCCATCGCACAGTTCAACTATTGTAATAAAAATTCCCAAGAATGTTGGCAAGACTGCTTCGTGGCCCATACTAAAGACTGGCATTAGCATTTGAAGTCGACGATTGCGTCATGGGTGCGCATCAAATTGTGAGTGCGTGAATGAGTGTGAATGTGATTGTGAGTGTAAGTGTAAGTTACTGTGAATTATTCGTATGCAGTGTGAAATTATGAGACACACAAACAGAATGGGAAGACATCTAAGTAGTCCTCTGGTCAACTGTGCTTCACTAGGACTAGACTTGCAGAACTTTCGATACTGTGCAATAACTGTTATTCAAGCAGTTCAGCGGCACTGTAAGCAAGCAGCGCACTTTACGTTTGCAGTTCCTGTTAAACTGTTGCTTCTGTCTACTGAGACGGTGGGCAATAAATTCTCTAATAATTTTGAAGTTTATTACCCGATCTAAATGAAATAAACGCAACTGTTTAACATTGATAAAAGAAATATGTGTACCAAAAATCGAAGTTTAATCTTTAAAATTGTGGCTGTGGAAGTCTTTTGAGATTTGCGCGGGTACGAGGGGGTGCATCCGAAATTTGAAATAAACTTTATCTACGTTTGGTATACAGGAACCTGCATGCCAAGTTTGGTGTCTGTGGCTCTTATAATCTCTGAGATCTGTGTGTTCATACAGACAGGCGAATAGACAGACAGACACACAGACGGACAGACAGACAAACATGGCTAGTTCGACTCGGCTGCTGTTGCTGATCAAAAATATATATGGTTTATATAGTCGAAAATGCCTCCTTCTGCCTGTTACATACATTTGCAGAACTTTATAACTCCCATTTCCCATTTTTAATGGTAACAGGGAGTAAAAACTCAGCCCAGCAACAACAAATGACATGGCTGCTGCCTCAGTCTTGTCTCTGCTTCTACCGCTGCCTCTATCTCCGTCTCTATCGCACTGTAGCAGTCTGTAAAATTCGTCGGCAGAGACAGCCCCGGGAATGCTATTTATAGCCCAACGAAGCTGTTGCTGCCGCTGCTTCGGCCCCTGCTTTTGTTGTCAGCTGTGTAAGAGTTTTAAGCGCATCGCTGTGAACTGGTTCTATGGTGTAATGGTTAGCACTCTGGACTTTGAATCCAGCGATCCGAGTTCAAATCTCGGTAGAACCTGTGGCTCGCCCCACAGAAGAAGTCTTTTGTTTTGGTATTGAGGTAAATTATATTATTATGATTATGAATGAATATCAAAATATAATTTTTTTTTTTAATATTTGTTGTTTGTTTCCGCTGCGTGATTTCAAGTACTGCTTATCGCAGTAACAACGGAAGGCTGCCTGATTGACAGAATGGGAGTTGCTTTGATTACAATGATAACACTATGCAACACACACAAAAAAAAAAACAATTTTTTTCTGATGCCGTTGGGGACCCCAATCTCAAAAATAATATTTTTAACCATTTTTTTTTTTTTTATCAAATTTATAAGCTCGGTTGAAAAAGGGGGCTCTAATAAATCATAATTTTCATTTTTAACCGTAGCCCAGAAAAAAAATCCACATTTTGTGACATAGTGTAATCAAATTAATGATGAAACTGAGATAACGTTCAATAATAATATTGTCCAATAGCCATGCCACAACTTCCCTATATGAGCTATTATCTAATTACACAAGCTATCTCAACCAAACTCACGCATTCTTAGTTTCATGAAGTTTTTGTCATTCTGACCATCATTTTATCAATTTCGGACGACTATATCTTATAGTAGCTGCCATAGGAATAGTATTTTGAAATATGAGTTGAAAACCTTTTTTGATTATGAAGATATCCCAACCAAACTCAGTTGTACTTAACGGTATTATGTTTCATACAAAGTTTGATAAAAGTGACTATATCTGTCATGGGACCAATCGATCGAAAATTGAAGTTCTTTATTTAGCTATCTAACTATTTTTGATATTAAGTAAAGAAAACCTAAACACAAAGTAAAAGTCTAAAAAAAAGCGAAAAATTGGGAAAAAGGGAGTTATAAAGTACTGCAAATGTATGTAAAAGGCAGAAGGAGGCATTTCCGAATTTGTAAACTATATAAATTCTTGAACAGCATTAACAGCCGAGTCGATATAGCCATGTCCATGTCTGTCTGTCTCTCCGTATGAACGCGTCCATCTCAGAGACTATAAGAGTTAGAGACATCAAACTTGGTATGTAGGTTCCTGTATACCATACGGTGATCAAGTTTATTTCAAATGTCGGATTGAAGTTTGAAATTTTCGGAATTCAAAGTTTGAATTTTGACACTGTAGTTTTGAAACTTGTGTAAACTTCAAAAGAACATGCTAATAATGTAAATAAACAAAACGAAATGCTAATAAAAGAAAAGCTCTTTTCAAATTTTACTCAAGTTGTTCGTGTCATAAGGATTTCAGGAGGAGTTCGGGACTCGCTGAATATTTTTTAAAATTCCCGGATGGTCGGAATCGACAATTTATTCATGACGGCTTCATGAACTTCTATCCTGGTACCATCTTTAGTTTATCTACTCTCAATTTATCAAGCAGTTGCTCATGATTTTTTAAAGCTTAAACAATTCGAAAATCGACTCACAATCTATGTAATTAAGTTAAATCCTTTGTCTCACAATGCTTTTAACTTGATGTTAATGTGTTCAGATCTAACTAACTAAATCGGATCTCCATGTCTGTGCGCCTGTCAAACCCCAATTTGGGGTCAGCAAGTATTGGGCAAAGATTCAAATAGTTATGCCCTACTGCTGCGTAGTTATAGCAGCCCTTTAATGGCCTCCAACGAATATTGAGGCTTAGTAGCAGGCGGACATTGCCTTGTGAAAAGTAAAAGTTGGCCGGTTGGTTCTACAAATGGTCGAAACACCGGAAATGTTAGCACCATTTCTCAAACTGGCCAACATGGAGCATGGACAATGAACGATCAACGTTGAACGTTGAAAGATGGACGATGGACGAACTTGTCGTTGCTCAATTAACAAAATGCCTACGAGCTGCTTAAGCTGGTTAATAGTGAGGCCTCAATGGACAAAAACCTGGCCATCATTATTACTTACTCGTATTTGAAGTGTTTAGATAACAACGAAAAACTGGAAAAACTAACAACGGACCGCAGCTGTCAAACAGCCAACAGCAGCCAAAAACACAACAACAACACATAACAAACAACTACCAGCATGGGCCAGGCAAAAATTGCCCACAACCTTTTTGGATAAGAAATCTATCCCCCGCCCCATCCCACTCTCCCTCACGCATCATAACCACCCCCTTCCATGAAACCCCGTACACTATCGCCACACATTGTCCGTTACAATGTTCATTCGTTTATAATGAATTTCAACATTGAAATGTTTAAATTTGTTTAACAGCCTTGTTCGGATCATGGATCTGTCCGCCTGAGGAGGAATTCTCTCTATTTTGGTACATAATATATACTTACTTATACATACATATGTATATATATATATATGTATATATACATATGTATATATATATATCTATATATTTAGATACATATGTGGTTTTTTCTGGCTTAAAACAAATCATATTCATTCATGTCGTCTGGCTGTCTGTCAGAGCAGCTGCTGTCTAAAAGACATTAGTTCGTAACTTAATTAATGCTTTTGTGTTAATTGCTACAGCAAAAACAATGCATGACGTTTAAAAATATGCACAAAATTAAAAAAATAAAAATATCACCAAAAAACTTAAAATCTTCATAAAATAATGAAACTTTAAGAATTGTGAGATGATATGACAACGAATTAATAAGCCCCAATGTTACATTTTATCCCGCTTATCCTGCGTTGCGGACGTTACATTCGTACGCAAATTTGGTTTTTAATATTGAAACAACTAGCGTTCACACAAGTATATTTTAATGAAATATTTTTCAAAATGCAGTTCTTTGGGAGTACTTTTAAGCTTATTTTCTAATAAAAGGTAAACTGTTTTTGAAAAATAGTTATGCTTGTTTAAAGTTGCGTTGCGGAACTTACAAAAAATGGAAGTCGTCTTTAAGGCTTATTTGCATTTGCATAATAAACAAAAGAAATTAAGTGGTATATATGACCATATCAATCCAGCTTAGAAAAGGATAACAAGTACCGTTAAGAAAAAAACCTTAAATTTTTTTCTGTTGCGGACGTTACGTTGCGCTCGTTACAAGATTTCCATTGACTTTGCACTTAAATATTTATAGTTAAGCTAGGTTAAATTTAACTCTTTATATTGCTATTAGTTAGTGCTGGTTGTTATTGAAGTTTTATAAAATAACTTTTATCAAGTATCATTTCATTTGACAAAACTGTATAAAAATGAACAACATAAGGACAAAAAGACATTTTTGCAGATTTCAGTCGATTTGCTCATGAACATTATTGAACTGGATTGTAAATTGTTAGATTACATCATTTTCTAACAATTTATATAGATTTAAGCATATAATTCAGGAGAAATAGGTATTAAGAATATTTGTCGATCAGGGAAGCTCTTAGAATTTCACCAACTCAATAGTTGCTAAAAATTGAAATTTTCCTCTAATGATTTGGTTGCTCGGTTAAAATGGTTGAACGTCTTGAAATCACAATGGCTTATTACAGTAGTCGATCGGAAAGTTAAACCATCACAAATTTGAATTTTCCAGAAATTTAAATTGGTTTTTTAATGCATTGAACGTTCCATAATTAAAATTACAATTTTTGAAAAAAGTGTGTAGCAAGAAAGAAAAACTATCTTTGGCCCTCACAGAAAAGTTACTTTCATAAAAACTTATATTTGATCTATTAGTTTTATGGCAGTTATTAAATATTGCTAATCGATTTTGATTAAATTCGATAAAACTTTAGATCTTAAAGTCTAATGAAACTTATGAATGTTATATTTGTCATATCACGAGAACAACTTTACAAATGGAATATTGAATCGGTTTTTAAGATTCAGAACAGCTAACAGTTTCGATTCCGAGCAAAAAACAAGAATTTTGAATAAATAAAATTAATTTTTGAACATCCTCAAGTAACCTTTTGCAGCAAACTATCGACAAAATTATCGAAATTTCTTGTGAACTTTACAACACTACTTTTAAACAAATAACACAACTTTTCTTGGTCAAGATTCTCGGCGTGCTCAGATAATTTTGCCTCATTGCCCTGCTACCCAACATCGTGAAAACTCTAAATGAATGTAGATTTAAGCATCTGAAAATATTTTATCTGACAGTTTGTCAATGCAACTAAGGTCAGATAAATATTATATAAATGAAAGATATGTAATCTTATGTAGTATCTTGGTTGCGTCCCCTTTCGACTGGATTACACCGAGTTAAAGGCTTTTTACTGTCACGATTTCAATTAAAGCTAGTGGTTCTGTTATCGAGGGTCACAGTCTAAGCTTTGACACTTTTTCGATTCGATCCATTAAGATTTACAAACACATGACCAAAATGTACAAAAATGTTATTTTGCAGAGCAAACCAATTATTTCATGCATAATACATATAGCAAATCAAGGCGATGTGACCAGCTTCATCGTTATTTTCCAAAACTTATCGACATTATAGAGATGACAAACGAGCATGAAGGGGGTCTTAGGTTGTGACGTTTATGGACATTGGTGTCATAATACTCGCAATTATTAACTAAACTGGATGTAGTGTATAATTTTGTTAATTTTCTTTTACTTTTATATATGTTTTCAAAGAGTATTTTCAATTTGACATGCAGTATGTAACACAGACATATCCGTTCCCCATAAGTTTATGTGTAAAAATCAAGTTATATTTACTTGACCATTCAGCCGAGTACTTGAGTTAAGTGATTTAAGTACTTCAAAATTGAAAATAAACTTGATGCCCAGTTTGGTGTCTCTACCTTTCAAAGTCTATGAGATCGAAGAATTTGTTTAGAAATATCCTTTATAATGGTTGAATTTCAAACACAGTGCGGAAACTTGTTAAAGATTAGTTCTTAAAAATGTTAATAATTGCAAAACGGAAATAGAAATACTCAAATTCATTGAATCAAACTTTTGTTTAACATAATGCATTTTAGAAAAAACTTCCATCTATTTAAAATTGTATCCAATTATGTCAAAAAAATTATAATTTAACCTAATTTTACCAGAAAAACTGCCACTATTGAAATTCGCTTAAGATTGTTCTAAATTAGCCAAACTTGTCTGGGAATATTGACTAAATCTGCCTTAATTTGAAATGATTTTTAAAGTCGTTTCATCCAAAATTTTGCTGGGTGTACTTACTTATTACAACAATATAAAGTAGTTTATGTATATTTTTCCATTTTATTATGGAAAGAGTATAGAAAGGGTAATGATAATTATTCAGGCCACAAAATTCTAAGCTATTCTAAATTAATAGATTGATTTTGATTTAAAAAGTTTTGTGTTTTTTTGGTTACATTATAATGAGCTGTATTCGAACTTATCTTTAAAATGGTAGAACGATTGCTATTTTTTTTCGGAAATGGGAACAGGCTTAATTATACCCATTCTTATTTATGCTAGCGTATTTCATATTCGGTTTTCTCATATTGTAATATATATTGGGCTGGTCTACAAACAGCAGCGCTGATTAATAGTTGCCAAGTAGTAGCTTTTGTTATATAAATCACAGATACATATATGTTACAGATACAGATACAGAAACAAGCGCTTGGTAACAGGCAATGACTCTACAATTTGGCCAAAATGCAGGCTGAGAGTAAAAGAGCACAAAAAGAGAGAGAGAGAGAGTGCAAAAATCGATGCCGCTGGCTGAGTGGCCGGAGAAGTTGACGGCAAATCCGATGATGATGACGCCATCTGTTGGGGCACAAAATGTTGTCACTGATTTAGCATTGGGCCCCAACCCCTCCCCCCCCCCAAAAAAATGGCCCACAAACTGCGCAAAGACGACGCATTTGGCAACTGGCCTGTCTTTATGGCCGAGCAGGTTTTTCCTTCGGAAAATGCATTAGCATGATTCATGCCTTGGCAGCCAAGTATCCAAATAGCTTGGCCATGCAGCAATTGCATTTGCCCCCAATTCGTTGGGCAGGCCGAAAATCTATGTTAATATTTTCAAGTGCTTCAGCCAATTTACCAAAGTTCAAGTGTCGCTCTTGCTAAAATATTATTTGTAGGTCGAAATATTGACAATAATTACGAATATTGCGTGGCAAATATTTTTTTTATAAAAGCTTCAAAACAGACTAGTTTATGTTTAGAAATGATCTATTTGGTGTTATCTCTCTCGTCAAAGATGGTTTGCACTTGTCTTTCCTGAAGTAATTTGATTCAAACGATGTCATAATGGACACATTATGGAATCCAAATGACCTTTTTTCACACAAATCCAACATTTTTTGTTACATTTGCTGGCATAATACATTTGTTCAATATTTACAAAAGACAAGAAAGAAGTGTTATCTTTGGCGTGTCGAAGATATATACCCTTGCAGAAAAGATTTGCATAAGAAAACCTATTTTTCAACTGATTTTTCCTATGGCAACTATAAGATATAGTTGTTTGTTGTTTTTTGTGATGCCATTTATGGAAGTTGAAGTGCTATAAGTTGTCTTGAATGGTCAACAGAAGATAGCACAACAGAGACAATGTGTTTCCGTATAGTCAAACACAAATTTATTTAGCACAATTAACCAACAATGTTTAACGAGTTGTTAAAAAAACAAAAAAGAAAAGAAAACCAAAAACATTTTTTTGGCCGAAAAGCTTAGGCCTAAAACAGATTTGTATTTGCGACTTTGCACGTATCAGAAACATGGTGCGGCCAAAACGTCGCTCGTCTCGCGTCCCACAAACCCTCCACCATTGCCACTAATCCCTTGTAACTTGTCCCCTGTCCCTTGTAACTTTTTTGGTCACTTGTCCGGCGGCAGTTCCGTCCCGTGTTTCTGTAATTCGCAAGCAATTAAAAGCCTTACACGCAACCGCTTGGCAACAAGCTTGAAAATTAGAAACTAAAACTCGTACAGGAACTTCATGCAGCACTCACGTACAAACATATAAATAGTATATGGGTCTGCCTATGAATACAACTTACAACTCACAATTCATAGACCACTCGTACACTCAGAAAAATGCAGCAGCAACAATGGACTCCTTTAAGAAATAAGATCTTGACACTTTGTCTGCCAAAAAAATTAAAAAAAGAGTATAAAAAAATGTTTTATTTTTTTGTTCGAAACCAACCAATATTTTTACCAATTGAACAACTTAATTTTAATTCTTAATTTTAATTTTATTTAATTTATTTTAATTTTAATTTGATTATTCTGAGAGCATTTTGCATTATTCTTTGTTTAGCTCGACGCGTGTATACAAAGTTCAAGGGTTCGAAATCACATTATAATGTAGTGTAGTGCTTGAAATACATATGTTTATAAAGAGACAATTTGTATATATATATATATGTTCGAAACTAATATTATTAGAAATAAGTTTCAAACTACGACTCTAAGACGGTTTTCTTATCAATTAAGTCTGTGAGTCCAAATAACGGCTTGTGATTTCAGTGTACTTTTAGTCATTGTCAAAGTTTTAGCTTGGCTATTGTATTGTTCATTAGCTGTTAGGCCTAGATCTAGGCCTATATGTAGTGTAATTATCAATGATTAATGAATTACTAAAGCAAACATTGTGTCGCGACTGCGCAGAGATTTCATTTCGAAACTAAAACTAAACTAAAACCAAAACCAAACCAAACTCGAACCCAAATCGAAATTGAAATGCTTGTGCCTAATGATGCTGCTGCATATACATATGTACATATATATCAATATTCAGGTAGCTCAGTTCATATAAACCATTTATGTTTATGTAGTTCAAGCCCTAAACTTCAGTTCATTTGAGCTAACCGACAATAAAATTAACACAAGTCCTCGACGCGTCGCGATCCAGTTTTTTTGTTGTTTTAAATTAATAGTTTGAATCACAGTTTGAGCTGAACGTTTAGGGCTTAGGGTTGGGAATTGCTGCAATTAGCATCAAAGGTGGCATTTTTGCTATTGACTCGATAATTCCAGGCTGGCATTTATTGCCTCGGGGGCGTGTTTGGTTTTTCAGTTGTTCAGTTGCCCGTTTTGCTCAAAAGTTGCCCCAAAAATGAATTCATGCCTAATGATTTCCAAAACTATTTCTAGTTCCTAAATTCAATTGTTCAGCGTGTGAATAGGAGCAAAGACCATACCACCTTATGACACACCCTCTGATACAAACTGAGACCATATCCCTTATCCCTCCCCCTCTACCAATCAGTTTCAGTTCCAATCTAAAGGCTGGTGGCGTCATTGGCAGACGTTGGCTGCTCAGCTGGGGGTCAAACTGCCAGCGGGCAAATGGATAAGACAAGAATAAGCATAAGTATAGGAATGAGCAAAAAAATAAAAATAAAAAAACACAACCACAACAAGCATAAAATTTCATTTCAATAATTTGAATTTTAAATCATTTTCGCAATGCCTAAAGCCTCCCTTCGAAAAGCTTGGACAAGTCGTAATGCAAAAGTTATTTATGTCAAAGCAAATGCCTCGATTATTAGTCTTCATTAGAGAAGGGACAAGCCCCTCTCAACACTAAAAATATAATCACAAACAGGAAAGAAAGAACAAGCAAGAACGGTATGCTAAAGATAGTACACTCAGAAAAAAGTGATTCCTAAAATTGAAATTTGAAGTTGCGCAAAAAGATTCAGCTTCTTTTTATTGTACCTAAGTAACTTTTGCAGTATGCCGCATACAAAATTAATTTTATTATTTAAAATATTTCTTATATTAATCAGAAAATACTTCGTCACAAAATTAGATATCAGAAGTTTTGTGGCTTTAATATGCATCGTCCCTAGACTTTAACCTTGCGTAGAGGTGTTTTTATTCGATACGGACAGACGGACAGACAGACAGACAGACAGACTGACTGACGGACAGATAAATGGACGGACAAGGCTATATCGACTCGGCTGTTGATGCGGATCAAGAATATATATTCTTTATATAGTCGAAAATGCCTCCTTCTGTCTGTTACATACATTTGCACTACTTTATAACTCCCTTTTTCCCATTTTTAATGGGAACAGGGAGTAAAAATATGTTTAATTCATAAATTTCCGACTGTTGCACTCACTTTGTTAAAGTGTCGAGTATCTGCATAATATTATATAAATATAGTGCGTAATAAACAACGAAAAGACGCACATTGCAATTGTCATCGATGACAATTGCAGACCTAAGTCCTGTTCAATGGTGCACATGGATAAGCAATGCATTTGAATGACGCACAAGTTGAGGTTGTGGTATCTATTTCTGTATTAAGCTAGCGTCTTTTTCTGGCCACAAGGCCAGACTGTATTTCAAACAGCTGTTTGTAAATTATGCTTGCAGAAATATCCATTTGAAGCTATCACAATCATCAACAGCGGCATCGTCCTTTCATACCCCGATCGGGTGAAGTGCTTGGAAATTGGAAGTAGTTTTCAATTTCTAATGATTCCATTGGCAATTTGTTAGGCAATAAAGTCCTAAAATTAAGATAGATTTTTCTTTGAAAGAAATCTACTTTATTTTCACAAACATTTTAAGGCACTTTTTGGCGCATTTAGGCAATATATTAACCCTTCACAGAACTTCTATATTTCTATGACAGCTATAAGACACAATTGTTTGATTTTGATCAAAAGTAGTTTATAACTTGGAAATTCAAAAACAAGAAAGCTTATATGAAAGCTATATATAAATGAGGAATGTGGTCAGAAACACATCCTTCACTTGGTGAAAACTTTTAGGAACGAAAAATCGACGCAAATCAAACTCAAACTCAACAAATCGGAACGGAAAATTGTTGTAATTATTGTTGTTGGGGTATGTCAAATACACAAAACAATTTATGTTAATACGCAAGGCGAGCGATATAAAAGCCATAAAATGCCGCAAAATACATTTAAATGGATGCGTACACGGCATAAGGTAGCATAAATTATCACAAAGGCAGCAGAGGAGGCGCGACAGCGGAGGAGGCGCGGTAGCAGAGGCAGCGGCAGCGCCAAAGACGAAACACATGTAATAAAAACTCTATTAAAAATGCCACTTACAATTAACAAAAGGCCCTCACTGCTTACAGGGTTCAGAGAGGGCCAATGAATAGATAGATACAAAAACAAATGCGAGTAATAGAAGAACAAAACAAAACTAAATACATAGCCAAGGTAAAAAAGAATGTATCTACGCAGTTAAATAAAATTTCGGTACTGAGTTGATTGGCTGACTTCTGAATGGGCCAAAGTTCTTCTATGTCTATCTACAATGACAACAGTATGAGAAAGCCAAGGCTGCCAGCCAGCCAGGCGACACGTTTGTCAATGTACCAAATTGTAATATTGTTAGAATTCATATTGCAAAAAAACCAAACAAAAGTCATTTATTTTATTTTATGTGACAATCGGAGTTGCAGTTGGCCATATAATTCACCTGGCTTAAAATCTAAGATAATATTATTTATATTGGAAAGTATGAAATTGGCATTGAAAAATATTTGATTTATACATAATATAATCTTGATAAAAGAATCATCAGCTAATATTTAATCTATTACAATTAGCGTTAAATCAGCATACACTTTAAAATTCAAATAGATAATTAATTTTATGCCCTACGTTCAAAATAAGTTTTGTGTATATAAATATCAACTTTTTGTTAATGGAATGAAAAAACCAGGGACTGCAAATAAGAGTTGTGGGGCTTATATAAATCACACAAATAAATGGTCCTGGATGAATGAAAAAAAATAATTACAAAATATATATGCATTTATTTATGGCAAACATTTTTTTTCTCAGATCAATCAAGCATGTGATAAGTAGCCTTTGTTTTAAATTTGATTTTGACACTTTGTCTGCTTATGGTATATACCAACATGTATACCAAGTTTGTTTGCTCTAGCTTCAAAACTGTGGAAAAAACCTGCGTTCATACGGACAGACAGACAGACGGACATTTCACAAACCCAATTTACTCTTCTTTTTTTTTCAAAAAAATTAAAAAAGAGTATAAAAAAAAATAGTTATTTTATAAATAAATATAGGCTACATTTTATAAATAAATGGAATAAGAGTTGTTTGCCTAATCTAATCTATAACTAGTTGTAAGACAATTTTCTATGCTATACCTTGAAATAAAACAATTTCGAATGTAATAGTAATCTGAATTGAAAACACACGAGCTCTTGCATATACATATATAGCCAGGCAGATCGAGAGGTAGACATAGCATGCACACTATGTTAGACCGAAACGGATAATCTTTTTTTGTTCAGTTTGAGTTCGTTTTGGTATGTTTTGTCGCCTGTGCGTAAATGCCTTTGCACAATGTGTGAATATTAAAAGAATGTGCGTGTTGGAGGTAGCTGCAAATACGCATAACACACGCAATTAAATTTATAAATATTTAAAACACCAATTTACATACCCGACCCACACTCACACATACACACACACACACATATTCACTCATAGAGAGACTCGCACCTTGTACCTGGCCCCCAGCCAGATTCGGGATTCCGATTTGAGCTTGGCTTCGACTGTGGGCCTATGTCTTACATGGCCAAAATCAAAATCGAAAGGGGAAGTCGTCACCAATTTAAACATTATTGAAATCCACAATGCGTATGAGAGGTTCTTTTTATTGCTTTTGAATTTAATTTGGTTTTATGTGTGGCTCTGCGCCTTTTGTTGTTGCTATGTGCTCCAAACTGCCAAACTTGATATGACAAATTCGGTTTTCAGCTCGATTGTTACAGGGGTGTAGGGGGTAGGGCCAATGACAATAAAGCCCTGAGCTTGGCTTAATTATTTATGTATGTATTAATACATAATAATACATAAGTATGTTATGTACATACTCGTACATATGCTTGCGCATTTTTGTATACATTTCGAAATCGTTTTTATTTATTTTTTTTTTTTTTCATTTATAATTTTTCTGTCATCTCTTTGGCCCGAAGGAAATTGAAAGTTATTTGCGTACAGAATTTAATTAGAGACGAGTCGTATTGAAAGCCAATTTCATTGGCTGCGTTGTGTGTAAAAAACACTTAAATTATGACACCGAAACTAAAGTACACTAACAAAGTCATTAACAACAATTTATCTGAATATCGGTAAGCTTTAGCATACGACAGAATGGAAGTTTAAGCCGAAAACAGTTTTGCAACAAATATTTCAAGCTTGTTGATACATTTTAAAATTAATATTTCTATTTCACAAAATACAACTAATGCTATAAAGTTATGCAAGTTTAAGGCTCGGTTCATAACCGATTTAACTTTAAAGCATGGAATTAAGTATTTTTTTTTTTTTACATAAAAATAGTTAACACTAAAATATAAAGCGTTAACAATAAACGTCATGCATGGTTCTCGAACGCAATTTTAACTCCAAAATAAAATTTAAGTTGTTTTAAAATTCTACACTGTGTTTCAAATGAACGAATAAGTTCAGTTGTTTAGTTTATAGTGATTTAGTTCGTCGTTGTAGGTATGTTTATTCAAATGTACAACTGTGTTCACAAAAATAGTTCTTAAGTTGATTCAAAACGTTACATATGTAGATCCACATTAAAATAGATGAAAATAACAATTTTTATATGTTTTCAACTTTTATTAACAGCATTATTAGCTATAAACTACTTTTTATACTAGTAAGAAGTTGAAGTTGGTATCTACCGACTGTGATATACGCTGTTTTCTGTACGTTTAATAAATTAAACTCTTGTAAAGACTACTTTTATACTTATAAAACTGTCCTTAAACTAAGGTAAAGTGAGTTTGGCTGAGTTATTTTGAAAAACAAAAAGTGCGTTCATACAGAAGGACGGACGGACGGTCGGACAAACATTACACAAACCCAATATACTCTTTTTTTTCATTTTGGAAACAGTATAAAAAGAGTATATTATATTTGTGAAATGTGTGTGTGTCCATTTGTATGAACGCAGTTGTTTTCCACAGTTTTGATATATCGCAGTCGGGTCCATCCGACTGCAACGTTCTTACTTGTTTAAAATAACTCAACCAAACTCACTTTACCAAAGTTCAGGGGCAGTTTATAAGTATATACAAACATTTAATTTATTAAGCGTACAGAAAACAGAGTATATCGCAGTCGGGAGAGCCCGACTGCAACGTTCTTACTTGTTTTAAATTTGCATGATTGAATATTTGAATCTTTATGTTTGAGGCTCAGTTGTAGACATCGAAGAGCTGTGATAAATATCTAGACAATTATATTGTGATTTCATTTGAATAACCAAATTATGCACATTTTGTGGCAATCTCAGAATTGGGGCAGTGTTGCCTGAAATTAACTATTAAGCTAACGGGACAGATCCTTTGATCTCAATATTACGTGAATGTTAAAAACAATAAAAATCGTTGGGTTCAGCTTTCGCTTCATTGGTGAATCTAGAGCCAAAGATGTGGCCTCCTGCCTGGTTATTTATGGCGCGCAATTCCTGAGCTCAGTCGAATCTTGGACAAAACTCATTTTGTATTATACATATGCATGTATGTGTGTATGTATGTTATTGTAGTTGTTGGCTCGCTCAATGCAAAGTGCTCTTCATTCACAGAAGTCCACTTTTGGCTGTGCTTAGCTTGAGCTTGGTTTTGGGTTTGAGTTTGGGTATGGGTTTGGGTTTAGACTTGGGTTTGGGTTTGAGCTTGAGCTTGAGGTTGAGGTTGACGTTGAAGCTTTTCCCAGAGTCGCTAACCGGCAACTCGCAGCTCGCAACCGTCAACAGCGAACCGAGCACTTCACTGCCACATGCAACAACAACAGCGTTGTGATCCTCTTCGCCACACCGTTCTCCGCTGCCATCTTCGTCTTATTTAGCAAATTAATAACCATAAAAATCTTAATGCCAGCGCTAAGAAACGAAATCTTTAGTTTGCCTGTTGAATTTCTTATGAAAAACGTTCGCGCAAGCAGCGAACAACAAAAACAACAACTTATATACACACACACACAATAAGAGACAACTGAGTAGGTTGGGTAAATGGGTAAAAAAAAATGAAAATAAATACAGCAAAAAACAAAAAAAAAAGGAAAAAAAAGATTAGCAGAAGAAGTGCCGCCATTTAAATTTATTTACTTACGAGTGTGAACTTTATGCCCATGGCGTTCGAATGCCTCCCCCTCTGCACCTCCACCCTCCCCCGCCGACACATTGCAGCAAGCCACTGTCATGAAGCGACGCCACCGCGTTGGACCGTTGTCAATGCCAAATGTGTGATGGTACCGTGTGCGAGACCTGAATTCAAGCCCGGTCCGCTTCCTGCCCCAAAGATGCGCGTGAGCTCAAAACTCAACCTTTTCTCGCATAAGCAACTAGTTAACTGCAGCGATTCTCAGGCCAGAAGAGTGAAGGGTGTGGGGTGGAGGGTGGTGGAGTGTGGAGTGTGCGGGGACAACTTTGAACTGGAATTGTGGCTCAGGTACTCTAGAAATTGGCGACTAAAGCTACAACAACAGCAAGCAGCACCAATTGGAATAGGCAGACAATCTTTAGATCTGGCCCTAAAGTTTCCAACTCAACAAACTTAAAATACAAGCCCAACATATAAATATATACTACTATATATATATAAATACATATACATGCCAAAATAGGTATTCATTTGGAAACGATTTCGTATATATTTGAGCTTCTTTTTATTCCTTTCGATTCGATTGCCTAGTTAGGCTAGCCTTAACCAACTGATCCTAACTATTCCAGTCATTCACAACTGCTCGATTTGTAGCATCAAACGCTTTTTGCCGACCCATAAGTAACGTAAAATCAGTTTCAATTCCTAAGTAGTGGCAGTGGTACCTGCCGCTGCTCATCATCATCATCATCATCATCATCATCATCATCATGTTCGTTGCTTTCGTAATTTGATTCCAGTTAAAATGAAATGAAATCTTGTTGCCCTAAAAAACAAAAACAACAACTATAAAACAAAAACACAGCACGAGCAAACAAAAATAAAATCAACAACTGAACACAAAATTTTTGGCGTTTTCCTTTTGAACAACTCGACGCGAAGGTTTTGAAGTTGGCTAAATCCCCTTTAAAATTTCATTAATTTCATTTGTTATTTTAGTTTTAAATATGAATCTAACATTTTATACACATTTTATTTTTTTATTATATTTAGTAAAATTCTTTTTTGCAAATTTTGTAACAACTTATTTTGCTTTGAATTGTTTTCATCAGAACTAAGAAAAGTATGCTCTAGACGATTGTGATTAGGGAATATCCTGTAAACAGTTTTGAAACTCAATTTTTGTACTGAAATCTTCCAATTTGCATAATTTTATTAATCAGGTCTGTCAAGAAGTCAAACAGTAGTCTTTATGCTTCAATTTGATAACTCTAGCTGTAAAACTGTGAATTTTGATTCCTTGCCAATTTACTTATATTTTCCAATTTTGAAAAAAACATATAAAAACTTTTACCCTTGCAGAGGGTATTATAATTTTGTCACGAAATGTGTAACGCATTGAAGGAAATTGCATCTTTGTGATCAGCATCAACAGCCGACTCATTTTCGTCTGTTCGTCTGTCTGTCTGTTTATATGCGAACTAGTTCCTCAGTTTTAGAGCTATCGTGATGAAACTTGGTACAGATGCTTATTCTTTCTGCAAGCACTACATATGTCAGAATCGGCAAGATTGGACCACTAGGAACAATCGGTTGAAAAATAAGTCTTTGTATAAAAAACTTTTTTGTTTTTCAAAACAACTCAACCAAACTCATTATGTCTAAGTTTTAGCACTTTTCACACATGTTGAAAAAATTTCATAGAAATCGAACCACTATATCTTGTAGCTGCTATAGGAACGATCGGTTGGAAAATAAGTTTTTGTATGCAAAACTTTTTTGTTTTTCAAAATAACTCAGCCAAACTCACTATGTCTAAGTTTTAGCACTATCCACATATGTTGACAAAATTTCAGCAAAATCGGACTACTATATCTTATAGCTGCCATAGGAACGATCGGTTGAAAATAAGTTTTCTTATCTTATAGCAAATCTTCTCTGCAAGGGTATATATCTTCGGCACTCCGAAGATAACATTTTTTTCTTGTTTGTGTTTAAGATATAGAGTGCTTAGACAGTTTTAACTTCAACGCGGTTTTGATTTCTACTGCTGTATTTGGAAACTGGCAACAAAAGAATGGGCTCAGCTTCAAGATTGCAATGTTTGATCTACTCCAGTAGAAGGCCTACCTTTGTTCTAATCCCTTTCCCCTACCTGTGGCCACACCTGTTAAACCCTCCAGGCAGACGAAAGTGCTGCGCTGTTTTAGGTATAGGCTTAGCTTTAGGCTTAGATTTTTGCAGTGGTTTTGCCGTCGTTTTTGTTGTAGTAGAATATAACTATATTAGTTGTTGTTTTTTGGCTTCTGCTTATCGCTTTTTGTATGCAGGTACATACATATTAAGTTGTCTTTTGTTGTGCTCATAATTTATGCGCCAGCTCAAACAACTCATTTGCATTCGAAATGTTTGGAGTGGCATTGATTTGACAACGCGCCATGGAAAAGAAATAATACTAAAACAAGTAAGAAAAGTTATCTCCGGCATGCCGATGATATATACCCTTTCAGATAAGTTTTGTATATACAAATTTAATTTTTCACCAATTGTTCCTATGACAGCTATAAGATATAGAAGCCTGATTTTGCTAAAACTTAGTCAATATGTGTGGAACATAATAAAATTGGGTGTTAGCGAGTTTAATTGAAATATCTGTATAAACAAAAAATTTTTTTATGCAGAAACTAATTTTTCAGCAGATTTATTCTATAGCGGCTATGAGATATAGTTGCCCGATCTTAATAAAGTTTGGTCAGCATGTCAAAAACATACTCAAACACAGAATAAGTGAGTTTGGTTAATTTAACTTAAGAAGCAAAAAAGTTTTTGATGCAAAAATGTATTTTTCAACGGATTGCTTCTATAGCAGCTATAAGATATAGTTTTCCGATTTTAATAAAATTTGGTCAGCATGTCAAAAACATACTAAAACACAGAATAGGTGAGTTTGGTTAATATAACTTAAGAAACAAAAAATTTGTTTATTCAAAAATGTATGTTCAATCGATTCTTAAAGCTATATGTTATAGTGGTTCGAGCCGGCCGATTCGGACATATACATGTATGCACATAAAACTGAGAGATTTGTTTGCATATAAACAGCTGCACTTGGCTAGTTCGACTCGGCTAAGGAAGTTGATCAAAAATATATATACTCTATGGGCTCGGAACGAATTCGTTGATGCGTTACACATTTATTGACAAAATTATACTACTCTCTGCAATGGTATAAACAAAAAACTATAGAGAAAAAAGCAACAAAAACAGAAAGAGAAAGAGAAACACACGCCCAACCGGATCGGACCAATTCATAAGAATATGTATATCGTTGAACCAACTAATTAATGAAATCTATCTCAATATCTAATCCGTGCGATCATTGTTCATTGTTCACTAAAATCAGCTGAGCGCTTCATGCAAATTTTTGTATACCCTGCAGCTATAATCTTGGTTCAAATGACAATTTCAGTATGCTGGAAATGTTTGTAACAGACATGTCTATTCAAAATCAACTCAGACTTTAAAACTGCCCAAGACTACAAGACAACAGCTAGAGTCATTAAATTTGGTATGCAGACACACAGACAATCGAACTATACATATAAATTTTGAAATGAAATATATATATCATATACATATTTGGACAAAGGGTAACAGCTAGTCAAGCATGAAACACTAAAGCACACTTAGTAGTTTGATTTGATACGCAAAATCATCTGAGCAGCAAATTATGTTAATCTATGAGTGTCAGATGCTGTGAACCAGTTCAATAGAGTTTTACCGACCGTCGACAGCAACCTGTTGCTTTGTATTTTGTATATGCTAAGCGTATGCATTGACATTCCTTAATTTGCTTAATAATCGCTGCAAAATGGCCTGGCAACAGAGCAGCCAGCAGAAATACCACAAGCCAAAAGAAAAAAAAAAAAAGAAGAAAAAAAAGAGAAAAAAAGCCAAACACTCAATACCAATCACAATCCAGCAACAAGATGAAAACCGAAAACTTGCCACATAAATGCTTAAAACAACAATCGAAATGCGTCTTCAAATGTTTTTATTGTTTTTTTTTTTTTTTGTTATTTTTTTTTTTAGGTCTATTACTGCGACTTTTGTGGAAGCTGCCCATGGCTGAGATTCTGCGTACGGCAATCGCATTGGCCACGCTTGGCAATCAAGCTAACACCAGAGAGTTGGCTCTTTCGTAATGGACAATTGGTTTTCATTGCCAGCTTGGCCAGGAGCTGGTAGGTGGCAGGTGGCGGAAGGTGGTCCAGCAATGTCAACAATTGGGGAGCTAATTGTCGTCATGTTTGCCATGTTGTTAGTTGTAGTTGTATAGGCCATATCGAATCGCATCAAGCCCCAAAAAATCATAGAGAGTTCGATCCACTCATTCCCGCTGCCTGTCTACCCTCCTGCTAGCCCTCATTTCGTTTGATTGATTTATTGCCCATTTAACTAGCGCTTATTTATTTGTCATTCTCGCCTTTTGACAACAGTATCTACCGCCAAAGTTCCGCAAAGTGCGTATACCATTTAAAACATATAACAAGCCACCCCAAACCACACCATTCTAAATATTGAAGGACATTACACAATTATTTGAATTGGATGTGGAGCACTTTGCACTCCAAGTTTCTGAATCACAGTAAGCCCCGAAACTTGTTCTTTTATGTGACAAAAGCACATATAAAATCAAATTATTAATTATATTAAAGCTTTCAAAACAATAATTGATGTAAAATAAATTTATGCGATTTTGGTCAACTTTAAGTTAGCACGTATAGAGTATAGATCTTGACACTTTGTCTGCCTATGGTATATACCAACATGTATACCAAGTTTGGTTGCTCTAGCTCCAAAACGGTGGAAAAAAACTGCGTTCACACGGACAGACGGACGGACGGACGGATGGACGGATGGACGGACATTTTACAATTAAAAAAAGAGTATAAAAAGAGTACATCACAGTCGGAAATATGCAACTGCAACGTTATTACTTCTTTTAAATAGGACTTATTCATTTCAATGTTTTTATGATGAAAACCTTAAAGAATATGTTGATTCGCACTTCTAACTATGTTATGTATTGTATATGTATATCTCTTGACTAACTTAGACTGTCATAAAGTGCACTTGTTTTCCATAAAGTCATTCGTATTATATCTTATGTTCATAACATATCGTATAACACATATAGAAATGTTTGTATGAAGAGTTGAGATTTAGGTTTCGTTAAGATCTCATTCAATTAATTCACACCTTTAGCCACTCTTAATGCTCACAATCGTATCCCTTGAGTTTTAAACTTGAAATGAGAATGGGAATGGGAATTGGTATGGAATCCTATTAACCATGCAATACATGAACTGAATTTTAAAATCACTGTGAGTGTATGTGTGCGCTTGTGTGATCCTCCATTTCGTGGTAATATCTTTGAGTGTGTGTGTATGTGTACGAATGTAGGCCGGCGCTCTAAGTGGTTTTCTAACGAAGGATGTGGAGGAGCCCAGCGAATACCAAACGAGGGGTCTTTCAAAGACATTGAAAATAAAGTTGCTTCCACGAACTAAGATCAAAAAGCAACAACAACAACATTAACAAAATGCTACAAAAGAAAGCATGCAATATATAAATAAAAAGCCCAAAGAAAAAATTTATAAAAAAACAAAAAAGCAAAGATACATAAAATTCTCCTGCAGAAAATTTAATATTAATTAAAAAATTATTTTTGGTCAATTGTTTTTATGACAGATATAAGATAAAGTCGCCCGATTTCGTAGTCACCATGACAAGAACATATTTAAAAGTGATAAAGTGAGTTTGGTTGAGATAGTTTAGGAAACAAAAAAGTTTTTTCAACCGATTGTTCCTATGGTAGCTATAAGATATAATGCTCCGATTTTGATGAAAGCATATCATATCATAGAGTATGCTGAAACTCAGAATTGGTTTTGTCTCTCTAGCTCTTAGTTTTATCGATTCGGCATTTGATTCTGATCAAGAATATATATAGTACTTTATTGGGTCGCAGACTTCTCTTTCAATGCGTTTCACATTTGGTGACAAAATTATAATACCTTCTACAAGAGTATATTAAAAAAAGTTTGAACAGAGAGCGAATTTTAAGTCAATGACTCCATTAAATGCGGTTTTCTGATTTCATTATGCGTTTCCATGTTCCATTTGGCAACAGGTTGTTATGCCACACCCACTTTTTGCAACATCGCCCTCAGCCAAACGTTCGTCTGTCATCTGCCACACGTTATGTTTCACTCTGGATAGAGAGGTTGGAGTATTTATCAGCACATAAATATGTATGGGGCATGCAACCTAAGGCAACGAATACCGAAATACCCGAAACCAACCATCTTTATATACTCTGTTTCCCAAGCTGTTCTTGGGAAATAGTATATTGGGATCGTGTAATACTCGTCTGTCTGATAGATCTTATTCCCCTTCCGACCTCGTAAAGTTTTACATATAAAAACTTAATTTTCAACCGATTTCAACCACAATAACTTTTCTTTCTTGCTTAAATATCATCCAATTAAATTGAAAGATTAAAAAAAAATCATTTTATATCCAAACATAAATTTTCTTTAAAAACATGCATGTATATTTATTTAGAAATTATAATGAAATAGGTTCATTTAATTTGAGATAACGCTCGGAAATTATAACTTTTCGCACATAATAAATGCTCTGCAACCGAAGCGTTCTAGTTTGCGTCCGACCGACCACGCCCACCACCGCCCCAGCAAATGAGCGAAATATGTATTGTATATCTCCCCCAGCTGTAAAGCTGGACCAACCAAATTTAAATTGATGCCCACAAATGATCTTCTTTGACAAAATAAACAACAGCACTACGAATATCGTTGCTCTCTCTCTTTCTTCACACGCGGTAAAAGTCTAATGACGATGCATATTTCTGATATCAAATTCTTGGACGAAGCAAGTTCAATTTAATATATTAACTATTTTAAATAGTAAAACTAATTTCGCATTCAGCACAAAATTTATAACACATTTGACAAAACGTCTCCAACCCCATTAAGCATATACATACATACACACAAATATAGATATATGTATAATATACATTATATAAATATATATATTTGATCAGCATCCGCAGAAGAGTCCAACTGCTCATGTCCGTCTGGCTGTCAGCCTCAGTTTTATCAAGATAGATGAAATTCGACACAAATAAAATTTCTTTTCTACAGGCAGTACATAGCATGTCTGAATTGGCCGGATAGGAGTACTGTAATATATAGCTGTCATAGGAACGATCCTTCAAAAATTAAGTTTTCATGGGAACCACTTTTCTATAACGCCGAAACTAGCTTTTACTTTTTTCTTTTCATCTGGTTAGTTTTATTAATTAGAATAGTTCATATATTAAACTAAACATTCTACGTCACAAAATTTGGCATCAGAAATTTTGATACTTGCATATTCTTCGTCACTAGACTCTTGCATTATGCAAAGGTTTCTTGATTTGCACACTTTTACTTTGCTTGGTGATTTCAAGATTTAAGAATTTGGATAAACCAAAAAGATTGGGCTTGACCCAACCTGACAGATTTTGCGTTACACTGAGCGTCATAATTGACGTCTAGTCTGTTTTGTCTAATATGACATATTAACGCCATACTTTGGCTTTGAGACGCCCAGAATCACACATACAGTGAAGCAGTAATGTTTGTATACAAAATAAACAAAAGAGAAAAAAAGTAAATAAATGCGCAGAAAAACGGTACAATTTTTATGCAGATAAACGATGGGGGAAGACAATGTTGCGACTGTGACTGTGACTGCGACTGAGACTGCGACCGCGACATTGTCGTCTTGAAGTCGTTGTTGTTGTTGTTGTTGTTGTTGGGTGGCCTTGTAGGGTAGGGTAGACTATGGATGCGTTAGGACCCCAAACGGAAAGTCTTGCAGACAAATACACACACACAACACACACATACATATGTATGTAGACAACACGCGCCCGGCTCGAGTGGCTTGCAAGTCATGGACGTGGAATGAAGCCGCGCTCAGCGTACCCCCCCTCCTCCCTTCTTTATCGCTATGCTCCCCGCAGCCTACAAAGTGTATCGCTTCGATCGTGCGTCTGCTTTATTTGTGTGTGTATATGTCTGCATGCATGTACATATGTACATATGCGCGTGTGTAGCTGCTGCGACTGCCACAGTCGCTCTGCCGCTGCCGCTACTGCTGCTGCTGTCACTGCCTCTCGGAATTTTGTGTGTACGCCGCTGTTGTTGTTGGTTCATTGCCCGCCAAAAATTTTGAAGGCCAAAATAATATGAGATTTTTTTCTTCTTTTTTTTTTGAGCTTTCTGTTTAGCTTCTGCTTCTTCTGCGAGCTGCTTTTGTATTTATTGTTGTTGTTGCTGTTGCTGTAGTCATTTCAGGTTTTCCCTTTCTGGCAATGCCTCATTGTACGCGCCGGCAAACGGTTGGAGGTGTGTGTGGTTGGAGCAGTAGAGTGGGGTACAGCAGTACGAAGGGGTGGTGGGTTTGGTGCGGGGGGTACCGGGCCCAAAAGTTTCACATACGTGCGTTTGTCTTAGCTGCGTAGCTACGCAGAATGTACAATACGCATACACACACACACAGAAACACACATGCGTATCTGTATCTTTTCGAGTATCTTTTTATCCGAAGCTGTAGCTGTCCGACTGTATCTGTATCTGTATCACGTCTCTGCTCTGTCGTCGCCATTTACGCACTTTTTAGGCATTGCTTTGTTGTTGTTGTTGTTATTTTGCGCCTGGCACCAACAACCACCAAGCAACAACCAGAGCTGCCCTGCTGCTAGCCCTAGCCCTGCATATGTACGACAGCCCTGTGCCCCACACTTGCCAGGGCTGCTGCGGTTATGCTGGAATGACATTTGCCAACTCATTTGTTAGCACATTCTGGTATTTATATGTTTGTATGTACATATGTATGTATGTATGTTTGTAAGTTATCTAGTTTTTGTTAAGAATTTCAAATGTTTTCTGATCGGTTTTTACGCTGATTTTCACTTTTTTTTTTGTTTCTTCTGCTTCTTCTTTGTTGGCGCTGTGGTTCCCAGAACCCGTCTTTGTGTGCGCCTTTTATTTATTTCTGTTTTTTGTTTTTTATATTTTTTAATTCAAGAATTTGAACTTAAGCACACAATCTCACACACATACACACAACAACAAAAAAAAGAATTGTGGAGTGAATGGTGCTCCTTGCTGCGTATTGAATGGCTTTCGGCTTTTGTGTGTGGATGCCTTGTTCAAATGGAAACTACTTTTGGGGCCCACTTGAAGAAACGGCATAAGTTTTGCCATTTTGCTGAGTTGGCAGAAATCAACGAAACCTCAAATCACCGATCGACAGCCAACTTCCACTTGAACGATCAGTTAATAGAGCTGATAAATGATAGATACAATTTCGGCAGCTGACTAACAATAACAACAACAACAACACACACACAACAAAATAGTGTGTAGAAACTTTGCCACGCACTCAATTTACGCTTTAAACGGCGTTCAGTGTCAAGAAACTTTCAAGTATGTGTAGGTATGTACAATGTACATACATATGTACATAAGTATGTCTATGTGTCTAATTATATGGTAATATAGACATACAAATGTACATATAAATTACTCTTATTACAGAGCAACGCCAACACACAACCAACCGACCCAACGACCGACAGTCAGTCAGACAGCCCTCCTGTTGATCTATTACGCCATCGCAATATTACGTATACGTAATGTTAATGAGTTAGTCATGGGGCATTGGCTATGCTATAGCTATAGCAAATAAGAATGTTGAGGCACTCTACCTGTATCTAACAAATGTTACATTCTATTGAGTTCTCATTCCTGATAATTAATATACTATTTACATACTAAATACGATATGTTGTACCATATTATATACATACATATGTATCTATCTAAGTTCAGTCATTCTCATATTCATCTCATGTGCATATGCCTGCTGACCACACACAGTATACATTCCTATACATGAATGTATCCAAATGTATCACATTTGTATATACATACATACATATGTATATGTGAACATATGGACATGCTTCATATGAACCAATTAAACAATCAGCGATTTTCAGCAACTGATTCATCACTAAAATACAAAACTACTTGAGCTTATATCTATACATAGATATCAAAATCTTTTCTATGATGGGACACTTCCATAACAAATTTAAAATCTAAATTTACGTTTTCATTTTTATAATCTTTTTATCAAAAATTATGGCAGCAATAAGATATAAATGTCTGATTTGTTTAAAACTTAAGAGGCATGTGTGAAAATTATAATATTGAGTACTAGCGAGTTTGCTTGAAAAATCTGTATGAAAAAATCGTTTTTCATATACAGTTGGTGAGTTTCGTTAACATAACTTAAGAAACAAGAACGTTTTTCATACAACAATTTATTTTGTAGCCGTTCGTTCCTATGGTAGCTATAAGGTAAAGAAATCCGATTTTGATCAAATTTGAATTAAATGTGTGGAACGTGCTTAAACTTTGATTTAGTGAGTTGGGTCGAGTTTTTTTGAAAAACCAAAAAAGTTTTTCAAACAAAAACTTATTTTTCAACCGGTCGTTCCTATGGCAGCTGGTCCGATCTGCCCGTTTCAACTATAGGGACTACCAGC
Organism: Hirtodrosophila cameraria; assembly: GCA_949708635.1. Classification (NCBI taxonomy): domain Eukaryota; kingdom Metazoa; phylum Arthropoda; class Insecta; order Diptera; family Drosophilidae; genus Hirtodrosophila; species Hirtodrosophila cameraria. The sequence continues at coordinate 15,742,321 of OX453090.1, forward strand.
AGAAAGAATCAGCATCTTTGCCAAGTTTTACAAAGTCCTGAAATATGCAAATAAACAAACGTACAAACGGACATGGCTATATCGAATCGGCTGTTGATGCTGATCAAGAATATATGTAGTTTGTATAGTCGGAAATGTCTCCTTCTGCCTGTGACATACACTTCCAGTACTTTATAGCTCCCTTTTTCCCATTTTTAATAGGAACAGGGAGTAAAAATCACAAGACCACTTTATTTAAAACTAATTGAAAAACCAAATCACATCAAGTTTTTTTTGTTGTGATTATTTTAAATGAATAATTATAGAAATATGTTGTGTACATTCCATGCTTGATATAGAATAAAATGCTAATCAAATGTACATACTGTCTGTCCCTGTCCTGCCCCAACCCACTCCAGTTTTGTTCCATGTGCCGTTTGCCATTGTAAATCTCATTCATAAATAAAATTTTAGACAACACACACATGTGTGGATCATCTAAGCACGTTATGGATCATCTAAACATTAACTCATTGTCATAATCATCATCGTTTTACATAGACCCTCTAGGCCTAAACGCAGCATTCAAATTACGTAAATTGATCTGTCGCTGATACATTATCAAGACAAACCCCCCTCAATCTCACCCGCCCCACCCACTGTTCAGGCCTTTGTGTCTTGGAGATGGATTTTGATGTTGGGACCTAAAACTTGGGCTGCTGCTGGCGCCGTGTGTGCGTGCGGTCCCCATAAATCGCACAAGTTAGCCTTGCCTACCACCCGGACCCACCATCTCCCTCTCTACCCCCTACCCCCTACCCCCTACCCCCTACCCCCTACCCCCTACCCCCTACCCTCACCCTATCCGTCCAACGTACCCAACCCGCTTACAGCTCATTCATCTCGTCCAGCATTTATTTTGATTTCCATTTCGAATTTCGGCGTCGGGCTCTTGGCAACGACGAGCATCGAGAAACGGCGGCAACTTGTTTCTTTGTATAATTTATACGCTTTTTATTTTGATTTGTGCGTTTGGCCTTCTTGAGACGCGCACACACACTCACACACACTCACACACACACACACACACACATGTATAAAGACACGTGTGGCTAGCTTTTAATACCCTGTAAACAAATCAAAAAAGGTATTTAGAAGGCATATACTAAACGTTTTTATACTCTTTTTTAATTTTTTTGAAAAAAAAAGAGTATATTGGGTTTGTGAAATGTCCGTCTGCCTGTCTGTATGAACGCAGTTTTTTTCCACAGCTTTGAAGCTGGAGCAACCAAAACTGGTGTACATGTTGATATATACCATAGTCAGACAAAGTGTCAAGACCAAGTGTATCGCGAAAACAGAGTCTATTGACAAGTTTAAGTAAAGTTGCCTAAGATACCATAAGGTCTAAAATCAAAGGTCTAACTTAAAGATTTGTATTTAGGATGTTTAGATCTTGACACTTTGTCTTACTATGGTATATACCAACATGTATACCAAGTTTGGTTGCTCTAGCTTCAAAACTGTGGAAAAAGCCTGCGTTCATACAGACGGACAGACGGACGGACGGACGGACGGACATTTCACAAACCCAATATACTCTTTTTTCTTTCTTTTTAAAAAAAAAAATAAAAAAAAGAGTATAATAAGAACGTTGCAGTCGGATGCGGTATACTCTTTTTTACCCTTTTGTGGAGTCAGAAGGGGGTGTGGCAATTGTACTTTTGCTCAAATCTTTCAAGTTTTTCCATCAATTTAAATGAGATCTTGACACTTTGTCTGCCTATGGTATATACCAACATGTATACCAAGTTTGGTTGCTATAGCTTCAAAACTGTGGAAAAAACCTGCGTTCATACAAAGACAGACGGACGGACAGACGGACATTTCACAAACCCTATATACTCTTTTTTCTTTTTTTTCAAAAAAATTAAAAAAGAGTATAAAAACAACATAGAGCTTTGAAATTAAACCAAATACGATTTTGCGACATTTATGATATTTAATTAAGCTACAAATTGGTTGGACTTTGTACAAAATAGTTTTAATGAAACTTTATTCTATTTCAAAGCAGTTGAACACCGATTGCTTCTTTTTTTTGAGCGAATGAAATTGCAAATCGTAGCAGTATCACATATGATTTCTGTGACAGTCCTGTAACCTACCTAATAAGCAAGCATATTTTTAAACTTAACAATAAAAATTGCAATTAAACATTTGTTTGCCGTATATTACTCAGAAACAGATTGCATAATAATATAAATAAAGAACTGTGTAGAATTTCGTTAGTGCAGGATAAGTGCAAGTCGAGCAGTTTCTAAGTACTTGTTTATTATTGTTTCCGTCCTTGCTATGGGGATAAGTTGTAGTTGTCTGTATTTTGATTATGGCATTTTTACATACGCGTTTCAGTCTCCGTTGAACTTAACTCTTGGCTTGTTTGTTTTGAGGCGCTTTTCCATGCCCAAAACAATTATCGTGCTTTTCCCTTTTGCAATTCTCACTTTTATTTTGATTTTGATGTTCCGAGTTGTGGCCTCGTCTTGGCTGGTGTGATTTGGTCTGATTGAAGTCTGTTCTGGTGTTGTCTGGTCTGGTCTGTTCTGGTCTGGGCCTTGTCTTGTCTTGGCTCTTGTGTCTTGGGTGTTAGGTCAATGGGACAATAAAAATGGACATGTTTACAATGAGCTGTGTCTGAGAGTGCCAACTGAATGCACATTCACATGACAGCAGTCATGAAGTACCTACAATTAAATGGCGCTCGAAAACGCTTTGAAGCGCGACTGACTTTCAGTCAGTTATTCATTCATTCGATTATTTATTCATTCATGTTTACAGCGGCTTTTACAACTCTCGTGCCACATGCACAGACTCCAACGTTAACTTAAACTTTAAAAATGAAGTTTCAAACTCCAGCATCAGCAATAGTTTTAGCTTCAAAATCCAACTCCAACACATTTTTGATTGTTGTGGGTGATTTTGTTTAATTATAAACCGAAAGCCCAAAACAGACGCCCACTGCGATGTGTGCTGCCTATGCGGATCATTAACTTTGTTGCTCCTTTTATGTGCCCCTTTTGTTTGTTTGTTTGTTGTGGCTGCTGTTCTTGTTGCTGTTGCCCCGCATAGTAAACATTGACAGCATTCACTTTACTACTGCCTGCTACTGTCGCTCATTCATTGATTCATTCATTCATGATTTCACATGGAAAAACTTTGCATACACATACATACATGCGTGGGCAGCTTCCAAATAAAGCTTTCACTCACACACACGACTCACACGGATAGACAGCAGCTGCAAGCCGACTAGTAAACTGGCTGCGCAGCTTGAAAAGCACACTAATACATGTACATCTGCAGCATTAAGCTAGTGTTGGCTGCCGGCATTTGGTGTGTAAAACAAACTGTTCGATATGCCCGATTTTGGTTATATCTTTACAATTTGTCAACTTAATTTGATTTAACGCTTTTCTTGCGTGAATTTCGCGCGCTGCTTATAAAGTTTTCAATCAAAATTATAAACATTATATATGCATGGGCACTTTAATTGTGACATGGAGTTGGAGAACGGCTTTGTCTACCTTCTCATTTACTTATTCCATTCATAAATCAAAGTGCGACTTTGCAGCGTTTGTTTAATATCAATTTCGTCAAAACATATTGAAATGCGACGCACGGGTCGCAGAATCAGTTTCCAATCGGACATACATTGGCACCCAAATGAATGCCTATTGAAAGGCCTATGGTTTGAATATTGTATGTATGTGTTGCCGCTTGTGTGTTAGCCACAAATGGCCAACAACTTCAAGCTAGGCCGGCAGTCGGTCCGCTTTTGGCGCTGACTTTTTGGCCTTTCCGTTCCGCGTTTATTGTCTGTAGTTGGTGCCAAATTGTTTGCCCCCACAAATGTAACACAAATCACACAGCACAGGTGTATGAGTGTGTGTGTGTGTGTGTGTGTGTGTGTGTGTGTGTGTGTGTGTATGTGTGTGTGTGTGTGATGACAGCACCTACAGCTGCCGTGCCTGCCAAAGCTAAGCAATTGGCCATTGTCAACGTAGGCGTCTAAAAACGGCGCCTTTGCCATCAGCTTAATAGGCTCGGCTGGGAAACATATTTTATTCAATATCAGCTGATTTCCTTAGCTACACTGACAAAAAAATAATGCATAATTCATATTCGATTTTAATTTGAAATTTTTTACTCCCTATTCCCAATAAAAATGGGCAAAGGGGAGCTATAAATTACTGCAAATATGTATAACAGACAGAAAGAGACATTTCCGACTATATAAAGTATATATATTCTTGTTCAGCATCAACAGCCGAGTCGATATAGCCATTCATATGTCCGATTATCCGGCCGTCCGTATAAACACACAGATCTCGGAGACTATTAGAGCTTAAGACACTAAACTTGGCATGAAGGTTCCTGTATACCATACGCATACCAAGTTTATTTCGAAGTTTGGATACATATATTTTAATTTTGACTGTAGCTCATCTGTCTAAGGACTTTAAGTACTGACTGACTAACTATTGTTGCGCAAGGCATCGGACTCAAGTCTCACCGGACACCAAATGATAATAGGAGCTTTTAAAAACAAAATAACGGTAATACTAATATATATTATTATAATGTAATGAAAAATATATGTTATGTGTTTACGTAAGCTATGTAAAATAAAATTTGCACTCTTAAACCTGTTAAAACTGGCTTTTTATACTCTTTTTTTAATTTTTTTGAAAAAAAAAAAGCAATGTTTTTTCTCCCAAACCTGTAGAATGGGCCCAAACAAACTTAAATTGATGGTAAAACTTGAAAGATTTGAGCAAAACTACAATTGCCACGCCCACTTCTGACTCCGCAAAGAGGCTAAAAAAAAATATATCGCAGTCGGGTGCATCCGACTGCAACGTTCTTACTTGTTTTATTTGATTTCAATATGACACAATTTAAATTTGAATAGTCAAATATTGGAAATAAATATGAATAACATTTTAATTAAAAAAATGTTATCTAAAATATTCTGGAAAATATAATTAAATATGAACATATTTTAAATTTAATATTTTGATTTTTAATTTATATTTGAATGTTAGTATAACAAAAATATTAAAAATATATATATTTCAATCAGCGTACAGCATGAGTACCAAATCTTCAGCATACCGAAAGCAGCCGATTCAAAAATGTACGCTATTTCAAATATTATTTGAATATTAAGTTTCAAAAATGTGGCATTTGACAGAGTAAAATGGTGGTAATCAGAAAAAACGGCATGTTACTGCACTGTAATCTACAACTATTCAACGCGAAAATGCGTCGATTCATACAAATTATAAAAAGAAAATCGAGAAAATCGTCAAAACAACTTATTTAATTTGAACGTTATTCACACTTTGAGTCACAATTTTGGTATGTAAAACAAATGATTGTTTAGATTGTATACTAAAACGTGTTGATGACTTTCCTGGGATGCTTTGGGTTGCTGTTGTTATTTGTTGATGGGCAAAGGTTGCTAACAGCTCGCTTAAAGTACAAAACTTTAATACTTACTCACTACCTAAACCTAACCAACTGGTGATTTCCATAATTCAATTGACAGCTGAGGTATTATTTATACTTACATACAATTTTCAGTGATGTTGCTGTTGATTTTTATTTTTAACACGTTTTGCACATGGCAATTTATTCTTTGTTCAGAGCTCGAATCAGATCTTGTAGGCGGCTATGTATGTATTTACAAATGTATATACATATTATAATGTAATATACATAATAGTATATTTAAAAATTTCTATTGAAACGGCAGCTAGCTAAGAAATTGAAAGGCATGCGTAAAATTATATCGGAATTTTGCTAATAACCAAATAATCGGAAATGCCAGGCCATATAAGTCGATTTACATGAATGCTTTTTCCATGAATAGACCTGCTGCTGCTTGGATTACAAATTACTAAGATTATTTAAATGTTAATTGATAACCGTTAAGAAAGCAGCTTGAAACATTATGATGCTCTATGCGTCCGTCACACTATCGGTAAGATGGATACTTTTTTATGTATAAACTCAATGCTTCAAAGTATTTAAATTAACTAACTTTTGTTGTTAATCCATTAGCAATACATCTAACCGTTATTTAACATTCCAGAATGTTAACATTGCATTCTTCTGTTAATTTAACAGCTGTTGAAACAACGGCTCCAATCGAAAACCATATGTTCATTTATACTCCACATATTTTTGTGAAAGTCAACTGGCTCAAACGTTTGAAAAATATTTGTTATATATTGGGTTTGTGAAATGTGCGTCTGTCCGTCGGTCCGTCTGTATGAACGCAGTTTTTATGATCTTTTTTAATTTTTTTGAAAAAAAAAAAAAAAAAAAAAAAAGAGTATATTGGGTTTGGGAAATGTCCGTCTGTCCGTCCGTCTGTATGAACGCAGTGTTTTTCAACAGTTTTGAAGCTAGAGCAATAAAACTTGCTGTACATTTTGGCATATACCATAGGCAGACAAAGTGTCAAGATCTCTAATATTGCCACTCCCACTTCTGACTCCGCAAAGAGGCGAAAAAAAGAGTATATCGCAGTCTGGTGCATCCGACTGCAACGTTCTTACTTGTTTTCCACAGCTTTGAAACTAGAGTAACCAAACTTGGTAAATATGCAGACAAAAGGTCCAGATCCACCAGATCGGACCACTATAACATATAGCTGCCATAGGAACGATCGCTTGAAAAATACGTTTTTGTATGAAAAACTATTTTGTTTTTTTAAAATAACTCAACCAAACTCACTTGATCTAAGTTAAAGGACAGTTTATACATGATGACAAAATTTCATCAAAATCGGACGAATCGGCATTTTACTCAAACTATCTCAATAAAAATTTACCAATTGTGAATTTTAATATGATCTTGTCATGCTGATTAAATTTGATCTTATTCGGGTGACTTTATCTTATAGCTTTAATAGGAACAAACGGTCGAAAATTAAGCTTTTCGCTAAGGGCATATATGTATCTTATAACTTTTTATTCTTGTTGTTTATTGTTTTTTTTTTTTTTGGCGACTAAAACTGTTTTGAACTAATACTAACTTGATAAGCTGAAATGGTGTGTTGTTTAAATGGACCACTTTCAAATGCATCAAGGCTAATGATTAGCTAGTTAGTCTTATGCTCCATTTTATCAAGTTTAGTTTAGTTGATTACTGCGCCATCGATTGCGTATATGGCAATGGACTTATCGGTAGCAAATTCAAGGTTTAATTTTATGAAAGAAACTCGCCCCTAATAATGCGTCGCAAATTCTATTCGCAGTTGTATATATATATGTATAACTAGTATGGTAGTGGCTTATATGTATGTATATACATATATATAAGATTATTCAACATACATACATACTATTTATACACACAAACACTCTGTATTAAATTGTATTTAACATAACAAACAACATAAACAAATTGCGTTTTATTCACTCCGCTTTCAAATCATTCTGTGCAATGATTCTGACACTGCGCTTCAACCGGTAACAAACACCTGTTGCGACATTTGAAGTGGGCCTAAATACTTTTTAATCAGTTTCGAAACTGCAGTGCACTACCCCGATACAATCACAATTACTGCGAAGCTCAGTGGTACAAATGTACCAAAACTGTTACAATTTTTCTCATTTTTCAAATACCAAATAATTTTTTTTTTTTTTAAACCCCTTTTTTTTGTAAACAATACAAAATATACGCTCAAGTCAAGTACAAAAGTTGACAAATAAGATAACTTTTTACTCCCTGTTCCCATTAAAAATGGGAAAAGGGGAGTTATAAAGTACTGCAAATGTGTGTAACAGACAGAAGGAGGCATTTCCGACTATATATGTCTGTCCGTCTGTCCGTACGAACACACAGATCGCAGAGACTATAAGAGCTAAAACTTGGCATGCAGGTTCCTGTATACCATACGCAGATCAAGTTTATTTCAAATTTCGGATGCACCTCCCCGCACCCCCGCAAATCGCAAAAGACTCCCACAGCCACAATTTTGAAGATAAATCTTTAATTTTTGGTACACATGTATGTTTAATCAAAGTCTTTCGGATGTGTAAATTTCAACACGATCGGATAAATAGCACCAAAGTTATGGAAGAACTTATTTCCCCTGTCTCAGCAGGCAGAAACAACAGTTTGACATGCACTGTGCAAGTTGAGTACGCTGCTTGCTTGTGTTGCCGCTGAACTGCTTGAAATGCAAGTTGGGAGAAGGGAGTCTCGTAGTCGGGCACACTCGACTAGAGTATTCTTACTTGTTTTAAGTATAATAGGTTTTTTTTTTAAGTTCGAAACCATTTTGTACATCATAATTCTTTGAATTGAAGACCTATTAGTTCTGAATTTAGGAATATCGAAGGACTTATAATGCTTAAAATTTGAAGAATAAAGCAGCTAGAATTCTAGTCTAATAATTCTATAACTAGCACAACCATTTTTATACTCTTTTTTTAATTTTTTGAAATAAAATTATGAATAATAGTATATTGGGTTTGTGAAATGTTCGTCTGTCCGTTTTTTTACACAGTTTTGAAGATCAACCAAACTAGGCATATGTAGTATATGTTCATACCATAGGCAAAGTGTTAATATCTTCCCTCCACCTCCACCCCTTCCCAATCAAACCCTTCCCAATCAAACCCAATTTATAGCTACAGTTACAAAATTTGACATAAGGGCTACTGATCACCTTCTTGATTGATCTGACGAAAATAAATATGGCCACGCCCACTACCGCCCCCACAAATGAGCAAAGTCTGTAGCTCCTCACTCTCCTTTAGCTAGAATCACCAAATTTTGAGCTCTTGCAATCGAGCAAAGTTTGTATCTGCCACACCTGTCTAACTGGACCAACTAAATTTAAATCTAAAATTAAAATTTGACCAAAAACACAATTGCCACGCCCACCTCTGACGCCGCAAAGAAGCTTAAATATATCACGTTCTTAATAGTTTTTTTCTGAGTGTACCATTGACAGACAAAATGTTAATATGTATAAATTGTGTAAGAATTTGAAATTGAATTGAAAAATTGGTACTTTTGAAAGCAAAATGGTACATTTTCGTCTAAGCTTTGGTACAACTTAGTTTGTTGCAAGTAGCAACCGTGCTCAGTGGTGCCCACTGGTGGTCAATTTCATGCGTTCATACCTCCATTGTGGACACGCGCCGCTGACATCGGGCCACGGACCACAGACCACGGGCCATATGCCATGTGCCACGAGCCACGCATATTGAACAACTTCCGTTTCGTGTTTGGGTCGTTGCGCGTTCACTGGCGTTTAATTTCCGAGTTAGCCCAATGCACATAACACTTTGGCCAATTATCAATAAACAGAAACAAACACCTACAATCACCTACCACCTGTCGATAGTTATAGTTAAATACGATTCATTGATTCATCGCTCTCAGACTGTATCAACCTAAACAAAAAACACACAAAAAAGAGAATGCAAAAAGCAGAAGAGAAATTTATTTGGATATTAAGGATTTTAAATTTCCTATTTATGAAATTCTTGATTAATTTTGTCGGGCAGCTTGAACTGTATATATACACATAAACATACATCTAAAAAAAAAAAAAAAAACCGAGATTATTTCAAAAACTGCACGAAGTTTTCGAAAACTGTAAATGTTGTTTTACTTGTGGATATACCGTCTACCGAAATTGATAAAAAAATGTAAATCATGGTGAAAATGCATTGATGCTACTGATATAACTAATAAAGATATATTTCTCGCCCTCTCAAAGTTACTATAAGTGAATGATTTTTTGATTAAAACAAAAAACCAATAATCATTATATGCAGTCCCTGGTATATTGATAATATCGAAACTTATTTCCCCCTCTACCCATTAAAAATGGATAAAATTTATAAAAAATATATACATATGTTCTTAGCACATCTGTTTGTATGCCTATCTGTCTGTATGTCTGTCTGTATGTCTATCAATAGACATCAACATAATTCCAGATCAATGCAATGAGCCGTTTCCCAGTTAAAATCTGATCCTGCATATACTATTGTCATTGTTTTTGTCACATTAACAATATGATTTGAACAGGTTCCTTAATTGATTAATATGCGGCGATCAATCGGGCAGCTTGGGTTCGACAGTTAAATATAAACATCATTCAGTTAGCAATGCTTTGAGCTGCTCTTGTTGTAATTTTTTGTCAGTGTCATGCCACATAATTGTTGTCACTCAGCTACCCAAAATACCTGAGCCATTTCTATTTCAACTTGTATTTGTATTTCAATACTCATTCCCATACTCATTCGTTTATTTGAAAACTGAAGCGTCCGACAAATTCGAGGAATCTGTCCTAAGTAGCTAACTTAGCTACCTGGCGAATCTTTATTTCAAGTACACAATTCCGCAAAAACCAAATTCAGGCAGACCTGCTCTGCTCAGCTGCTGCTGGTGCTTTATCTGCATTGTTTAGTGTTTGCTTGATTGGTAGAGGGAAAAAGGGATAGCGGAGCATCCAGTATCTTATCAGCTCTCATTGACAGCGTCAATTAACTAAAGACCTTCCATCTCAACGTGAATACAAAAAATTAAAAATAAAATAAAAACGCAAATCTTCTTTTTCATTTCAGTTGCAATATCTTGTTGGCTTCCTGCTTCTCTCTTGCTCTATCACTAAATGGCGCCAAGTGCTATCAGTGGGCGTGTCAAAAGCAACCCAAAAGTCAGAACCCCCCCCCCCCCCACCCCTTATTGACGGCGTGCGTAAAGACGACCACGAACAAAGACATTAAACATACGTATATTTACTAAGCAACAAAAAATTAAAAGCAATAAAAATTATATTTAAAAAAAAAAATACGAAACGCAAATGAAACAAGTAAGAACGTTGCAGTCGAAAACACCCGACTGCGACATACTCTTTTTTTTCGCGGAGTCAGAAGTAAGCAATTGTTTTTGTTTTTTAAATCAAATAACTTTTGCATCAGTTTAAAGAGAGATCTTAAAACTTTGTCTGCCAATGGTATATATCAACACGTATACCAAGTTAGGTTTCTCTAGCGTCAAAGCTGTGGAAAAAAAACTGCGTTCATACAGGTGGACATTTTACAAACCCAATATACTCTTTTGTTTTTTTTTTTAAAACTTAAAGAAAGAGTATAAAAAGTAAAAAATACACACAAAACAAGTAAGATGCTTCCGACTGCGAGATACTCTTTTTCTGCCGTATTTGCGAAGTCGAGATTTTAACACTTTATATACTTGAGGTGCATACAATCGATAGTTGTCGTTAGTGAAAGTCAAAACTATACTCTCGATAGTACTATCAAAAAATTTGTCAATTAAAAGTTGAGTTCGATCACTCAACAATTATTTTGGCATTCAAAATTCATTTAAAATTCAAAAAAATTTCAATGTCTTTTGTTTTAAACTTAATTTGAATTTTATTCCAAATATTTGCTAAGGAATATTATAATTTTACAAAAAAATGCTAGAAATGTAACTTTCAAAACTTCAAAAAAGCATCGATAGCGAAGAGAATCGATAAAGTAATCATTAAAATGGATGTTGACATCGATGCTATAGCTAATATAGCTTCAACGGACAGACAGACAGATGGACAGACAGGCAGGCAAAAATTTGACAAACCGAACATAAACATTTTTTTTTTAGATTTTTGAAAAAAGAGTATTCACATGTTTAAAGGGCAGCAGAGACGTTTTGGTCGTTTATAAAGTAAATTTCGCTGACCGCCCCTCAAGATCGCCTCCCCCCCGAGAGTCAGCTACTAATGTACGACGCTATCACTGACCTTGCCAAAAGTTTTTTATGTATGTATTGTACAACTTACATACATATGTGTATATGTACATTTTTCTTTAGCCGTTTCTTTACGCTTTGTGGCGAGTTTTATAATTCTCTCACGCAATGTGTAACGTCTAATAAAAGGTATTAATATTTTTTCTTAATTTTTATTTAAAAAAAAAAAAAAGGAAAAACTGTCTATTTGGTTTGTGAAATGTCCGTCTGTCTGTCCGTATGTATAAACACAGGTTTTTCCACAGTTTTGAAGCTAGAGCAACCAAAATTGGTATACTTGTTCATATATACCATAAGCAGACAAAGTGTTAAGATTTGAGCAAAAATACCATTGCCACGCCCAATTCTGGCTCCGCAAAAAGGCGAAAAAAAGAGTATATCGCAGTCGGCTGTATCCGACTGCAACATTCTTACTTGTTTTTATTTCAATTTCCGTTAACCTTTCATTTCGTACTTTTATATTTTTTTATTTTTCTGTTTTCAAATGAAAAACCAATTGCTGTTTAGTTTTGTTAAAGATATTTCGATTAGTTTTCATTTCAGTATCTCAAAAGTAATAAAAACTTTTAAAAGCGAATTTTCCATCAATACACGGAATTTGGAACAGCTAATAATTGCGGTTTCGAATTTTGTTGTTTGGAATCAGAACAGAAATGGAAATCAGCTCACTGTATCAGAAAAAGCTGCAGAACAATCAACGTGCATGTTTTCAAAATCTAACATATTAGACTCTATCGATAGTACCAATTTTATTTTTCTGAAAGTTTGAATAAGTATTGAAATGTTTTTTATATTTAATGTGATAAACAACGCTTTCGATTATAATAAAAAAAATTAGAGATGTTTTTGATTATACTTAAAGGGTATTTAAGAGTCAAACAGCCGTAAAAGGCAATTTCTTTGTGATTTTCTGAAGCTTGGCACGCAGCGACGAGTCTGACATCAAATTAGAAAAGCAAATACGAAATTTTTCAAATTATGCACAGGGGGCATGCCCAGGCAGAGGGACGTAACGGGAATGGACATGGGAAGGGCACTTTCATGCCCGGGGACTAGCTCACCTACTTTCATACCAAATGCTACCTAACTTGCATACATATGTATGAATACACGTATGTAAGTATCTGTTGATGTACATACAATATATGCATATGAATGTAGGTGTCATATGTTGCCAAGTCGCCGCTGTGACGATGTCAACGTCTACGTCAACGTCGACGCCGGCGCTTATCAAACACGGAAGCTAGTAAACTACACATACATGCATACATATATATGTACATACCTAGAGTACATACATTCATACACACATATTATTCATAAGTTTGAGTTTGCTTTTTCTTTTCGCTTTTTATACCCTTGCAGAGGGTATTATAATTTTGTCGCGAAATGTGTAACGCATTGAAGGACACGTCTCAGAAAAAAAACAAATAAGAACTTTGTCTGCCTATGGTGTATATTAACATATATACCAAGTTTAGTTGCTCTAGCTTCAAAACTGTGGAAAAAACCTGCGTTCATACAGACGGACAGAGAGACGGATGTTTCACAAACCCAAAATACTCTTTTTTCTTCTTTTTTTTTTTTTTTAAATTAAAAAAAGAGTATAAAAAGTTGTATATTCGTGATTCATTACCAACAGCCGAGTCATGTCCGTCTGTCTGCCTGTCTGTCTGTCTGTTTATATGCGTTTTTCAAGACTTTGTTCTAGAGCTTTCTTGATGAAACTTGGCATAGATGCTTCTTCTTATTGCAGGTAGTACCTATAGTTGAATTGGCCAGATCAGACCACTATAACACATAGCTGCTATAGGAACGATCGGTTATGAGTTTTTGTATGAAAATCTTTTTTGTTTTTCAAGATAACTCAACCAAAATCTGTAAACCAAAGTTTAATGACATTTTATACATGATGATAAAATTTCATCGAAATCTGACATAGGAACCATCGGTTAAAAATAAGTTTCTGAGCTAGAAAAATGTTATGTTTTTTAAAATATATAGACCAAACTCATTATATCTAAATTAAAGCACGTTCTACACATGTTGACCAAATTCTATCAAAATCGGATCACTATATCTTATAGTTGCCATAGGAACAATCAGTTGAACAATAAGTTTTCTTATGCAAATCTTTTCTGCAAGGGTATACTATATCTTCGGCACGCCGAAGATAACATTTCTTTCTTGTTTCTTTTAATTCGTTTTCGTTTTTGCTTTTTCTTTTGCTTTAGTTTTTTTTTTATTCTTTCTTGGGGCTTTTAAATTAAACAGACTGTCACTGTGCGTGTGCTTATGTGTTTGTATTTGTGTGTGTGTGTATGTCTGTTGTGTGGCACATACATATGTAAATTAACTTTTATTTGTATATGTATATACATACATACAAGCACACATTCATATGTATAAATGTACATACCTTTCTGATAGCCTCTTAACTTAGGAGCATTCCGTCACAAGATCATATCTGCTATAAACTGGAGCACAAATGCATATACATATGTATATACAACATAATATAAACATATTCGATATTGTATTTATGTAAATACATAAATTAATATATAAAAAGTATAGTATATAGTTGATATTCTGGCATACGTATCGTTAATCGGCCTCTGAAATTCTATAACAAGGTGATCAATAAAACATTCCGCTTGGAAACCGGTTGACAATTTAAGAAGAGCATTTCCTATAAATTCCATATTTGATAACTGGAAATTTCAAGAATTTTATATTTTAAACAATTGATTTTCTAGATTAACTAAACTAGCGTATTTTGCGTTTTATTATTTTTTTTGTCATGCTGAACAAATTTTTTGAAAGTCAAGCGACTGTTGTGGGAACATATATGTACATATGTGTGTACATATAATTGAATTGTTTGAAATCTCGTTGAATTTGCAAAAGTTCGTACTAATCCTGCAAGAGTATTTAGATACAATAATATGTTTTTGTTTTGATTACTTTAATTTTGCTTGTATTCTTTTCTAATGCGCTTTCGTAATGCGTATCTCGTTTGTTTCCAAATGATTTGACGATGAAACGAATCTGATGTACATCTACAGCAACAGTAAACAGTTGAGCAATATGGGTACGAATACTTGTAAGTATAAGCCGCAGACAGCAACAATGTCAACATCAACATGAATATCAACATGAGCATCAAAAAACACTTGTGATCCATTTCTCATAATACTTACTTACATATATTTTGTAATAGGATCCGTCGCGCTTGGCCCTTTTTGTATTTTATTTGGCCAGCTACTTGAGCTGTATGTCTTTCTTAGGTGTTCGTTCGGGCAGGTGCCGATTGTACCGTTCCCACAGCCGAAAAATGTCAAAACGGAAACGAAATTTACACTGGTCATGGGGCACATTGATATTGGGCTTAACTTATTTACCATATGGTTTTTATCTATATTTCGTTCGCACGAAACGAATGTGTTTCCCAACTGATGAATATCAGGTAAATGATATTACAGAACTATTGCAGCTTTACTCAATGAATTTTTTTAAATTTAAGTGGTTGTAGAACTATTAAACCACTCGATTGTTATGATAGTGATAGCTTAAGTATTTAGCAGCTTGTTTTCTATCTATTTGGTAAGTTTTTTTAGACGCTGAATCTGCTCTTCGGTGAAACTGAGTACAGAATATCAAATTTTCAACCACATTAAGCCTAATAAAATAGACCTTAGTCTAATTCTCGAGCAAGTAAAGAACAAGAAAGCCAATTACCAAATATATACCCTTGAAAAAAAGTTAGTCATATATGTGTGTGCATATAAACTTAATTTTCATTTTATATGATGTATAATAAAATTTGCAAATTCTGACTTTGGTTGATCTGTTTAAGACAGGGTTCGTAACGGCTATGAGTATTTTGAACAAAAATTATTTGAAACAGCAGCTATAGGATATAGTCGTCCGATTTTGAAGAAATTTTGTCAGCACCTATGAACTCAAGTGAGTTTGGTTGAGTTATCTTGAAAAACAAACCAGTTTTTCCAACAAAAACTTATTTTTCAACCGATCGTTCCTATGACAGCTATAAGATATAGTCGTCCGATTTTGATGAAATTTTGTCAGCATGTATAAACTGTCTTTAGGCTTAGGTCAAGTGAGTTTATTTGTGTTTTCATGGAAAAAAAAAGTTTTTCAAACAAAAACTTAATTTTAAACTGATAGTTCCTATGACAGCTATATGTGTACAGTGGTCCGATCCGGCCGATACTGACATATGTGCTGCTTGAAGAGAAAAGAAACATCTGTGCCAAGTTTCATTACTATAACACTAAAACTGAGGGTTTTCTGTAATAATTCTCAACCAGATTAAGCGTTTAATTGATATAAAATTAGCTCGAACCTGTATTTTATGCAGACATATCTATGCCATCGATGCCAGCCCTGAACTACAGTTATTAATAGGAAGTTTGATTAGAATTTGACCGCAGCAACCACCGCAATCATTAGAAAAAAAGAATCAAAAACAAAAAGCAGCAGCAGCATTAGCAAGGCCCATTAAATGTGTCAACGTTTGCTCGTATATTTGATGGATGTTTATCTGTAATATATCAAAATGTATCTGTAACTGTAACTGAATTTGTTGCAGCATGCGTGTATCTGTGTATCTGTGCAACTGGATGTTTGATGGATTGATTGACCTTTTGCCTGCAACCCCTGAATAGCATCAGGCCAACTGTCGCAGTGTGTCATAAAATGTAAGACAGCAACAGGCTGCAACAGAAGTTGGCATTGCGTGTGGGCCAAAGAACTCATAAATTTGCCCTGGCTGGCTAATGAGGATAGCTAATGTGTTCTGTAAAAGGCACAAAACCTAATAACAGTTCAAAGGCGATTTGCGATTTTCCGTATAGCTACAGATTTAGATTAAGATGCAGATGCAGTTTGCAGATGCAGATACATATTTAGAGATACATATACAAGATACAAGATACACAGTAGCCGGGACAATTATGCGCATATATGGCCAGGGACTGGGACTGGACCTGGATGTGCACCTTGCCCTGGGCGGTGGCTAAGCCGACAACGCACCGTTAGCTTCATTACAAATACAAATGTATATATGTGTGTGTGTGTGTTTTGTATCTTATAGATACATATAGGCAACGTTTGCTGCGCTATAAATACCATTCTTGTGCTATTTCTGTGTGTGCGTCTATACAAAACGGCATCTATTTAGTATATCTCAAAATGTATTACGTGTATATGTTTGTATGTATGTAAGCATGTATGTGTGTATGTATGTATGTGTGTATGTATACATATGATATTTGCGCCTAGGCGTTTGCATATCTGCGTATCTACGGATCTACGTATCTATATCTATTTGATTTTGCATTTGTTGTTGCTTTTGTTGCTGTTGTTGCTGTTATAGCGCTATTTCTGTATCCTCAACAGATACACACCCAAAAGCGACAGCGCATTGTATTTGCATACGTGCGAGTTAGCTATATTTCAATCAAAGTCGACTAACACATGCGCTCCTTTTTTTTTAAATATTATTTCTTGATTATCGTCGAAGCTTTCCGACTTTACCAGGATTTGTTGAGATTATAGTGGGCGTTCTAAGAGTATAGAGTATTTACAATATTTACAATGTTTGAAGCATGCGCTGCAAATGTTCCCTTTGTCGACAAAAATGTTTTCAAATAGGATTTTATTTAATATTTTGCATTATAAAGATTATATAGCACAAAATATTGATATATCGCTAAGCTGTCAATACTTTGAAATAATTTTGATTTTTCTGAGAACTTTTCATTCGGAATCGTTTTTAATTTTGTGATCCTGTGTTTGAAAGAAATAGCAATCGTTATTCGCTTTGAAAGATAAGTCGAATGAATGAATGAATCGATATTCGGAAATCAGAAAAAAACTAATTATTTTGATCGAAATAGGAATTGGAAACAGGCATGTATTTTAATATGAACGGCAGACTAGAAATCTTTCTAGATTATAAATTTCAAATAACCAACAAATTTGTTTATATACAAAAAAAAATTTTAAAAAAGTCTGCGACTTTTAATATGCCCATTAAAACAATGTGAACAAAAAAAAAAGCTGAAAACTGGGGAAACATAGCAGAGCAAAAGGAAACAAAAAATCGAAAGGAATGAAACGTGCGTAGCTTTTTACAAAATAGGTCAAATCTATTTCGAGTTGCACGTAAAAAAAAAAAGCACACAAAAAAAAAATGCCAATAAAAATAATGAAAAACAGCAAACTGTTTCTTTCTTTGCTTTCCTGTTTTACTATTCTGCCTTCTTTTTTTTTGCTGTTGTATCTATTAATTTCTTGGCTCCTAAATTTCAGCATTTTTTTTCTCGTTGGCACCTTTGTTGTGGAAAATTTTTTGGCGCGCTGATCTCATGGCAGCATCTGAACATCTGAGCATCTAAAGATCTCAGCGTTGTTGCCAGGTCGCCATCAGGCAGCCGTTTCGTTGATGATCAGCCCAAAATTGTATTAATTTTGATATTAACTTGGCTCAGATGCAGCACAAAACAAAACCGCGAGCCCAGAAGTTCGGCTATAATTACCAAGGCAGCACTCCAGTCGAAGAATCGGGTAATCCCTCTGCTGCAAAAGCAAAACCAAACCCAAATCAATTTCAAATACAAAACGCTTTGATTTATTTGCCGCCAGCATTTCGATGACAAGCCACAAACAAAATCAGTTTTTGGTTTTTTTTTTTTTTTTTTTTTTTGTATCTATTTGGATTTGTGCATAAATTAAGCATCGATTGCGATTTTAGGCCACTGGATATTTCTCAGGCGCTGCTCAGCTTCTGCCTCAATATGATTAATGGTCCATGTGAGTCTGCCAAACTTTTCCTCAAAATCAGTGAAAGTTTCTTCTTGGCATTAAACACAGCCAACAGCTGTTGGAACACTGGCACAAATTATATACAACTTATGTGTAAAAGAAAAACAAATTGTAATGGATGTAAGCAGCACTTGCTAATGTTACTTATATGAAATTCAATTATATTATATGTACATATATCAAATTATTTTCAACCCTCTTGCAGAGGATGTGAACCGCATTGCATTAAGTAGGCTTTTCTGAACCCATATAAATACATTGTTAGACCATATTTACTTGGCATTACAATTTCAAAAATTAATTTCCCTTCTGGCAAAATATTTTCAACTGCCAGCTATAAGATATAGCCGTCTGATTTTAATAAAATTTGGTCAGCATGCATAAATTGTATTTTTATTTAGGATAAATGAGTTTGGTAGAGTTATCTTAAAAAACAAAATAGTTTTTCATACAAAAGCTTACTTTTCAACCGATCGTTCCTACGACATCTATAAGATATACTTGTCCAATTTTATTAAAATACAGTCAGCATGTCAATAACATACTAAAACACACAATAGGTGAGTTTGGTTAATATAACTTGAAAAACAGATAAGTTTTTCATACAAATACTCATTATTCAACATATTGTTGAAGCTAAATAAAAGTTATTATAGTTGTCTACTTTTTCGTCAAAATATGTATATAGAAAATGCTTAAACTTAGATAAAGCGAGTTTGATTGAGATATCTTAAATACAAAAACTTAAGCTGAGAGACTAGTTTGCATAGAAGATCGTTACGAAATTATAATATCCTGCAATATCTGCAAGCGTATCAAAACTAAAGATGTAGACATAGCACTATGGTCCCAAGGAACGATCGGATGAAAATCGACGCATCGATAGTCTTGATATTGAAAACAATATTTTCTATTCAATATTATTTTGCTTTTATTATTTGATAACAATTTTTTAAATTTTTGTTCATGCATGTTGTTGCTTTCGTACGAGTAGCTGGGCGCATCCTTTGCAATTACCTGACTTTTATTAATGTTTAGGCAAACAGTTGCTGACAAATTCGAAAATGGAAAATGGAAAATCGCTGCTTTTTGGTCTAATTCATTGTAATGCAATGTTTCAAGGCAGACAGGAAATGCTTTCAAAACAAATTGCACTTGTCATGCTGTCCGTTCTGTTGCCTGACAAATGTTTGGTCACAATGGAAATACAGTTTGTCATAGGCCATGACATACAAACTTGTACTTGGAACAAGCTATACACACAGATATATACATACATACACAGATAGAAAATAACTTTTACCCTGTCAGCAGGAGCCAGTTAACATGTTACCTGTGCATCGACCTGCTTGTTTGTCGCTGTGTGACAAATCGCAATTGAAGTTGAGAAATTGTCAAATCCATTTGAGCGTTTTTATTGTTCGGTTTCAATTTCATGTTGTAAAGAAAATGTGTGTTCAAAGGGATATCTGTTAATTATTTGTAAACATTAAGTTTACTTTTCGTTAAAAATGGGAAAAAGGGAGTATTAAAGTACGGCAAATGTGTGTAACAGACAGAAGGAGACATTTCCGACCATATAAACTATATATATATTCTTGATCAGCATCAACAGCCGAGTCAATATAGCCATGTCCGTCTGTCCGTCCGTCTGTAAGAACACACAGAACTCGGAGACTATAAGAGCTAAAGACACTAAATTTGGCATGCAGGTTCCTGAATACCATACGCAGATCAAGTTTATTTCAAATTTCGGATACACCCCCCACACCCCCGCAAATCGAAAAACTCCTACAGCCACAATTTTAAAGATAAAGCTTTGATTATTGGTTCACATATATGTTTAATCAATGTTGATGTAAATTTCATTACAATCGGATAGCACCAAAGTTATGGAAGAATCTATTACCCCCGTCTCAGCAGGCAGAACTAACAGTTTGACAAGCACTGAAAAAGCTAAGTGCGCTGCTTGTGTTGCCGCTGAACTGCTTGAAGTACAAGTTGGGAGCATGGAGTCTCGTAGTTGGGCATACTCGACTAGAGCATTCTTACTTTGTTTTTATACTCTTTTTTTAACTTTTTTGAAAAAAAAGGAAAAAAGAGTATATTGGGTTTGTGAAATGTCCGTCCGTCCGTCTGTCTGTCCGTCTGTCCGTCTGTCCGTCTGTCCGTCTGTATGAACGCAGGTTTTTTCCACAGTTTTGAAGCTAGAGCAACCAAACTTGGTATACGTGTTGGTATATACCATAGGCAGACAAAGTGTCAAGATCTCCCCCCCACCCCCACCCCTTCCCCCACAAACCGCAAAAACCTATATCTTCCACAGTTTTATAGCTAGAGTAACCAAATTTGGCACAAGGGCTACTTATCACATCCTTCATTGATCTGGCAAAAAAAAATTCGGCCACGCCCACCCCCGCCCCCACAAATAGGCAAAGTCTGTATCTCCCCCACCCCTTTAGCTAGAATCACCAAATTTTGCAGGTTGAATTCTGTTGCCGTATTTAATAGATTGGATAAAAATATTTTTGCCACGCCCACCCCCGCCCTTGCAATCAATCAATGTTTGTTTCTCCCAAACCTGTAGAACAGGCCCAACCAAATTTTAATTGAAAAAAACTTTAAAGATTTGAGCAGAAATTCAATTGCCACGCCCACTGACTCCGCAAAGAGGCGAAAAAAAGAGTATATCGCAGTCGGGTGCATCCGACTGCAACGTTCTTACTTGTTTACATTTTGTATTTTTATGAATTATACCCAAATAGAGGCTGTTATAGTTTTGTAAATGAAAATATATATATATTCTTGATCCGATTTAAGAGTCGAATTGATATACTATCTCTCAGCTTTTAAGTTGTGTCGATTCGATCGAAACTAGTTCGAACTATTGAATTATATCTTCGTTTACAGTTCCTTTAGTTCTTTTTCTTATGCGTTTCTTTAGCTCAGCAGTTTCAATTCGTCACATTCGAGTATGGTTCGATCGACTAGTTCCTGTCTGGCATGTATTGATATTCATTGAACAATTAAGACTAAAATTGTTTGAACAATTGAGTCTAAAATTTTAGATAAAACACCAATCCACAAACTATGAATGATCGAACTAAAAGATTCGCTTTTTCATCCAGAAAGGAACCAGTCAAACGATTAGTTCTTTTATCCGAAAAGGAATTAAATGAACGATTAATCCTCTTATCCGAAAAGAAACTCAAAAGAAATATTCATTTGGCTTTGTCCAAAAGCGGGGGAAAAATCGTTTTTTTTTTAGTTCTCCAGCTTCCTGTTCTTTCCGGTTCTTACTTGCTTTTTAAAAAAGTGTGTTTGTTAGTTTGTAAAGATAATAGAATATTCCGAGCATTTCTATTAGCTTTAACACTGATTATATCAGTAATTTTTAAGTTGCACTTATCTCAGGATACCTGTTTGCAGTTGCAATGCTTCTTGGAATTTCAGACAGGCTTATCGCCTTGAGGATTTTATGACCGGAGAATACAGTGAAAGTGCCATAAAAACTGCGCATCTATAAAACTTCAGCACGCTGTGAAAATAAATAGTTGCAAGATGGTAAGCCAACTACACTGAAAAAAAAGAAGATAGAATTATACGTATTTAAAACTTAACAAAAAATAAACTGAGCTGAGAACAACAATATGTAGTATAAGTCTGATATTTGTAATTGTTTATATTATTTAAGTTTAGTTTTGTATTTTTTTTCCTCATGCAAAAAAATTTAAATTTATTGCACATCATTTTATTTTATTTTTCAAAAATTAAAAAATAAGAGTTCTCTGAAGAGTGACTTTCTGTATATCCGTCACATTTTTTTTTTTTTAATGATATTGTAGTTTATAATATTCTTCTATAAACATTTCAATTTTAAGATGCATGAGTACATGAAATTAAAGTGTCACATTTTTGCTCAGTGTACTAGCTACTTGCATAGTTAGCAAAGGGTGGACTTGAGCTGGGTTTCGGCTCATAAAATCTATACTCCTAGATAAGTAGGTATATCTAATATCTTCATCAGGCACTCACCTGTCGACTACCTGTTTGCGTTTTGAGTGAGCCTGGTACATACATATATATTTTTGTTACTACTATGAATCAGGCTCGTAATTATTGCACTGTGATTATCATATCGCATTAAGCCTCGTTCCTTGCATATGTGTGTGTAGAGTTAATGGTATTGTGACTGCCGGGAAATTACCAAACCTATCGCAGTGCGGCTGACTAATTAAAGACCCCAACCGCTAGTTTCCCACACCTCTTTGCCCCACAACCCTTAGTATTTATTTGTTTAATAAATTTTGCCATTTGCATGTAAACACGGCATCGTTTCAGCATTTGTTTTGCTTTTCATATGCCCTTCTTGTATACCCTTTCAGTATTAAAATGTTCTCATATTCTCTTAAAATCAAGTTATATGTTAAGCCTGTTATTTTAAACTCAAATAAATTTAGCTTGATTTGACTTTTCTTCGGTATGTAATTGATCCTAACTCTTTTATTATTCAACCGAAATTCAATTTCAAAATTGAAAGATTTAAAAAAAAAACTAGCATAATGGGCTTGTATATTAACCGTTAGTGTTAGTGAATATACAGTTACACTATGCAACAGCAAAACGTGCCTAGAACAGCCACTATATTTTTCTTATGTAAAACCAGCCTCTGAGTCTGTTTTAGCTCACAGCCGCCCACAAACAAAGTGTATTTTGAATATTCGTCTATCCAAAGATAGCTGTTTTGACTTGCTTAAATTCTTATTTATTATTACTCGTTTTTTATACCCTTGCAGTGTAGAGTGTATTATTATTTTGTCACGAAATGTATAACGCATTAAAGGACACGTCTCAGAAAAAAAAGAATTTTGTATATTCGTGATCATCATCAACAGCCGAGTCATGTTCGTCTGTCTGTCTGTTTATATGCGTTTTTCAAGACTTTGTTCTAGAGCTATCTTGATGAAACTTGGCACAGATGCTTCTTCTTATTGCAGGTAGTACCTATAGTTGAATTGGCCAGATCAGACCAATATAACATATAGCTGCCATAGGAACGATCGGATCAAAATTAAGTTTTTGTATGAACAACTTTTTGCTTTTCAAGATAACTCAACCAAACTCACTATATCTAAGTTTAAGGGCAGTTTATGCATTATGACAAAATGTCAATAAAATCGGACTGCAATATCCTATAGCTGCCATAGAAACTTTTGCGTTTTTCAAAATATCTCGGCCAAACTCATTATATCTAAATTAAAGCACGTTCAACACATGTTGACCAAATTTTATCAAAATCGTATCACTATATCTTATAGCTGCCATAGGAACAATCAGTTGAAAAATAAGTTTTCTAATGC
The DNA here is from genome assembly GCA_949708635.1 of Hirtodrosophila cameraria. Lineage (NCBI taxonomy): Eukaryota > Metazoa > Arthropoda > Insecta > Diptera > Drosophilidae > Hirtodrosophila > Hirtodrosophila cameraria. The sequence goes on from OX453090.1 coordinate 15,766,362, forward strand.
AAATCTTTTCTGCAAGGGTATACTATATCTTCGGCACGCCGAAGATAACATTTCTTTCTTGTTTTTGTTTATTTTTGGCTCTTATATATGTTTTTAATCTACTTGATCTTTATGCGTAGCCAGTTCGAAAAAATGAGGGTCAGCTCAATTGAAATTGAATTAAAAAGTTTGTTGGCTAACTTTAATGAAACGTTCCTTTAATAGTAGGAATAATAACACTTACATAAAACTCAATAAACATCAAAATACATAGATTTTTATGTACAAATATGTATATACCCGTATATTTATAGTTATACTGAGAAGAATTTCTTAAAATTGATATATTTACGTAGAATTAATTATATCAATAATGTCATGTTTTTCATAGAAACTGTATATTTTTGGACATCCAAAAAAATTAAAATTGCAAATTTTGTCAATTAAAGTGAACAAGGGGAACGAAAATACTTATACTTGTATTGAAAGTCATATTCAACTTTGAAAGTCATAAATGAAACAAGTAAAATTTGTTCTCAACACGACTATCATTTTTACATACATCACATTTTATTGAAATATATTTTTATAGTATTCGTTTAAAAATTGTATGTTAAAAATAAAAATTCGTTTGAAGTTTTTGGGCAAACGTTACGTTTTATTCTATAATTGACTGTATTATGTTCAAAGTGCAACCATTCCAAATTCATCTGGGTAGCAGCAAGTGCCACACATACTCCATTTGGAATTTATATCCAACCACACGGTGGCATCAACTGTGGCAGCTATTAACAGAGTGCACTCCATGCCGACGTTATGATTTCTTTGCATATGTGTTCTGGATGGTATTGGGATTGAGCCTTGTTGGCGCCTCTTGGAGTATAGGCGAAAGTGTGCAAATTTATTGCTATCCCAAGTGTTGCGTCAAAATGTGGCGACCCCGGAATTTCTTTGTATTGAGTATGGAAATGCGGCGCAGGGCTCGTATGATTGGCGCTCTGATAAACAGCTATGTCTGGTTGATGATGGTTTATGCGCTACTCAGTGTGAGTGTGATCTTACTTTTCCGAAACTATATAGACCTGTTCTGGTTTCCACTAGTGAATTCAATCTTGGCGAAAGTGGAAACTAAAACGGGGCCCACATAGTCAGACCTATTCCCATTTCAGTTCAATTTTCATTAAACATAATATTCAAAAATTTGTATAATTCAGAACAGCTAACAATGAATATCTGAATTTTATTGGTTAGGTCAAACCCTTATATATGATGCCATGGTTAGCACTAAATACCTTAATATTGAGCTTGGATATTATTATTTGGCTAACTGATGTGATGACAAGTCGCCTACAAATCCATTTGAATGCAATTTTCCAAATGAGCCGTCTTCTATGCAGCATTCTACTGGTTAACTGTGTCAGGACAGTCTTTGAGGATGCCATTAAACATAACAATTCGGATGGACTAAGCATCTTTGGCAAAGGATCAATCGTTCAATACATTTTCAAAACACTCTGAACCTTAACTTCAACTCTGGCACCCTTTTGTATGCCATTAAATCGAATGGTTATCATTAAAAAAAACCTAATTATATCGAACTACTCGTATCATCCCTGACATTCTCAATATACATCAGTATGGCCTGCTGTTCATGTCATGTCCTGGTTGTTGCCTGCATTAAGCTCAATTAAGCACAGCACGCACTCTGACTGACATCCTCGTGCGGACCTTAATCAGTACCCAAGTGGCAGGTCCAACTTCAGCTTTAACTTTAGCTTGAGGTTCAGACTCAGACTCAGAGTCAGGTTCAGGTTCAGACTCGTGTCTAGCAAAACACCTTGCGCAAACTCTTCGTCAGAGTGCCATGTCTTCCACATATACATACTTAAGAAATATACGTACATGTAGTACATAATTGTATATATATACGAGTGTTGTGTGCGATCTGCAACGTGGTCTCATAGCTTTGTGGAACCACTCGCAACAATGCACAGATTCAACAAAATTAGCAACACACCTTAAATCAACAAAAATCAAAAACAGTAGAAAATTTTAAAGAAAAACTAATTATAAAAATTATTAAATTATTCAAAAAAAATTATATAAAATTTAAAATCGCAAAAAACTCCCACAGCCACAATTTTATAGATAAAGCTTTGATTTTTGGTATTTATGTTTTATCAATGTTTATCAGTTGCGTAAATTTCATCACGTTTGGATAAATAGCACCAAAGTTATGGAAAATCTATTACCCCCGTCTTAGCAGGCAGAAATAACAGTTTGACAGGCACTGGCCAAGGTAAGTGAGCTGCTTGTGTTGCCGCTGAACTGCTTGAAATGCAAGTAGGGAGCATGGAGTCTCGTAGTCGGGCACACTCGACTAGAGTATTCTTACTTGTTTAAATAACGTTTGAAGTGACAAGTTGAGCTTAAAATTATTAAATTATAATATATTCGATTGAAATGTTTCCAATTCTGAGAAATTTGTTTCCAAAAAAAATAGCAATCGTTATTCCCTTTTAAAGATAAGTTTGAATATTTCACATTCAACTGCCTCAAAAGTAAAACAAGTGGCTAAAGCTTCGATTGTTTTATAATATCTAATATTATATCATCAAGGGCAAACAGAATTCGTTGTTTTTTGTAGGATCAAAACTGAAATTGCCCCTTTTTTTGAGGGCGATACAACTGCAGCATGTATTGAGGAATTGCACCTGTCCAAAATAGCAAGCTGCAAGCTCCGAAATCTATACGCAATTAAAAATAAAAACAAAAACAAAAATAAAATTGAAAGAAACAGCCTGAATGTTTAACAAGAAGGGTTAAAAAAAAGCCGCTGGACCAGTTATGTGACATTTGCTGATAGCTGCAGATTGCAGAATGTTGTCGAGGGGATGGTGGGCGGGGGAGGGGCTTTAGGCAGCTATACACATATGTTACAGCTGGCAGGTCCAGTATTTACTTTGCACTGCCCAATTCGGAAAAAGATCAATATTTTGGATTAAAACTTTGTGATAAATCTGCAGAAACAACGAAACATCAGTGTGGACAGCAGTACACGCTAGTGACGAAGCATTACGAAGGGTTCCTTACAGGACACTGGCTTCTTCAGATGTTGTAGAAAAAAATAAGATATAGGAACTCTTTCAAGAATTATGAGTACATTGGCCCCGCTATAATAATAGTAAGGAAATAAAAATCACATTTTGTTGTTGTTTTGTGGTTGGCTCTTGGCTTCTTGTTTGACTTTGCGTTTATTAACATTTCTCTTGATGCATTTTGGACAACTTTTTAAGCTCTCTATAGACAATTTGTTAGTACATTGTATCATACCCTTGCAGAGGATCTGTCTGTCCGTCTCTCTGTCCGTCTGTCTGTCCGTCTCTCTGTCCGTCTGTCTGTCCGTCTCTCTGTCCGTCTGTCTGTGTGTCTCTATGCAAACTAGTCTCTCAGTTAAGCAAACTTGGCACAGATGCTTATTTTTGCCGCTGACAGTATAAATATATGTCAATACCACCGGATCGGATCACTATAACATATAGCTGCCAATGGAACGATCGGTCGAAAATTAAGTTTCATATAAAATACTTTTCTGCAAGGGTATACATATATCTTCAGCAATTTTTAATTTTAAATTGTGTTTGTTTTAGATCTCAGCGACAGTTTTAATACATACATATGTACATAGGTATATATATATGTACATAATTAAATTTATTATAAATATGTATGTGAATAATTGGCAGAAAACACTGCCTGCAATTTGTTAGTTGCTATTACATTAATTTTGCTTACTTATCAAGCTCTAGATTTGAATATAGTATTATATTTTGTATACATTATATGTGGTATAGTTATGGTATAGCATAGTTAAATATTTATTTATATTTTTAAGTAAATATTGTTGTTAATATTTACAAAAACCAAAACACTTTTTGTAATGCATTATCAATTGGTAATTGTTATTTATATAACATATTTAAATTTTTGCATAATTTGTAATTCCTGTGCCACGTACCTAAATTTATTGAATAAATATATGTATATGTATGTATATAATACATTTTAACTATATAGTTTTTAATAAAGTTGAAGTTCAACTATTTGAAGCCTGGCTAAATGTATTTTATATTCATTAATTTTATATTTTTATTAAAGCTGTTGTGTATTCTTGTCTTATTGCCAACAGATCCAGGATCTATAGCATGCGCCTAAGTTCAGTTCAAATAAATAAATAAATAGTTTTGAATATTGTATGGTTTTGTGTAACGTTGAACATAAAAACGACAATACAAAAATTAAAAAAAATATATATATTATATACATATTTAGTATGTCAGCCATTCCAACATTTTTATGACTATTTTGTACTTTTGATTTTGCATTGCCTTTAGTTTTATGTATGTATTTATGTGGTTAATGGTCAAGGTTGCGAGCTGTTTAAGCTAGAGAAACATTAAATAAAATTAAATAAAAACTTTACTAAGCTAACTCTAATCAAATTTAAGCAATAAATTAACAAATTATATACGCTTAACTGTGACAAAAATAAGTATCTACACATGCGCTTTAAACACAGGCGTTTAAAATTATGAACAATACACATGCAGAAAAGTTTTCAATATAAAAACTTAATTTTCAACCGATTTTTCTTATGACAGTCACAAGATATAGACGACCGATTTTGATAAAACTTTGTCAACATCTGTGAAACATTATCAAATTGAGTAACTGTTTGATGAACAATCAAGATTTTTGTACAAAAACTCGTTTTTCAACAGATTGCTCCTATGGCAGCTGTAAGATATAGTTAATCGATTTTGATTAAATTTGGTCAGCATATCAGAAACATACCAAAACTTAGAATATGTGACTGTGGCAAAGTTTTTCATACAAAAACTCATTTTCCACCGATTTTTCCTATGACAGCCACAAGATATAGTCATCCGATTTTGATAAAACTTAGTCAATATGTGTGAAACATACTTAAATTGAGTACTACCGAGTTTGTTTGAAATGTCTATATAAACAAAAAAGTTGTTCATACAAAAACTTATTATTCAACAGATTGTTCCTATGGCAGCTATAAGTTATTATAATACGATTTTGATGAAATTTGGTAAAAATGCTAAAATTTGGTCCAAATTGCTTCAAAAACAAAACTTTCTATCCACAATATCGATCTGTATGTATTTGAAGTCACGTTAAGGGTGACTTAAAATGATCAACTTTAAGCGGTGACTGCTCACGGCAATCGGTGACTGCTCATGCCTGATGATAATGATGAGCTTAGAACGTTTCAAAGCTTTTGGCTTGAACTCTCATCCCTGTGACAAAAAGAAGTAAATACTATAACAGAAAAGCAGCAGCAGCAGCACCAGCGGAAGCGACAGCGGCAGTCGCAGCAACAACAACAGACCGAAAAATAAAAATTAACAAAGATAAACAAAATACAAAAAACGCAGCAGAGCAGCGCAGCCCGGCGTGACCTTCACCCAATAACAGCGACCGACCGCGGTCAGAGTGTACAAATTTTGCAGTTAAACAATTGTGCACGCCAATTTTTATGCCGACTTCGTTTTGTTTCTGTTTTGACGCTGTCTGTCTATCTCCCTCCCTCTCTCTCTCTCTCTCTCTCTCTCTCTCTGTTTTTTTCTCACTCTGTCTCTCTGTGTTTGTGCTTAGCTTTTTGTTTTTGTGGCGAGTTTTGCCGGCAACTTTGTATACTCTCTTTTGTGAAATGTTCGTCTGATAGTCTGTCCGTCTGTCTGTCTGTTTGCCTGTTTTTTCGTCTGTCTATCCGTCCGTTCGTCTGTATGAAAGTAGTTGTCCAGTTTCTAATTCATTTTCAAATATTTATATAAAAATTCCACATTGACTGCATATCAATTTTTCGAAAAATTCACCCCCCTGAGTGGAAAATGGGTATTCAAGCATGTATGGGGGATACTTTTACTTCGGAAAACTGTGGTATGCCACTTTTCTTTTATATTTCGATTGACTTCGACTATTTAATAAGCAAATGTAATGTTTTTTATAATGAATAAAGAATTAATAAACGAAATCGGACTTTTACTTAGTTTTGTACCCTATTTATATATAGTATATGATTAGCTGATATAGGGGCATATAATAGAATTGAATTGAATAATAGCTAACTGAGATTAATGCAATGCATTCAAAAACAAAGATTTTTCTATGCACAATTGTTAATGAATATATACGATTTAAAAGGAAGGGTATAAGAAATGCGACTTGCTCAAACGATTAATTTAACCGCAAAACTCAACACAGAAAAAAGTGAAACAAAAATGAAATAAATAAATAAATAATACAACAAAATAAATCAAAAGCGACAGCAAGAAAAATTGAGTGATTATGGTAAAAAAAAAAAACAACAACAACAACAAAACCAAAACATTTAAAACTTTTACTTCTTTTTTATTATTATTTTTTGGCTGCTTTTATTCGTTTGGATTGTTGTTGTTGTTGTTGTTGTTGTTATTGTTATTGTGATTGTGATTGTTTTCACCCGCACACTCATTCAGAAGCCGGCTTTTCCTGTTGTTGTTGTTGTTTACTTGACTTGCCGGCAAAACAATTTTTTGCTTTGCTTTGCTTGCTTTTGTTGTTTTTGTGTTTGTTGTTATTGCTGTCGTTGCTGTTATTGTTGTTATTATTGCTGTTGCATGTTGGCGACACATTAAAAGTGAAAAGAAAAGCAATAGCAGCATCAAAATTGATTGAATTAAGTTTGTTTCGAGTGTCCAAATGTTGTAGAGGAGGGGTAATGGGATGTGTGGGCGTGTTTTAAAGCATATGCATTAACGTGGATCAAATGGTATTTGGGTAAAAAATGCAACTAAGAGTCAGTGAAAAACTGAATCTATCTACAATTCTAAGAAAAGTGGCAAAAGAATTATTTGTCTAAAATCAGAATAGACTCCGCGGTTTTCAACTTGAAGATTTGTACATATGTATTTTACTCTAAAAATCGTAGTAACATTTTAGGAAAATCTTTTTGAAAAATGTTTGTGTTTTACTTTAACAAGTAAGAATGCTCTAGTCGGGTATGCCCGACTACAAGACTCTCTGCTCCCAACACTTAAACAATTGAGCCACCTTAATATACAAATATGTACAAACATATGAATACGGACATACATATGTATGTATGTGTTCATGTAGTCGCTTGTTAGCCCGGGTCGTGAGCGGGCAGCACGGACTGCACTTGATTAGAAACGGCGACAAATCCAATTGGATTCGCGCTGTGGCAACACGATGGGCGTTTAGGGTGGAGCTGGAAAAGATGGAAGGGAGGGCAGAAGAATTTGTAATCAGTTTTGTGTGAATTATGCCACGAATGACGAAATTTCGTTGATGTGGCAAACACAAGCAAAATTGGTTGAGTCTAATAAAACCTTATCAACTCTTTGATACGACTGCAAGAACAACAATAACAACAAATCCTGTAATAAGGTTACAAATTATAATAATTCAATTTGAAAAAAAAGTTCTAGTCGTTCCATTTTTGGCAAACGAACCGTTTTATTCAAACTTTCGCTCGTTTTGCTTGTAAAAGTTATATTCTCATTGAGTTTGTTAAAGTTCCCATCGTTTTTCCTTCTTTCGTTCACTTAGTTCCGAAAAAAAACTAAAGAAGCGTTAAGTTCTTTTATCCGGAAAGAAAGCTAAGAAAGGATAAGCTCTTTTATCCGGAAAAAAATCTAAGAAAGCAAAAGTTCTTTTATCCACAGAGCAACTAAAGGAACGAATGGTTACATATCTATTTGAGATGTTTAGATATCCTTTGAAGTAAAATAAAAAGTTGACTCGATTCTCGTAGCCTCATCCAAATAATTTGATATATATCTTTCTCTGTAAAGTTCTAAAGAGAAATAAAAATATTGTGTGTAAATAACAAAAATTTGAAATTAACTTTTCTTGGTATGTTCAAATATTTATTGTATAGTTTTTATAAGCATAAATTTAGAAAAAAAAAATAATAATAAACATTTTGTATTTTTATATAAGGTATATTAATATATACATATATAGATACATATATAATATACATACATATACATATACATATATAGGATATATATACATACATAGATAAATATATACATACACATATGTATTTATTATATATACATTTATTAGGGCGCAAAAATTTTTTTTTTCATTAATATAAGTAACTAAATAACGAGTTAAAATTATTAGATATAAGTTTATAAGATAGTATATTTATATATATATATATGTACATATATATATGAATACATAATATATGGTATGATTTAATAATGTGCTTTATATTTTAAAAATCATGGAAAAAAAATAACATAAGGTTTGTTTGCCAAATCAAAAAAAAAATAGTAGTTAAATCATTAAAAACATTAAACAATTTCCAAAAAAAATTCTAAGGATTTTTTACAAATATATATATATATATATTTTTTTTTTGGATTTCATTGGTTTTTTTTTTTCATTTATATATGTTTATATATTTATGTATATACATGAACATAAATATTTATGTATATCAATTATTTCAACAACTATATATATATATATATATATATATATATACCATTCTTTATATATGTGTATATAATGTGTATAAAAATTGTAAAATAAAAATCTATAAACATACAGTTTTTATGCAACAACAAATGCTTGTTGATGCAAATGTTTTGTTTCTTTTACATTTTTTTTGTATTTTTTGTTTTTGTTTTAGTATATTTGCGAGGATTTAGAGGTTTTGGTTGTAGTTGTTGTATTTTTTTGTTTTTTTGTTTGTTTCACTTGGTTTTAAACAAAATTAAATAAGATTTTTTAAAAAAAATCAAACATAAATTTAGTTTAATTATAAAATGCATAAGTTTACACAATAATTTTTTTTGTTTTTTTTTTTTTTTGTAATATTTTGTAGTAACAAACAATAAATTAAATTAATTTTTGTGTTTTTGCTATATAATTGTCGTTTTGTTTTTTTTCTCTTTGTTTTTTTATTCATTTTTTCGGTTTTTCTTTGTTTTTTTTTTTATGCATTTTTTGCTGTTTTTTTTTTTGTCTATTTTGTTTTATTGTTGCAGATAAATTTGTACGGTTTTCAAATTGTATTTAAACTCTGTATTGTATGTACTATAGGAAACTAGGTGCATTCGTTTGTTGTTTTTTGTGTAGGTGTGTGTATGTGTGTTTATGTATGTGTATGACTTGTATACAATTCAACATGCATGTGTTTGTGTGTGTGTTTTTGCTTTTGTTTATTAGAAAAAATTGTACAATATTCTGTTGCTTAATTAAGTCTATTGCTATGTGGCGCATTCTTCTCGGATTTCTACTGGTTCTATTTGTTGTTGTTTGTTTTCTAGTTTTGAGTTTTTCTTTAAGTGTATATATAAGAAAATATTGTGTATCGCTTTATTTTTGTATTTTGTTTGTATGTTTGTTGTTTTTTTTTTTGTTTGTTTTTATAGATTTTTGTTTTGTAACTAGTATTTAACGAGATTTCTATTTACAGTGGGTTTAAACAACAACAAAATACGCATTTTAAATATACATTTTTTTTTGTTTTGTTTTTTTTTTTTTGTTTTTTGTTTTGTTTTCATTTAGGTTTGTGTGTAAAAATTGATTTCTTCTTTTCCCAAAATTTGCTTAAACATCTGATTAGCATTTTACATATAACAATTTTTTATTTTGTTTTGTTTGTTTAATATTTTAATATCGCTTTAAATAATGTTTTGTGTATATATATATAGTTATATATAAAATATAAAAAAAGTGTGCAGCTTAACATGCACATTGTATATATATATATATATATATATATATATATATTTGTTTATATATATATTTATGAGGGAGGGAGGTGCGCCAGAGTTGCTATTTTCAAAATTGCAGCAGTCTAAGTAGAATTTTTTTATTTTTGTTTTATTTTTTATTAACAAATTTTTTTTTTTTTTTAATATTTGTTGTCTATGTACAAGCGAAAGAAGCGCGTTTGCAGCTTATATAATATATATATGTATATATATTTTATTTTATAATAAAAAATTGACCCAGCAATTTTCAAAATGAGCTCCTTAACTGTGTATCTTTTAGCTAGGCCTATATACAAACATAGTTATTAGGAACCCAGAAATTACAGGCAAAAAAAAACACATCAAGTTTTGCAAAAAAAAATAAAATAGTAACAAAGAATTATAGAAAATAATATAAAGAAAAAAATGCTGCCCTTAAAAAAAAGAAAAGCTATTACTCACTAATTTCGTTGAAACGTCGCTATAAATTGTATCATATCATAAGTATATCCTATATAAGTAGTAGGTATAACTAACTTGCTAATAGTTTCTAGTTAGTGTGTGTTTTGTGTTTCTGTTTTCTTGTTGTGGTTGTCATCTTGATCATCAAAGCGAACTAAACCTAAATAACAGCTTTTTAATTTTGCTTTTAAAATATGCGTTGCTTCTTTTTTTTTTTGTTTTTGTTGTTGTTGTTTTTGTTTTGGTTGCTTAATTTTAGTTTTTTCACTTCATTGTTACGAAATTGTTTTTCACTTTCGACTTATAATCAAAAACATTCTAATATGTAGTTTAAATTACTATATTGTATATTGTATCATATATTGTATTGTTTTGTATTGTATTGTATATAACAGTAACTCGTTTTCATTCCTTTTTTTTCGTTCATATATAACTCTTATTAGCAAAAAATCGACAGTTGAACAGCTGACAAAGTTTGCTTGGCTCAAAACTCTCTTGCAAACTAAGCAGCCAAATTTTTGTTTTGTTTAGTTTTTTTTGTTTGTTTTGTTGTTTTGTATTTTTCTTCTCATTCTGTTTTTCTTATTTCCAGTTTTATTATATATTTTGTTGCATGTATATATATACATGTATCTAACATTAATCTATAGCTCCTGTTATCGTTGTGGTTATATATTTGTTTAGTACTATTTTTTTATATAGTAGTTTTTTCTTTTCCATAGTTTTGTTTTCGATTTCCATTTTGCGCATTTCATATGCATAGTTAGAAATTTGTTTAAAAAAAAAGTTGTTTTTGTTTTACCTAAGTCTACATACATTTAAATTGATGTATGCAGTATATATATGTATGAAGTATGGAAAGCAATACAAAAGAAAAAAAAAAAAGAAAAGAAAAACGATTGAAAAAAAATGTCTATAATATTGTAAAATTACATATATCATATAAATATTTGATTTGTAAAAGGAAAAAAAAAAAAGAAAATAAACATTTTTTTATGTATATAATTTCTCCATATCAAAATATTAATATACGATGACAAAAAAATTGTAAGAAAAAAAGTAGAATTAACCGCATTGTATTTCTATATGGGCAGTAAAAAATTATTTAAGCGTTTTTTTTTTGTATGCCTAAGAAAGCTATACATATATATTAGACCAATATCGATAACATAATCGTTATGCGATTAATCGGCGAATTTGTAACGTTTCTGAGACGTCATTCTGCATGCTTGGTACAGAAGTTTCATATATATATCAAATTATATATGTTGATCTTCTATGTTTTAAAGTACATAGAAGATCAATGTGGAAAAAACTATGCTTCTAATTGTATAAAAAAGATATTTGTACATATATATATGTTATATATGTTATATATGCATATATATATATAATGTGATAATTTGTTTGCTTGTTGGTTTTGTTTTTTGTTTTTATAGTTTTTTTGCATTTCTGCACTTCATTTGCATTTTCATTTTGGCGCTCTGCTTCAAAATTTGCGCTACGTTCTTCTAACTGCTAACTTTTTCGATCTACGATCCTGCAGCTTGTTTAGCTTCTATTTATGCTATAGCATGGTTTTGACTCTTAACTGTTTCACTTCGCTTCTCTTCTTTTCTTTTCTTTTCTTTTCTATTCTCTCTCAGCTGTCTTTCAAACTGGACGCGCTCATTTGATTCCTGCAAAATGGCGGCCATGTTGGCAGACGCCATCTTTCTTTTATCGATGCATTTCTGCAAAAAATAATTTAGCATGCATCTTTCTCTTACGTACAACAACAAATATGCTCTTGTTGCTCTTTTGCTTGTTGTTGTTGTTGTTGCTTAGTGGCTCTTTCTTTGCAACTTTGTCTGTTTTCCGTTTCCTTTATTCTGTTACTGTTTCTGTTTCTTCTTGTTTGTGTGTGTTTTGTTTTCTTTGTTTGGGTCTTGTCCTTGTTGTTTTGTTTTTGTTATTCATTTCATGTTTAGATAACTAATTTAAATAGAAACTAAATTCCTAAATAATTATATATATATATTTATATATTTGTTATATACTATTTTTATAGTATGTACAAAAAAAAAAAAAACTAAAGGATAAGACTTGCGCATTCGCATTTGCCGAGGATTGAAAACCGTTTCCGTACTTCTTCTCTATTCCCATCAACATCATCAATCATCATGATCATGTTTCTCCACATTTCTAACTTCCGTTTAAACGTTGTTTTTTTTTTAGTTTTTTTTTTCTTCCAACTTGCATTTTGCTCTCTTCCAAAATCAAATCAAAAAATATCACATTAAAGAAATCCAATTTAAATCACTGTATACATATATATATATATGTATATAGAGCAGTATAAGCCTAAGCCAGAAGCTAATAAGAAAAAAAATATATTTAGTTGATTATATAGTTAATAATAGTAGTAGTAGTATTGTTTTTTTTTTGTTTTGTGTGTTTACCCTATAAAACGATCGATTATAGCATCCGATGCATAGATGTAATGTTTTTCTTTTTTTCTTTTAGCAAAAATAACATTCATCTGCAGCATCATCATCATTATTATCATTATTATTATTATTGTTATAGATATATATGTTATCATCATCATCGAGACATTGTTCGATCGATCGTTCGTACGCTCTACTTGGCTAATACTAAAAACTGATATTGAAGTTCAAAAATGCTTATGTGAGCCTACGTCAAAATACACTAAAAGAAATTATCATGTAACTTTTGTGGTTTTGTTGATTTTAGCTATTGTAACATTTTTTTTTTTATGGTCATTTCTTGATTTGTTTTGTTTTTTTGATTTTGTTTTTTTGTTTTTTTTTGTTTTTTCCGTTTTCAAATCTTGCTTGCAAACGCTTATTATTTGCTGCTTTTTAATCAAATTTGACGCCTCACTCCAACCCTCCTCCTTCTCCATTTCGCTTTCATATTTTTAGCCCACATACCGTTAGCCGTTATCCCCACCCATTAACACCCCATCATCATTCGGCAACACCATTCTTACTAAGACGCAGACGGGCCAGCCGTTCCTGATGCTGCTTGAGTCTAGCCTTGACCAGCTGACGCTTGAGACTCAGCTCACGCTCCTCGCTGGTCAGCTGTTCGCACAGTTTGGCTGCCTCACGCAATATGTTGACCTTGGGTGCACGCTCCTTGTCTCTGATGTTGGGTATTTGTTTCTTGAGTGCCTCGAATAGATTTTTGAGTCCAATGCGACGCTGACGTTCCATATCGTTATGCAGATTGCGTTTTTCGATTGTATCTGCCTCGTCGACGCTGAACTGACGCTTGAGCATGCTGCCGCTGCCGCTGGCATTGCTGCTGCTGCTACTGCTGTTACTGCTGCTGTTGTTGCTGCTGTTGCTGCAGTTGCCACCAATGTTGCCACCCAACGCGGACTGCAGCTTCATCTGCGACATTGACACTGGCAATGGCGATGGCGTTGTTGTTGATAAACGTATCAACTCATTTGAATTGACCTTCTTCACGCGACTCTTTTTGGCCGAAACGGATGATGAGCTAAACGATTTATTGCTCTTGATCGAATATACACCACGCGGCGTACAATCGGGCATATAGTCATAGTAGCGTTTGCGACTTTTGCCATCCAGCGGCGTCGTTGTGCAGTCGCTGCCAGAGCTGCTGCTGTTGCTGCTAATGCTAATATTGCTGCTCTGGGATAAGCTCTCCGGTGAGTAGACTGTTGGCACTGCAGCGGCGCTCTGATACGGTGTGCTCGATGGCGAGGGATAGCGTGAATTGGCCACCGATTTGACCGGACTACTGCTGGCTGGCGTATAGGGCAGCTCAAAGCGTCCGCGCCTTGGTGGTGGTAGGGCACGTGCACCATTTGATATTTTGTGGGCGACCTTGGTTTGCAAGGCGCGACGATCACGATCCGAGGGATTTGTGGGTAGCTTTTTGTCATTAAGCGAGACCACATCGATTTCCTCATCTGTAAGCGAGAAAGAGACAAAAAATATGAAATAAGTAACGAGTAAATAGTAAATAGTAACGATTAACAAGAAACGAGTCGTGTACTGCGAGCAACGACTGGTGAATTGCAAGTAGCGTGTACCGAGTGGCGAATTGCAAGTAACGAGAAGCAAGTTGCGAATAGCAAGTTGGGAGTAACGAGTAGCAAGTTGCGGGCAACGAGTAGCAAGTTTCGGGCAACGAGTAGCAAGTTGCGGGCAACGAGTAGCAAGTTGCGGGCAACGAGTAGCTTCTAACGAGTTGCGTGTAACGCAAATGTCTAACAAATGTCAACGACAGTTCAATGACTACCCAGCATAGAGGTTAACATGATGATGTCATTGTGTGTGTGTATGTGTGTGTGTGTGTTTTTATGTGTATGTGTGTGTGTATGTGTGTGTGTATGTGTGTGTGTATGTGTGTGTGTTTATGTGTGTGTGTGTGTTTTTATGTGTATGTGTGTGTTTTTATGTGTATGTGTGTGTTTTTATGTGTGTTTTTATGTGTGTGTGTGTGTGTGTGTGTGTGTGTGTGTGTGTTTATGTGTGTGTTTATGTGTGTGTGCGTGTGTCTGCGTGTGTGTGCGTGTGTGTGCGTGTGTGTGCGTGTGTGTGCGTGTGTGTGCGTGTGTGTGCGTGTGTGTGCGTGTGTGTGCGTGTGTGTGCGTGTGTGTGCGTGTGTGTGCGTGTGTGTGCGTGTGTGTGTGTAGGTGCTTTGGAGGGCTATTCCCTACGCAAAGCGGATTAGTGTGTCAGCGTTGTGGCAGAAGTGGCTTGACGCCACTTTCAACAGTATCAGAATTCAGGAAGCAATAGATTTGCATGCAGACAACAACACAGCAAAATAGAAAATAGAAAACATAAAACTCAGCCAAACAACACCACCACCCCCCAAACCCAACCCACTCCAACACCCTTAGACGCCACTTACAACTACTATTGACGTCATACGCCGCCGCATAACTAAACGGCGCTCGTAACGTTTTCCGCATAGCAACAAAAATATAAAAATAAGAAGAAAAAAACGGCAACAAAGCGGGTGGGTGTTGGGTGGTTTCTTCTTCTTCATGGCTTGTGCGTGCGTTGAGCTACGCGCTTTGCCAAAAGAAACAGAACAACAAAAAAAAGAGCAAACACGCATGACCTCTGATAACAGTATTAAGCAAATGTACAGTATTGTATGCGTGTGTGTATGTGTATGTGTATGTGTATGTGTATGCTTATGCGTGAGAGCGAGAGTGAGAGCGAGATTAAGAGTCAGAGCAAATGAGAGAGGTAGCGGCAAAAAGACGCAGTTCGCATTTCCTACGTTTTTTTTTCCAGCTGCGCTTCAGCTTCCGTTGCTAATTTGGCGCTTCCGTTGGCGCGCGTCCATTGAACCAACAACAACAAGGGACGACGTCGTCGCAGCAGAAGCTGTTGCAATCAAATATTGGCCCAGCCCTGTTTTAATGCTTTTAATTCAATTCCAAAATGTTGCCCAAAAAAAAATTAAAATTTGCTATCAAACACACCCACACATACATACATACATATTTACCCCCCCCCCCCCCCCCGTACCCCTTACTTCCATTTCGCTGCAAAAAAGTTCCAGCAAATATTTGAACAAATGCTGATTATATTATGTATTTGCCTTCTTGACTTTGCAACTGTGCAAACGGCTTAAGAAGCGCACAAAGAGAGACGGGAGAAGGGAAATGAAGGAGAGGGAGGCAGCCAGTTGTTGCTTGGCAACAAAGAAGTTGGAGACTGCGCATAAAAACCAAACAAACACAAAAACTGCAAAGCTAAAAAAGCAGAAGAAGAAGCTAAACTTAATGCAAGAAGCTTCAAAGTTCAAGCTCCAAAGCTTCAAGTCCAAGTCCAAGTGCAAGTGCAAGCAGCAGAGCGAGCGACCGCAAAGACAGATAGAGAGAGAGAGAGAGAGAGAGAGAGAGAGAGAGAGAGAGAGAGAGAGAGAGAGAGAGAGAGGTAGAGATGTAGAAAATCAAGCAAGCGTTGCAATGCTGGGCAACCACCTTTGGCAACATGTTGCATGAGTCAATTGCATTATCTATACACGTTTTTGCAATAAAAAAATTTACAAAAAAAAACCCACCGAACCACCACCAACTTCATCAATATCAACATCATCATCATGAGCATCATTAAGCTGCCGGCTAGACAAGCAGCAGACCTTTCCCGAGACCCCAACAAGAATGTTGCCCAACGGCCATTTTATTTTATGAGACGCAGACGCAGACATCGACCGCGGCCTGCAGCAGCAGCAACGCAGCAGCTTACGGAATGCGACCGCAGCATCATGTTGCTGACAAAGCACAAAATGTTGCTGTGCCTTTTTGTATACCTTTTTGGGCAAAAAATGCGCGATCCAACAAAAACACCATCAAAGCTCAAAATGAGAGAGAGAGCAACAGAGAGACAGCGAAGAAGAGAGCCACTTTGTGCGAAATGCATTTTAAAAAGGTTCAAAATACATTTTTGTTGTGGGCGGCAACTTCAAATGATTAACGCGAAAGCAGCAGCAGCAGCAGAGCAGCAACAACAATAATAGCAACGATAACAACTGTAACAACAACAAAACATTTCAAAGAGAATGCAACTAGCTTACAACTGTCGCTTGGGGGATTTCCTTAAAAACTAATTTATGTGAATTGGCATGTGCAAATAAAAATATATAAAAATAAAAAAAATATAACAATAACAATGACAATTTTAATGAACAGCAGACAGAGCGAACCATGCACAAGAAGAAGGGGAGACAAGATGCAAGGCAAAGGTTGAAAAAAAAAAAAAAAAAAGTATGCATATATGAAAAGCTCTCTGTCGCAATTTGCTGCGCTCTTAAGCTTTACTACTGCCGCTGTTGTTGCTGACGTCGCTGCTGACGTCGATATCGCTGTCAAAAACCAGACAAACTTGTTTACAGAATCGCTGCCTCTCACAATACAACACACAATAATAATAAAAAATAAAAAAAACACAACAAAACACAACTTGGCAACTTTTGTTGCTAAGCGCGCCAAGATCAAGTCGAGACAGCAACAACAACAACAACAAGAGCTGTTACTAACAAGTATGTAATACATAATAATAAAAAAAATTAAGCAAAGAGGAAACAGCTCGTTGTTGTTGTTGTTGTTGTTGCTGCTGTTGTTGTTGTTGTTGTTGTTGTTGTTGTTGTTGTTGTTGTTGTTGTTGTTGTTGCTGCTGCTGCTGCTAGTTAATTACAATCGCAAATAAAATGCACACAGACAGGCACACATACAGTCAAAGGCACGAGCACGACTTAATAAGTTGCGCAACTTTCATGCAGTTGCCGCCTTTGACGCGGACAACGAAGAGCAACAGAAGAAGAAGAAAATGCTACACACACACACACAACTCAGCCAACGCCAACAACACTTTTGCCCTATAAAATTAACATATTAAGTTTGAAACAGAGAGTCAAACCGAAAGACACACAAATATATGTAGATAGACTGGCAGGACAACAGCACAAAAGAAACAGTGAATAACAAGTGCACTGCGAGAAGACGAAAACAAAGCGACAGCAAACTGCACTACGGAGTTACGAGTTGTTCATTGCAGTTCAATTGATGGAATAAGTTCATTGTAGTTCAGTTTTTGCTGAACGAACTAATTCGTGATAAAGTTCGTTCAGTTCGTTCAGTCGTAAAGTTCGTTTAAATGTAAGACACAAATGAAAAACATGAAGTAACGAACTAGTTGAACTACAATCAGGCATATATGTATGTAGTTCGTATGTTCAGTTTGCTGAATAGCTCAATTGAACTTATTCCAAACGATACGATACGATACGATACTAATGAGCATGTAAATGGTAAACTTTAAAAATCGATATTGCCTTGAACAAAACTTTATCACTTAACTCATCTAAAAATGAAGATAGAATGAATCTATCCTATTTATACCATATTTTCCTTAAAATATCGATAAAAATCGAACTTTTGTAATCTAAAAATAATTGAAAATTGACCACTGTAAAGCAAAGTGCAATTGAAATACAAAAATAAATAAGGCACATGATGTAATACATATGTATATATACATAAAATAAAACCAATACGAACAGTGGTGCAAAATGCTTGACAATTTAAGAATTTTTAAATAAAAAAAAAAAATAAAAAAAAACTCAACTAATGAAATAAGCAGCAACAACAAATGAAGCTAACGACATTTCGGAAACGCCCACGCATCGGTATGCGTGGAATGGAAGGGAGTGGAGGCGGGAGGGGAATGGAATGGAATTGATGGGTGTTGGTTGCCTTTGTTGATAGTCGTTGTTGTTGTTGCTTGTAAATTATTTAATAACATTTCTTATGTTCAATTGTTTTCGTTGTTCTCTTTTGACATCATTTTTAGCGACATTTGGTTGTTTTGCTTGGTTTGGTTTGGTTCTGTTTACGTTTTCTTCTTCTTATTCTTGATGATATTTGACAAGAATCAACACCAAAACAGGAAGAACAAGAAAAAGCAAAAGTTTAAATCATTTATTGTTCTTTGTTTATTCATATTCCTGTATTGCAGTGGAAGTGGGTGGAGGGGGAAGGCGGGATGGCTGTTAAATAAATGATTCATTGATTTTGCTTAATTTCAAGTTCTGATGAAATTTCGCATGTGTTCTACAAAATATCGCATGACGCAAGCATTTGCATTTTGCACACAGTGCCAGTCAAACTGTGTTCCCACGCTCGCACAGTGGCTGTCAAAGCGTTGGGCAGAGACACAAATCAAAAAAAAAAAAAAAGGTGAAGCGAACGAATAGAACGAACATGTGTTGCCAACATGTGTTGGCAACATGTCGCTAGCAACAACAGCCTTTTGCGGTTTGCAAAACCAAAACAAAAAAACTACGGCCACAATTTGCGATTGCAAATGAAGAAAACAAAAACAAAAAAAAGTTAATCGCAGCGTCGCTTCCTGCTGCTGCTAACTGGCAGAGTTCCCACGCGCCGACGTCTGCAATTTTCAGTTGTTGTTGTACGTCTCGCTTGAGCACAAGTGCAGCTCAAACTGTGCAACTTACAAAACTGCAACTTGTTGCGCCAACAATTGTAATTTGATTCTCCTTTTCTGCCAATTGCATCCAATCCCCCCCCCCCCATGAAACCACTTATGACTCATAGCTTAGCCCAACCCAGCCTTATACATAAGTTAGATGAATTTAGACAAAGTCGAGTATGCCCAACTACGAGGTACCCTGCATTCAAACATACAAAATATGAAATAAACTTGATCTGCGTATGGTATACAGAAACCTGCATGTGTCTCTAGCTCCTAAAGTCTCCGAGATTGACACGTTCATACGGACAGACAGACAGACAGACGGACAGACGGACATGGCTAGTTCGCTTCCTTCTGCCTGTTACATACATTTGCAGTACTTTAGAACTCCCTTTTTCCCATTTTGAATGCGAACATAAAAATGGACAACAAAGGCAAAAAACAAAAACAAAAACATTCTTTTATAGTGGGTGGGAGCGACATTTACCGCCCACTGGCTATGCCGCAATGCGGCAGCGTCTGACATCAATATTTCAAAATATTAAAGTACACACACACACACACACACACACACACACACACACACACACACACACACACACACACACAAGCTCGCTGCATAAGTTATGAAAATTACAACAAAGAAATGCGTCTGGCAACATTTTGGGCAGCGCTGGCAACATCGTTTTGATTAATGTTTTAGGGCGTGTCAGCAACAACAACAACAACTAGAAGCTACACTAAAAAAAAAAGCTTGTGTATGTTTGGTATGTATGTATGCGACGCGACGGCTTCAGTTAAGGCAACAACAGCTTCCGAGACAACCGAAAAGGGAGGCTCGTTGGCGTCGACGTCATTGCCAAAAAAAAAATATATAAATATATATGCAAACATATATACAATACATACATACATATATAACAAAAGCAGCGACGCGACGCTTCAAGAGTGCGTGCGTTAAAGCAGCGCAGTAGGCGTTCAGCCAAAAAGGCTGGTCTCTGCCGCTGCTCTTGGAATTTTTGTTTTATTGCCTGCGCAGTCGACGTCGACGCAGACGCAGACGTTGCCGCTGACGTTGACTTCGGCGTCGTTGTCGTTGCTGCGACCTTGAGCATAACAATTTATTGCTTCACGTGTGCGAATAAGCAACACAATAAATGTGCGAGCGCAAGGGATACAGCCGATAGTGGCAGACAGAGAGAGCGAGGCGCAAACGCAAAGACAACAGAGACGCGCCTAGCAACAGCGCGGACTTCGAGAAGAAGAAAAACAAATTGTTGTTGTTGGTCGTGACAGCTTTTGTTGTTGTTGTTATATTGTTGGGGGCAGATGTTGTAACTTGGCGTCAACCGTTGCCAGACGCATCAATTTTGTGTGTCCAAACGAAAGTAAAACCAAAACAAACAAATGGCAAAACACACACACACACACACACAAAAAAACAACTAAAACGGCATGTTAAACAAACTCACCACGCCCTGCCTACACCAATTCCCTACCTCCCCACCTCCCCACTTACCACTACACACAATACACCACGCATCGTCGCACTAATTTTGGCTCGTTTTTTTTTTTTATTGGCAATTCTTTTTATTAGAACATCATTTTTGCTCCATGGTACACTAATACACCAGCAACAACAATAACAACAACTAACCGCAACAAAATAAACTTAAAGCTCTACGCACAAACTTTTGCGTTCCTGTTTCGTTTGTACGCAATTCTTTTTATTATTCTTCGACCTTCATTTAGTTCATTAACATTCTTCTTTTTTTTATTTTTTTTGGTACCCGAAATAAAACACACATAGCAACAACAACAACAAGAACAACAACAACTATAACTGCGTATCGCATAGTTTTGTTGTACGCATAGCAAAAGGTGCGAAAATGCCAATAAAATGAGTACCATGTACAATGCTAACAACAACAACATTGAGGCGCCAAAAAATACTAAACATGGCTATTTTACATATATGTACATATGTATATGTACACACTAACATACATACATATGTACACACTTAAATACATATGAACGCACTTACATACATATGTACATACTTAAATACATGTATATGCACATTGATACAAGTGTTGTCAAATCTGACTTAAAAATTTTGAATATCAGCCGCATTTAAAAATTGTGTGAATTTTGGAAATGTCGAACTATATTTAAATGAATTCTAAACAAAAAACCTAAATTATTATTTTTATTTTTATTCTGATTTGAATTTTCTCCTATTACGTTAAAAGATTGTCGTCTTTTTGGTTATCTATGTATATTACTCTTCTTCCCTCTATCTGTGTCTCTTTTCTTTTTCTCCCACCCACCGTAAACCCCATCGCAATCAGTTTGCTAATGAAGCGTCACGCGCACACAAGTACACACACACACACACACACACACACACACACACACACACGCACGCACACAATTAGCGATACAGCTTTTAATCTGCAGCACGCACCTGTTGTAGTTGTAGTTATTGTCGTTATATTTTTGCTGCTGTTGCTGTGCGTAAAAAAAAAAAAATTAAATACTTAAAATTTGTTGAAATTGCGTTTGATTTTGCTTTTGTTGCCATGCGTCTCGATTTTGGTCTATGTGCGTGCGTTTGTGTGTGAGTGCGTATCAAGTTGATACTGCCGCGCTGTCCGCTGCCCCCACCTTCACAACGCGCATAAGCTGCCCAGACGTCGCACTCTTGACAAATATACATACACACATACATAGCGAAATACTGTGTTTTTATATATTACAAGTGTGCTTATTTTTACGAACAGCGTTATTTTTAGACTATGCGGAAGAAACTGGCCAAAAAAAAAAATTGTCAGTAAATTTTCCATTGTAATAAAATTGTTGCCGAGGTGTGTTTATTTCTTTGGCCATATGTGTATCACGTATTTCAATTATCATGAACGAGACGCTGGCCGCCCTCGTTCGTCGCCGTGGCTGTCGCTACTATCAGCAGCAGCAGAAAGGGGCGGCAGCAGCAACAACAATTGCGCGCGTTTTTTTTTTATCGTCTCACGCGCGCGACTTTTTGGCAACAATCGCATACGCTGAATCATATTAATGTGTGAATATGTGAGTAATTGCATAATATTATGTATAGAAATATATGTACATATAAGCAACAAGGCAGCCCGCCAACATATTTTTATTGTGCGGCGTCTATTTTCGCTAATAGTTTAACACACACAAATGTATATAAAAATATGTTTGTGTGTATTAGCGCGCCTAGTAACAGGTATAACAGACAACATCCAAAAACAAAAACAAAAGCAAAAGCAAAAACAAATACAAACATAAGCAGCACAACAATAAAAAAAAAATCAAAAAAAAAAAAAAAGCAAAGCTAGCGCGCTGTCTCTGTCGCTGCCTGCAATCTGAGAATCTGTCTCGATGCCCAATGCGAGTGTGAGTGCACTCGGCAGAGCGTCGTCAGCAGCAGCAGCCGAACCGAAGAAAGAGCGTGTGAGCGAGACTGAGAGCGAAACGAGACGAACCTGTGTGCGGGTGCATGTGTATGTGTGTATGTGTGTGCGTGATGCAGTTTGTGAATGGAAAGCAGACGGTCAGAAAGCTTTACGCGCCAACTTGCAGTTGTGTTTGTGTATGAGTAAAAAAGTAGTAAAATAGTAAGTAGTAGTAGTAGTAGTAGTACAATATGTATATATGGGCGGCGAGGGGTGCTTAATATGTTTTGCTTTATTTTTTTTTTTGTTTTTTTTTTTTCGCAGCAGCAGCACCGCGTCTACGTCGGCAAAAGACATTGAACCCAAACCAAAGCCAAATGAGCCTGGATAGCCGAAAGGGGCGATAGAAGTTGGGAGGGGTGAGGGTAGGAGGACGTGGACGCCACGTGGCATGAGCACAGACATCCTTGAAATTAGTGTGTTGGCTTTGAAGCACACAAACATAAGACAGAGAGAGAGAGAGAGAGAGAGAGAGAGAGAGAGAGAGAGAGAGGGAGAGAGAGACAGCAAAAGAGCGAGAAGGCGCATTTGTTTTTTTTTTTGGGCGTAGTACAAACTGCGCAAGACGACGCTTGGGGATGTTTCCCCAAAATATGGGCGAGAGGATGACGCCATGGGCCCGCCGGCGGACATAATGAGCCATGAAAGCCACGCGCCATCAGTTGAGTGGAGAGGGGGTGGGGGGAGGGGAGAGTTGGCAACAGAGGCGGAAGATGTACGCTATGTAATGCGTAGGCTAAAAGGCGCCAACGAAATGTACAAACTCTGGCGATAGGGGGTGGGTGTTGGGTGTTGGGCGAGAGCGAAAATCAATGAAAGCTTTTTAGAAGCCCCCCACGCCATCAACTCTGCCTGTTGTGAGAACAAACATTGTGGGGGCGAGAGCAGAGCAGCGTGTGTAGTAGAAAAGTTTACTACGTTTCACGTTGACGTAGGCGATCGATTTTTAGGTGCGTCATTATACGCCCACACAGCAGCAGCAGCAGCATCGCTAACACTAGTTGAATATGAGTGGCAATCAAAACAGGATGATGCAAGCACGAAAATGACATGAACAGTAACAAAAGAAGAAAGGGAATAGATCAGAGATGTCTACAACGCTAGAAGGTTCAATAAAGAATAAGAGAGAAACAAACTCGAGACTGAGAGAAAGGTAGAGTGCTGTATATCAGTAGAAGCATATTAAGTACAGTAACACATAACAGTGCAAGAATGTATAACAGTAGAATGTATCACAGTAAAAAAAGTGTATAACAGTAGAAGAATGTATAACAGGAGAAGAATGTATACAGTATTACAGTGCTGTATAACAGTATATGAACAGTATTAAAGTACAGTAAGTGCTGTATAACAGCAGAAGAATATCAAGTACAGTAACACATAACAGAAGAATGTATAACTGTACAGTATTACAGTGCTATATAACAGTACAGTATTACAGTGCTGTATAACAGAAATCAGAAAATGTAACTTGAACTTGACAAAGCGAGGAATAATTTGGTACAGTTTTGTTTGTTACGCTAGCTTAAACCAAGGTGTATAAAGACAACAGTAGTGTATGACACTAGTATAACAGTATAAAAGTAGCATAGGACAGTAACTAGTGATGGGAAATGTTGAATCGGTTAACAAATGATGCGATTTATTGAAGAAACTATAAAAAAAAGAAGAAAAAAAAGTTACTCACCGGAATCGGAGGGTGTCGGCAAGTCAGTTTCCATCTCGTTGCAACGCGTATAGCTATGATCGCTGATGTGACGCATGAACAGACTGTTGTTGCCATCGAGCGATGCTGATAAGGAGCTGGAGTCTACCAGAGAGCAATCACCATCATCAGAATCACAATCGGAGCTGGTTGCTGTTGTTGCTGGCGGTGACAAAGTAGTGGCAACTGTTGCTACTGCTGTTGCGGTATCTGTGACAGTTGTGTTGACAGTGGTCAAATGTGACGATGATAGCTGCGATTGCTGACTAAGCACATCGAGGACATCATTGATTTGTGGCTCAATGGTGGACATGCGATAGGGCAATAGATCAATGCGTTCCTTGCTTGTATTCTGCAGCTCGCGACTGAGATGATCGATATAGTTGGCATCGGCGCTGCTTGTCAGCGATATGTTGTTGCTGCCCATGACGCAAGCACGCAAATCGACATTGTGACGAAATTCGGGCAATATGGATTCATCGTAAGCGCTTTGAGGCGTATCAGGACGCACAAAGGTTTTGTTGTTGGTGGTAAGTGTGGCTATTAAACGCTGTTGTTGCAACTGCTGCAATTGTTGCTGTTGCTGCTGCTGCTGCTGCAGTTGTTGCTGCGTAATGCTTTTACGCAGCAATGATGCACCTGGCGGTATATGTTGCTCGGCATTTATTATCCATCTTGCATCAGTTTGTTGCAATGCCAGGCGTCTTGTTGCATGTTGTGGTATTGAAATTGTTGCTGTTGCTGGCTTGCCAGTGTACTGGCAATTATTGCTCTTAGGCTCTTTTGCTTTCTTTAAATCTTTCTCTTCTTCCTCAACTTCATCATCATCGTCATCTTCCTCATCCACCTCTTCCTCGGCTGGCTCTTGCTTTATTATCAACGTACTGCCTGTTACAACAGCTGGTGGCACGGCGCTGCTATCACTATAGCTCGATGCTGCCGAATTGCTCTCATTGGATTTATTATTATTGTTGTTGCCACTGCTTGTGGCAACATCAGCGGTGCAATTGTTGTTGGCATTAGCCATGCTGCTCGCAAATACAGACCACATGCAATCAGCATTACGCAGCTCGGGTTTAATGTCCACATCGAGCATATTATTAATATCGCAGTGTATATCGCTCATCGACATCGAATGCGTGCGACTATTTGCCGCTATTTTGGCCACATCACCCTGTATGCTGGGCAATTTGTAGTTGAGTAAATCTGTGGGTAGATCGAGTAGATCATCGAGTGCCATAAAGTCATCAAAGATTTGTGGTGGCTCGTATGTTTCAAAGTCATAGGCGTAGTCGCTGCTGTTGCCAAGGCTAGCGCCCCCTCCGTTGCATACAGTTGTCATTTTGTGTAATATTTCTTGTCCTTCTTAATTGTTGTTGTTGTTATAACTTTCAACTTCCTTGTTGCACAACAGCTCTTCTAAACAACAAAAGGAAACAAAAGCATTAATTATAGCAAAACATCAAATTGCCAAGTTTCTAGTATTATCTATATATTTCCGATTTCGATTAAAGCATTCGAATCGGGAATCACAATTAGTAGCTGTTCTGAATTTCGAATATCAATAACACATATACATATCATGAAAAGTTCTTCGGAAATGGAAACATTTCACTTTTACTCATTATTCGCAACAAAATTATTATAACTGTAAGCTTATATCATACACATTTTACACAGATTGTTTCCGCGTTAATAAAAAAAAACAACTTATTTTACACTTTGTTTCATTTAATATTTCCTTGATATGTTTTGATATTTAAATATTTTTTTTTGTAAATCTAACGAAATTTATTTCTTTATAAATTTAATTTTTATACTTTCATCTGATTAACTTATTATTATTATAATTATATTCTTGTAGATACCCGAAGAGTTGCAATAACTTAGAAAAAATATGGATATACCATGGGAACAATCGGACAAAATTAACACTTTGTATGAGAAACTTTACTTCGACGATAACTTCACTTTTTCTTATTATTATTTATAATTATTATTTTTTTTTTTTATGGAAATATTTTTTTGTTTTCTTTATTAATTTAGAAAAAATAAATAAAACATTTGTAACTGAATTTTGATAGCACTATACGCTGCCGCAGTCGCGTTCGCTGCTAACGTCGGCAGATAGTTGACAGATTTTTTTTATGCAAAAGTAAAATTATAAATACATTTTGAAATTCATGCGATTTTAATGACTTCGGCCACACGGTGCCGAACACACACACACACACACACACACACAAACACACATAGCAGAATAACGGTTAATCGAATCTGATTTATTTGCAACTGCACTGTCTCTCTCCGTTCACTTGCTCTCTTCTCACTTCATCTGATCTATTTTGACAAATCTTTTTTCATTTTTTTTTGCATGCGAAAAGGAAGTAACAAATTTTGAAGCGCGTGCCGCGCTTTCTTGCACTCCCTTACTCCCTTTTTGATTGCACAAACTACTATTCGCAACGGTAAAAAAAAAAAAAAAAGCAGCGTCGCGACGCCCCGACGTCTGTCTCTTTTCTACTTGCGCGAAAAGCGAAAACTAAGAAAGACTGCGAAAATACAAAGAACAAATGCCGGCATATTTGTTCCATGTGTGTGTGTGTGTGTGAGTGGCGCCAAGCATATACATGCACACACCCATAGAAAAGAGCTTTGCATGTGTGCTTGAGTGTGATGCAGCTGTAGATTTTTTTTTTGTCTTTTGTCTATTCTAATTTTTTTTGCTGTTAGTTTATTAATTGCGAAATTGCGGCAGTTTTTCGCTTTTAATTGAAAATATTGATTTCTGTTTTTTAATTTTTATTAATAATATTTGAAAATAATTTACTTACTTTTGCTGTGCTGTCTTGTTGTATATTTAATTCAATTAAATATTTAATCCAATTTGAGTGTTTTTTCTTTTCTTTTTGCTGTTGTAGTTGTTGCCGTTGCTTTAAAACACTTTTTTTAATTGTCGTCACAAAACAGCAAAAAAAAAATAAATATTTTTACACCCGAAAAAAAATAATAGCACACGCTGTGAGCACAAAGCTCAACTGAAGAATATATAGCAATTATTTCCGTTTTGCACACTCAAAAAACAGACACACATACACACACACACAAAGACAAGTTTAGCGTCGTGTAGCGTAATTTTTGGCAATTTGGACTCCTTTTGTAGATGCTTCGTTTTCTTTACTGCTTCTTCTCGAATCAGCAGCAAAAATTTGCAAATGAGCTAGCGACATCTATCTCGCTCTCTCTCCTTTAGCTATCCTTCTAGAAGACACATTTGCACACTGAAGACGCGCGTACTTGTTGTTGTTGCGGTGTTTTTATATTTGATTTATATTTGTATTTGTATTTGTATTTGTATTTGTATTTGTATTTGTATTTGTATTTTGCTTAACTTCACATTCCACTTGCCAAATTAAGTTTTTTTTCTTCTTAGAAATGTTTCGAAATAGATCTTTAAATGATATTCGGCGTTTGTCCGTTTTGTTTTTTTCGAAAAACTTAATATTTTGCACTTGTCATGTTTTTAGTACTTTGTTTTTAGTTTAGTTTCGTTATTATATTGTGTTTATAAAAATTGATGTTATTTGAATTTTTTTGTTTTTTTGGTAACTGCAGTTGTGTGTTTTGCTTTGATTACTTGTTGTCGTCTTTTTGCTTTGTCTAAGTTAAGGTATTTGATTTCAGAATTTTAATTTCTGATGATTTTTGTTGGTTGGGCGGGAAACAGCCAAAAACTACAAAGACGAAGAGCCAACTACGCGTCACACGTTCAGCCGTGCCGGAGTCACAAGTAAGAGTGGCGTATCCGTTTTCAGAATTTCAACTGACTACCTACTATATAAAAAAAAAATTGGGACGGTTCGATATCTGACTCGACTCGACTCGAGCTAGCTGCCGCAGTCACTCTCTGAGCGTGGTGTGTGGTGAGATGGTGAGAAGAGCAGAAGAGCGTACACAAACAAGACGGCAGCACTGACTTTGAGTGAAAACTGTGTATGTATGTGTGTGTGTGTGTGTGTGTGTGTGTGTGTTGTATTTGCGTATTGCTTTTAGTGTTTGTGTGTGCGCTCATAGTTGTTGCTTTTGCTTATTTTACACCTTAGACTGCGCAATTTTGTGAAATATAAGTATTTCACAAATGAAAAGCTTTTGCAAATGCACACACATACTTACAACATTTAGATTTCATTAGACAGCGCAACGGAAAAGCTAACAAAATAGCTCACGTGTCACTCGGCTCTCAGGTTACGCTCTCTGTTTATTTACCTTTGTTTTTGGAGGCTTGCAGCCGGCCGGTCAGCAGGCCGGTTTCGCTCTTGAGTACATTTTGTATGCGTGTACAAAGATTGAGCGCGAACACGTGCATGTGTGTGTGTGTGTGCATTGTGTTTGTTTTGAGTGAAAAACGTTGATAGCCGAGTTTTGTTTACAAAACAAAATGAGTTTTCGTGCTATTATTGTTGTACCGAAAATAAACAATAACAATTAAATGAAAAAAATGTGCACATGCAAATGCATGTACATGCATACATACATACATATATGATGCAATAAATACATGTGTACATATATGTATGTATGCATATGCAGGTGTGTAAGTACATACAAATGTATGTACATACATATGTATATATTTCATTTATGTCTATAAGCTCTTTGGCTAGTTGTTTAGCTGTATGTGTGTGTGCGTATGTGTAATTTAAGCTCTTTCTTTGCGCCTTTACACTTGCCCCCAGTTGGGGCAACTCTAATTTCAGTTTGTCAAGTTGATTGAACTCATGAACTTTGTGCGACGACGACTAAAAACAAAACTGAAAGAAAAGCCACAGCTAAAATACAGCAACAAAAAGCAAACAGAAGCAGACGCACTGCAAACTGAAAAGATAGAGAAAAAAAAACAAATGAAAAGAAACAACAAGTTTCATATGAAACCTACCTCAAGTCTAATTAAATTATGCGACCCAAATGAACAAAAAACAAAAACCACACACACACACACACGCACCAACAACAACAAAAACAACATTCGAGGGTATACAGAGTCATGTGAACGGGATATGCGGGGTGTACAGCTTGACACACAGGCTGTGTCGCGAGCATCGAACTCATCAACATATTGACAGTGGGAATGGGAGTGGGAGTGGGAGTGGGACGGCGAGCAACAGGAGTCAAACTGGATTTGCATTGTCCTATCAAATTACATTAACAGTTTCAGCTTCAGTTTTTGCTAGATTTAGAAAGGCTATAAGAACATAATCGTGTTGACAAAAGCAGCAGTGAAAAGGATGGGCGAGATGGGACTACAAAATAATATGTAGAAAATTCAATACGCAGAAAATATATGTAAATCCTAGCAGAAAACATCAGGGACCGTAACTGTTAAAGTTTTAAAAGAAAAATGGCAGTGTAACAATTATTTTCAAAATTGTATTTAAAAGTAACAAAATAACACTTTTTTTTTTAAAACAGTTTAAATGTTACGAAATAAGAGTTATTCAGTAACTTATTTTAAAAAAAATTAAAAATAAAAGTTAAGTTAAATATCTTTTAAAAATATGTTTGCATACTTAATTTTCGACCGATTGTTCCAATGACAGCCTGATTTTTAAAAACATATATATTTATTAATTAATACAAATTTGTATTATAATATAAATCACTGATTTGGCTTTTAAACATTGAAAAAAAAAAGAAGCATCTGTGGCAAAAATGGGTTTATAGAGTTGAATGCAGGGAGTCTTGTAGTCGGTCAGACTCGACAAGCGCATTCTTACTTGTTGATATTAGTTACATACCAAATATTGGCAAACCGACAGACGTCATTCCGCATTGACCCGTTTGATTTGATTTGTCCCAAATTCGCCCATCCCAAAGAATATTTCGGGACGAAAGGGATTCCCCTAAGGATCCTATCTAATGGGTGTGATTGTGAGTGTGCTTTCCATCAGCTTGTTCGTTTCTCTTGTTTTTAAAATTCGCTTTTATGTTCGATTCCGTTGATTTGCACTTTCGGAGCGTGCATTTTGTTGTTATGGCCCTTGGCTCTCTCTATGACAATGCCCAGTATAAAATGCGAGAATGTGTTACCCGTTTTAGCTTTAAATTCTTTCTGCAATCACTGTGGACGGCAGTCCACGCTAGGGACGAAGCAGCACGAAGTGTGCAAACGGCTACTAACATTATATAGATCAAGAATGAAAGATCGAGCTATATACCGATCGAAAGGTATTACTTTAACTAAGAAAAGTGCAAACTAATACTTTTGGTAACTCACCTGGTTTATGAGATATAGGCGAACAGGTGAGAAGCCGTTGGGGCTTTTTGGTCGCTTCGAATGACACCTCGTTCATCCCAATCTGTTTGCAATTTTGCACACTGCAAAAAATACTTAGACACAATAAAAACAAGCTGAATCTTTTTGCGAATTTTATTATTTAAAATAGTTCTTATATTAATCAGAAATTAGTTCGTCACAAAATTAGATATCAGAAGTTTTGTGAATTTAATATGCAAGTAGTTTCTCAAAATATCATTCCTCGCTTGTTTAGTAACTCAATAAAACGGAATTAACAACTAGGTGAAAAAGTATGTATACGAGAAGTACTTTTGGGCTTGCAACTTTTACTTGCTGGGTAGTTACACACATACATATGCAGTTTGTTTTGTTTTGACTTCACATCGAATGCGACGCCGATGCCGAGCAAGTAATATTGCACTACAAAAACAACAATAAGAACAAGACGCTTCGTCAGGTTGGCGCGCATTTTGCCTATGTCAATTTGTATTTCTTCTCTGTGCACTTTCTGTTTAGTTTTCGTTGCTGTTGTTGTTGTTCTTGTTGCTGTTCTTGCTGCTGTTGCATTTTTTCAGCTACGCTTTTGTATTGCAAGTGTTGTTGTTGCTTTTGCTGTTGGCATTTGCGCAATTATTTGCGCGTGTGTAAAATGTTTCTCTTTCTGCTTGTTATTTTTATTGCTGTTGTAGTTGTTGTGTCTTTTTCCCTTTTCCAATGCGTCGCCATTGCGATGAAAACCAACTGCGTAAATAATAGCAACAAGTGAGGTCCCAAAGTCAAGCGTCAGGCAGCTCATTTAGCGTTAGCGTTGAAAGTTTTTAATTGTTGTTGTTTTTGTTGTTGTTCTTGTGGCTAAATGCAAAAATTATCTAATTTTAATGCTAATTCTGTAAAGCCATTAATACATCATATTTGAATTTGTTTCTCTTTATTTGCTTTCTCTGCTTGTTTCAAACGGCAATTGAAAAAGCTCGTTAAAAGCTTGCAAACGATTGCGCAATTTGTAACAGTGCATCGATAACATTTCGTTAAAGTGTGCAAAATGCAAGAACAAGAATTGAATGCGCTTTTACAGAAAAGGCGGCAACTGATACGCTCTTTCTCTCTCTCTCTGTCTTTGGCTGTCTTAAGCTCACTGCATATTTAACAGCTTACACGTGTGGCAACATTGTAATCAGGCATGCGGAGCGGGTGTTTAACGTGACGGGGATGCAGGGTGGTTACAGTTGATAAGACGGCGTCGTCGACTTTGTTGCTTCTGCTGTTATATTATTGTTGTTGTATTTGACAGGTGTTGCTGTAATTGCAATTTAAATGCGTCGCACCGTCTGAGACTCAAATGAGAGACATTTTATGGCCATGGGCGCCACGTGTGGAACAAATGTACCAAAACTAGTACAATATTTAATCGTTACTTAATTTTTACGAAATGCTACATTTAGCCATTTATTAATATTTGCATAAATTATTGGTTAAATAACCAAACAACTGAAATTCATCAAAACTAATGCATAATAATGCATTTTTCCCTCTCTAAAACGAATTTCTGTGCCTCAATTTGTTTTTTTTGTTGTTTATATTGTTTTTATACAGCAGGTCTGCTGCGATTTTCGTTGGTACTTTGCGTATTTGATTACGCGAGAATTTGCCAAAATTCGCCTAAATTTCCCGCGTATTTCCCTACGAGTTCCCATTAAAATATCTCACAGCAATGGCAGTGTCAATAGTTGTTGTCAGTAATCAAAAATGCACATCGTATATATGTATGTATGTACATACATATGTATGTATATGTTTGCCAGCTTCCCAGCGGGAATTAACCCGAGCGCTTACTTTTGTAATTGATAAAGTAATCAATGCTTTTCGGCAGTTTTTTGTGGTTTGATGAAACTATCGCTGTTTCGCCGTCAAAATTGTGAGGTGTCTGCCGTCTTCATGAACGTTCTGCTGCTAAGCCGGCAGAATTGTGTGGTGTTCATATATGTATGTATGTACATATGTACATACACCAAAAATTTACAAAGTGCAAAGAAAAATGCAATGAATTTTGTGTATTGAGTGTTAAAACATAGAAGATGACAACTACACTTAAACAATTTTTTGGGCAATTTCGTCTCTGATCTATGTTCTTTTGTTGCCGAAAGTTATTTCGGTTATTTTGGTAAGTTGTGCTTGATAAATGCAAATTTGTAATTTCTAATTAACTAAATAATTGATTCATATATATTTACAGATATACAAAAACAGAATGGCTACACGAAATGGCCAACAAAAACCGCCATCATAAAAGAAACTACGACGAGCGTAAAAAGAATCAAGGCCAAGACAAAATTAACACTGATATTGATGACAATAATGATAAGAGAACTTAAACTTAACTTAGTTTAAATACAAAAATTTAGTTTTAAGACTATTAGAAATTAACTGAAATTGAAACTGAAAAGAATGATAAGGTTATTAGAAATGATCTGAAATTAAAAATGAATATGTTATATGATAATGTAATTTTATTTTATTTTCAAAAAGAATTTAACCACAGTGCAGCTTACTTTTCAGACAAATCAGATAATTAATTAATAATAAGTTATGAGAAAATCAATCACTTTTTAATTAATATAATCAATGATATAAGCAAACAAGACAGCGAACACTTTTTTCAAAAGTAATCTACATTGTGGACAGTAATATAATCACACACAATACAGCTTACTTTAAAAAAAAAAAAGAGCAGCGGTCTTGTAAGTGGTTACATTTTTGTCCGCAATAAGCAGCGAATACAAGAATAAGCTGCGTTGTAAGCGTTTACACAGGCATGGAAGCGCTTCCAACTTCCAAGTAAGCATCACGTAAGCGCTCACCTCAGCGCGCGATTTCCCGCTGGGTTGTTTTGTCGTTTATAATTGATCAGTGGCAACCTTGGCCATGCGCGCCACATGTGCCACAAAAACCATTACATTATTAATTTGTATTGACAATTTTACATATTAAATTTAAAGAAAATATGGTTTTTTACATTTTAAAGCATTTAAAGGTGTATATGCACATACAAACATACATGCATACATATGTTTATACATATGTATGTGCAAATGTGCATACATTGAACACAGTCCGTTGATAAGCGGAACACATGCGACCAATTTGTATGGTGTCCACTTGGCAACTTTGTTGTAAACTGCGTTGTTTTAGCCAAACGCAATATATATACATACATACATACATGTACTTACTATGAAAATGCAATTGAGTTGACAAACCGACGCACAGTGGCCCAACCGAGCCTTAACAGTGCCAAAAATCAAAATGGTGTTGAAGTAAAAAGTTAAAAAACGTAAAATTGTAACCTTATGTCTGAAATAGAATAATTTTAATGTATTGTATTAAAAATGTAATTAAATTATTTCAAAAACTACTGCTTTCAACATCATTTGTAAACTTTATGCTGAATTTTAGCATCTATTTCTGAATGTAGCTACGTAGCTAGAACTATTTGATGCTTCAATATTTCTTAATTTCGGAAACCTGCTATTTGACTTCTATTAAACTAACAGCAACAAAACAAAAAGCTGTGAAAGCGGCTCGGCATTAGGATTTTAAGAAAACGATAAATCGATTTTTTTAATTACTCCAAATTTATGCTTTTTGGTGTTCCACGCTTATCGATATTTTTCATGTGTTTCAAAAGAATATTTGGAAAATAAAAATATTTAAAACGATTATACGAAAAAACATCATACTAACAAGATATTATTTTGCAGTCAGATGCCAATATGTTGTCACTGTCTTAACGATATTTTCAAGGAGCTGTCACCGTGACACCAAAATCACCAAATTGCTCATATCTACATAGCCTCCATCTATGACTTGGCAAATGGCAAATGCATTCCGCGTTGACTTTTGTTTTGTTGTTGTTGCTGTTGCCCTTGGCGCCAGTTGTCGTTGCAGTTGCGTAAAAAACTGCAATAGTAAATTATTGTTTGAAATGAGCTTTCATAGTTATTTGATTCATAGCGGTAATCTCATTGGCAGCAATGATTGGCAATTGTAAGTACATGCATAAGTAGACAGACACAGCGACAAAGCTATTTCTATTTCGAGAGACTTCAAGCGAGTTTCATTGATAAGAATAATTTTGTAAGCTGATATTGAGGAGAGAATATATTTCAAATGTTCCAAATAGGGTTATGGGAATGGGAAATAAATGACATGAATTACATGTAATGCACACATGTAAATAGTACATACATACATATGTACATTTATGTATAATTCAGTTCCGTAATTGCATTTTTATATCACTGTAGACGACAGTCAACGCTAGTGACGAAGAATCACGATCAGTGCGAAAGAAAAATTAATTATTTTTGACATTTATTTCATCAAATTTGAGCTTGAAACTGTTTATAAATTGTTTTTACAACAATATTAATAAGGCAAATGTATTATTAGGTGTAAGCAAGCTAGGAAAATTAAAAAAAAGATAAAATAACAAGTAAGAACGTTGCAGTCGGATGCACCCGACTGCGATATACTCTTTTTTTAGCCTCTTTGCGGAGTCAGAAGTGGGCGTGGCAATTGTATTTTTGCTCAAATCTTTCAAGTTTTGCCATCAACTTAAGTTTGGTTGGGCCCGTTGTACCAGTTTGGGAGAAACAAACATTGCTCGATTGCAAGGGCGGGGGTGGGCGTGGCAAAATTATTTTTATGCAATCTATTTAATATGACAATAGAATTCAACCTGCAAAATTTGGGGACTCTAGCTAAAGGGGTGTGGGAGATACAGACTTTGCTCATTTGTGGGGGCGGGGTGGGCGTGGCCAATATTTTTTTATTCAGATCAATCAAGGATGTGATAGGTAGCTTTTGTGCTAAATTTGGTTACTCTAGCTAAAAAACTGTGGAAGATATAGGTTTTTGGGGTTTGTGGGAGAAGGGGTGTCTGTCGGTATATACCAACATGTATACCAAGTTTGGTTGCTCTACCTTCAAAACTGTGGGAAAAACCTGCGTTCATACGGACAGACAGACGAACATTTTACAAACCCAATCTACTTCTTTTTTTTTCAAAAAAATTAAAAAAAAGAGTATTAAAATGATATAAAATTGAATAGACCCTTTCTATACAAAACAATATGAATAAATCTTAGTTAAAAAGAATATTTGAAATAAAAGAAATAATTTTTTTTACATACAATTTTCAATCGGCAAATTTGGTTAAATAGCTTAATTATTTGCAATTAATAACTAAACACCTAAACTAATTGTTTGATTTAATTAATCATATGATTCATTAACAGATTAATATTATTGTAGAGCTCGGCGCAGAATTCAATAGACAATGATATTGCAATAGGTAAATGTGAAAAGGATTACGCACAAGTGCAAAAAAAAAAAAGAAGAAAGGAAAACAAAAGTAAAGTAACAAGCAGGCAAAGACGACCAGACAAGAAGCTGCAACAACAACAAAATGCCTAACACGAATAAACAGACACAAGCAGCAGCAGCAGCAGCTGCAAAAACAACAATACGCAAAGAAGTAAGCGACAAAGACAATTGCCGAAGACGCTGCCCACCGATGGTACAGTCGCGGCATATACACACACACACGCACGCAGACAGACAGACATTCAGCAAAAAGGAGACAACAAATGCAGCGTTGAGCTTTATAACGGAAAGAACCTGCACTCACACATACACAGACACTGTACGACGCACGCTCAGCAATTTTATTGTTTGGTTTCGTTTTGGAGCAATCAGCGCCGGCCAAGAAAGTGTACTCAAAACAAAAACCAAGAACTGAGGCTCCGAGTCATTTTACCTCTCAGCAAAAAGCTTTGCGAGCGAAAGCATTTGCCATACTCAACGCAACAGCGCTGCTAACGCAGTTGCCGGCGTTTGTTCTGGACTGGTCCTTGCCGGTATTTCACAATGTGTAATAGTACACACATACATACCTGTCTGTGTGTGTGTGTGTGTCTCTGAATTTCACCAACAATTGAAACTGTATATGCAATTAACTAATTATAGACCGCATAGGCCAAAGTTGAATCATTGCGAAAATCGGTAAAAGCGCCTGACAGAAACCAACAACTGAGAGCGGCGACAACTTGCGAGTGAGGCAGACCAACACACCACACTGTGGTGAGCACGTGTATGAGCAATTGAGTGGTGCGGCAAGAGAGCGAGCGACATTTGAGTGAAAACAAATTTTGTAGCAACATGTTGCTGCAATATTTTTCCAAGCAAGCAAAGCTAAGAACGTTCAGTTCAAACTTAAATGTATATGTATAAGAACTGAATAAGATGGGAGTATTTGAGAGATATTGACCATTAGCTGTTTTTTTTTTTTAAATTGAATTGAAGGTTTAGAGGTGTCCGAGCAGTGCGTAAGCAGCTGGGTTGCACCTATTTGTTGTACACCAAAGGAAACAAGCTTATTCTTTATTTTGTTGGACGGTAGCGGGGGCGGGGGGTCGCCTGTGAGTTTGGCACAAATAGTCGAAGGACTTAGGGAAACGGGTAGAGATTTGTGGGCATGCCTGGGGAGTAGATGTCTCACGTTGCGTGCTGTCTGCGACCTTCAAAAAAGCCATAATGAAACCCAAGCAACAAGAACAACAAAAAAGTCAAAACAAACTTGCCAGACAACAAGAGGAAAAAGGACATTCAACTTGCTCATGCATAAGAGACAGGAGCTAAACAGCGAGATAGGAAGAGAGTGATAGATAGAGAGTGGTGTAGAATGGCAAAATATGTGCGGGTATATGCGCATCGTCATCGCAAGATAGTGGGTGTGAGAGGTGAAAGTGAGTGTGGGCAGGATACACGAGCCTGGCGTACTGCGCAATCAAGTAAATCTCCAAAGACGTCCTTCGTCCTTCATTATGCTTGCTGGCGCCGCCTACGCGTTTCGTGAAGGTCGCACAAAACACACAAATGGCCCGAAAAACAACACCCCGACGCAGTATCTCTGTATCCTTGCTCATGGCTCCTCTTCCTGTCGCTGTAAGCCTGCATCCTGATTGAGGCCATAACAAAGTCTGGGCTGCCGCCATCAGGACTGAAAATAAGAATAAACGAAGGCGAGGGCATCGAGACAGCTCCAGCTCCAGCTCCAGCATCAGAAGCAGCAGCGCCATTAACCTGACACAGTTTCAAGGACACAACTGCGGGGTAACGCCTAAGAAAGGTGACTGTTTTAGATATGTTTTCCTCCAAATTTTGATATTTGCTTCAATGATGCGCATATTTTTTTATAATTTTTTTTAGGACTTTGAACTTTGAAGTTTCTATGGCAGCTATAAGATAAAGTACAATTCTGATGAAATTCTGCTAAAACTTAAAATTGGCAAATTAAGTCATGTTATCTTGAAAAACCAAATTAAAAACAAAAAAAAATGTAAATATTACAATGCCAAATTTAAAACAAATTCAACTATTAACATGCGATTTTCGATTTAAGCATTCTTAGGATAACTAAGAAACTTGATGCGAGCTGGCCATTTCGAAAAAATGTGATGGAACCAGTGATTTACTGATCCTTAACACCATAAAGAAGTTGTATAGAGTGATATTTATAAAATGAAGAGTATGGCTATATGCTGTATATTAAAACTGAAGCTGGATGTATGCATGTATTTACTACTGCTTTAATATACTTTTGATTATCTCTAATCAATCAACAGAATTTTGATTTGTCATTCAAATCAAATTGGAGTTTTATGCTCTGTTCTATGGAATTTCAACTGGCCACACGCTTATACGCTGCTTACCTAATTCAAGCGATTACCGTGCCACACACAAACAGACACAAACACACACACACACACACACACACACACACAATTGCTTTATAATGCACTTGAGGTTAAAATTTGAAAATAAAGCAACAACAAAAGTGCTCGAAAAGTGGCGCACAAGTGCCCAGGCAAAGGACCCACTCCAAATGTTAAGAGGGTACCACTGCCGGCGGCATTTGGAAAATCTGCACCCCACATGCAACAATAACAACAACAACAAAAACAACAATAACAACAATAGAGCAACAAGTCAGATGACTGCTGGCGTGCGTGGTCGACTTTCAAATATCCTGCACATTTACCAGTCTTGTACTTTCCAGCTTAATTCATTTAATAATTGCAGTATCGTTCATCTGTTTTGAATCCCAAAATGTAATATTTAGTAAAAATATGTTTTCGAATATTGAAGACCGTTGCAAATCGCATTTATTAACAGTTATGAACGAACATCATCAACATTTAATAATAAGCTATTCAACAAGTACAAAAGTTTTCATTTATTCATTTAAAGTTAAATTAAAATCTTACGGTAAATACCGATATAACGTTGACAGAATTCAACTGAAAGATTGTATTTATATTAAATAATAATTTGCTTCAAAAATAATATATATAAATTTCTGCAAAGTTGGAAAATTGTTGAGTCCATTCGGTTCGATGCTTCAAAGCTTTAAGACACTTAAGCTTTGGTTTTCCGACCGGTTTTTGGAATTATGGCTCACTGAAAAACAAAAATGCTCAATTTAATTTTCAATAAATAAGTTTGATTGAATTATTTATACCTACAAAATAAAGAAAATTAAATTTTTTTTTTTTTCAATATTAAGTCAATTTAAGTCTAAGTTTTAAGCTTGAACTAAGTTCAAGTAAAAGACTGAAATATTATTTGGAACTGAAGTCTTCAACCCGAGTGGTAATTCGAAATTTCAGTCCCGATCTTAGTTCCTTTGCAAAATTCATTCCATAAATTGGCTTTCTTTTGTAATTGTTCAAGAGATATTAAAAAAATATGAATAGCAAACATTTTCAGACCTTAAAAGCTCAAAAATTATATAGGTGGAAGTAATATTACTTTAATATAATAAAAACAGCTATTTTCTAAAATGTAAGAAACTAACAGATTTTGATTTAAAAATTAATTAATTATACATTTGCAAAATTTGATGCAGATTCGCATACTAAGTCAAACATTTTCCTAGGCAGTACGCATTTTTGGTTAAATATTAAGCCAATTACAAGTGTATACCTTTATACATATATACCCGTTGAACGATTGTCGGCACAGGGTATACCAATAATAACAAAAAGCGCCAAATCCTACAGCCAATAGCAAAATAATGCAAATAAATGAAACGACCCCAAGCCCCGAAAAAAAGTCGGGGGTACCCTGATCTCCGATAGATTCTTTGGCATACCTTTGAATATTTGTTAGTGAAGCTGGGACCGGTACTTGGTTGCTTGTCGTAGGACGTCCTCGTAAATGTTGCACTTGAGGTTATCTGTGGAAAATCATTAAACACACGCACATACACACACATATATACACATAATGCGCCGATAAGCATGAAAGTCAGTTCTGCAGTCTCCCTTACTCTTCTAAAATCTGTATACTAGTTTCACAATTTTCCTTTGCCAGCGCCACATTGATCATTTCTTATTTCAAAATACGCTACAGTAAAAAAAGTGAAAAAGTGGTTTGATCACGTTCTGGTTTTCACTTTTGGTAAGAAATTGCATTAGTGAATGTGCCATAAATGTTTTGATTATCAGCTTTGACAAGGCTTTAATTGAATTTCATTTGCATTTTATTAAGGATTGCTCGAGAAATGAAAAACTACATATAAAGAAAACGAAATGGAATGGAATACTAGCGAAATTTATTCCTGAACCTTAACATTTTATCGTTTTCATTGAATTGTTAAGTTTACAGCTGTTAGTTAAGTCAATCTGTTATTGTGCCTGTTACTGTTAACGAGATGGAAATATGCTTTGGACATTATTTCGCTAACACATACTGATACATCCGTGTAAAACGAGCTAAGAATCAAGACGAAGATAGTTTTAAAATGAGCGGGTAAATAAAAAAAAAAATAAATAAATAAACAAAGACTTGAGCTATTTTTAAGGAGAAAATATCAATTTCAATATAGCGCAGATATCTGCAGTTAAGTTCAAAGAAAATTGTGGATTGACAAGCTACAATACAAAAAGAACATAAATAATAGCATTTTAAATTATTAACATAAATGTTAAATGAAATGGAATAATGCGATTTCCAGCTCATTCCATTTCATTTGAAGTGTTCAAAGAAAGTTTTGAACATTGAAAGAAATTTGCATTCCGGAACAGACCTAATTATCATAATTATGTTGAGATCTCTACTGAGAACTGGGTATTTGATAGTCGAGCACTCGCGGCTTGAGCATACTTACAAGTATTTCTTATTAGTTGATGTCTTTTTGTATCTTTTGTCACGCATTTTGCGTACAATTTCCGCCGGTTTGTCTCTAAAGAAAGAAAAAAAGAAGAGCCGTGACCTTTTCTGCGCCAGCTCCGACCGAAAATATACATACATATGTATGTCTGTGGATACTCCCGATATTTTTGGCCACCCTTAGAACTATTTGACAACAAATTTAGAATGCAGTTTGTTGGCACGACGACATCTCGACTTGTTTTAAATTTAGCCTACCTGGGAATTGCTGTCATGTTATTTGGTTATTTGGGTGCCACTAAATGCTACAACTGGCACTCAAAGAGAGAGATATACATATATATATATATATATGTATCTTTATAAATATATAGAGAATATTTGCTTTTTCAGTTTAATACTTACTAATCTCCATGGATTGTATCTTTGGTGTTCCTTTGCTTCTTAAATGCCTGTAACAGTTTCAAAGAGGGCGATTCTTCAAGTGACATGTCTATCAGAAAATCCAAAATATATTTATTTAATTTATACATTATTTAGGTATTCGTTACGTTTTCGTTTTCATTTACAATATCGTCTAAAATCGTCAAAGGGTATAATTTTATAATAACTTTGAGTGTTTTTTTTTGGAGTTAAGACATGTTGCACAGTGTAATTATCCAAAGAAAGTATTAAATATATCTTGGCATTTTCTGGTTCCAATCGACTTAAAAAAAATATACATCGGAAAACCAAAGGTATGCAAACTTGGCAGTTTCTAGATAAGGTACAAGCTTAATTTATTGATTGGCAAAACTTTTATTTGGAAAAAAAAGATGAATGCCTCAAAAATAGTTTGATTAGGGATAGTTATAAGTAGCTGGGATAAGATTGCTAGCGTCTAGCGGTATATTTTCCGAAATAATTGATTACTATAGATGGGGCTTATAATATGATAAGACGGCAAAGCGTTAAATGTAATGAATACTATGTTAAAAGTAAAACTAAAAAAAAATTATAATATCGATTTACACTTTAATTACTTACAGCTATTATAAATAGAAGACAATTTCTATAAAAGTTTAGTTTTCATATACCACTTATTGCCCACAAAATGTTCTACCGGAAGTTTCAGCTTGATGTTAAAAAAAACTACCAAATCACTGCATAATTAATGCCTTATATCATATATATAAATATATAATATCTCTTAAATTGTCCACTTATAATGGGAGGGCCTCTTGAAACAGGTGCTACGTATGCGAATGCGTATCTTTTGTGAATAGTAAGTTGGTTATCTTGAGCATAGGCCCAATACTAGTATCTTGGTACGAAATCTTATCAAAATGTCATAGACTTAAGTGTTGTAGTATAATTCATTTAAAATACAAACTAACTCAACTAATTTACTATCACTTTTTAGTAGCGTTGACTATTTCGAAGGTCGCTGCTCTGCGTATCGCCCCGAAATTCCGTACTACATTTCTATATACATATTTATATAGTTATGTGTATTCAAATATATATATATATATATATATATATATAAATTTGTATACATTTGTATGTAAGCTTGTGCCTGTATAGTTCTAAGTTCCTTATGTATACTCATACTTATCAATCAAGGTCTGCATCGCGCGATTCTGCAAATATGCGTTGTTAATCTCGAACTATACACACACACACACACACACACACACACACACACACATACATATATATATATACATACTGTGTATATGTATATGTTTATATACATATATATGCGTTGGATGTTTTATTTTAAAATTCCTAAAACAACAACAAGAACTATTAAGAATCTCAGGCGTATATTTTATTTGATTTCGTTTTTTTTTTTTTTTGGTTTTTTTTTTGTTCAGTTTAAATATGATTTTTTTTTTTTTTTTTTTGTGAAATTTTGATACGCATTTCGCACTTTTTCCACGTCGGCCTTTAATTATATTAATAATGTTAGCGTTGATAACAAAAATAACAATAAATTGCCGGCTCCGTCCAAGGCTACACCATACGAGTCTATAGCATAGGCATATCCATTTGCTATTTACTCAACTTTTGACTTTAAAAGTTGTGTGAATCTGTACACCCTGTACTCATACAAAATTAGTTAAATATGGTATTAAAGTATTAAAAAATGATGTAAAAAAGATACTTATATATACTTATATATATTTTTGATTATTATCAACAACCGATTTAAGCTTAGACAACTTAAGTTTGGTCGAGCTATCATAAAAAATAAAATAGTTTTTCATATATATCAGTTTTTAAGCGATTGTGCCTATGGCAGATATAAGATATAGTGGTCGGGTTTCCACAAAAAATTTAAGATATAGATATTGTCTATATATTCAGGGGGATTTTAGTGTTGTTTGAAGAGGTATCTCGTAGTCGGACAGACTCGACAAGTTCATTCTTACATAGAATTTGTGCCCAAATAGATATATACTTATATGTATGTATACAAATCTATATTAACCATAAGGATAGTTGAGATCTAAGATATGTATGTTAGCTAGTCTTTAGCTAGAGAGTTACATATATACTATATTTTATATATAAAATATACTGTATATTTATACTATATATATAATTTTTGGCAAATTACAACTGCTTTGGAACCGAAATTTTTAAAATATTTGTTGAATACGCATTGAAAGTGTGTTATGAAATTGAAATTAATTATTTTAACTTTTAAAATATACATACATATGTATGTGAAAGACTTCACATTTTAGCTATTCTAACTAAGTTTTACAACTCTTAAACGATTATTTGCAAATGCAACAATTGCAGAGATTTAGAATCTGAGTGCCTAAAAATTTGAAGTAGAGCTAAGTTTTCAGACTTCTCTCATAGGCATACTATGACGTACGCATAATTTTATATCCACATAATGTTAAATGTGAAAAGATACAATAAGCAGCAATAAATGAAAACTGCTAATTAGTGAGCAGGTAAAGCTAAAGAATTTTGCATGGAGGAAACCGAAATAAAACAAAGCTAAAAAAAAAAAAAATCAAAAAGGAAAAGAAACAAGATAGAAATGTTATCTTCGGCGTGCCGAAGATATATACCCTTGCAGAAAAGATTTGCATAAGAAAACTTATTTTTCAACTGATTGTTCCTATGGCAGCTATAAGATATAGTTATCCGATATTGATCAAATTTGGTCAACATGTGTAGAACGTGCTTTATTCGATTAAATAGTAAGTTTGGTCAAAATATTTTGAAAAACACAAAAGTTTTTCATACAGAAACTTATTTTCAACCGATCGTTCCTATGACAGCTATAAGATATATTCGTCCGATTTCGATGAAATTTTGTCATCATGTACAAACTGTCCTTAATCATAGGTAAAGTGACTTTCAGTAAGTTATCTTAAAAACAAAAAAATTGTTCATACAAAAACTAATCGTTCAACCGATCGTTCCTATGGCAGCTATATGTAATAGTGGTCCGATCTGGCCGATTCTGACATATGTACTGCTTACATCTGTGCCACGTTTTATAAGCATATCTCTAAAACTGAGGGACTAGTTCGCATATAAGACAGACAGACAGGCGGACAGACAGACATGACGGACATGACTCGGCTGTTGATGCTGATCAAAAATATAAAAATTTTTTTTCTGAGACATCTCCTTACATGAAAAAATTATAATACCCTCTGCACGGGTATAAAAATAGGCGAGCGTAGACTAAAATATAGCAATATGCTAAAGGCGACGTTTAGAAGTTAATTAAGTAAATTGGTAGAATAATATTTAGCTGAAAAGGGGTAGGATGGGGAGAGAGAATGGAAGAGCACCCAATGGGGGGCGTCAGCGGCAGCAAACTAACCATAAATGGCCAGTATATGCCAATAAGTTCGCATAACATTTTAGTATATCCCAATTCCAAACTCCAAATTCCCAATTCCCAATGGAGGGGCGAAAGATTAATGAATGTGGCGAACCTCGAACCAAAGCTGATTTCAAAGCAGCGAAAAAATCT
Organism: Hirtodrosophila cameraria; assembly: GCA_949708635.1. Taxonomy (NCBI): domain Eukaryota; kingdom Metazoa; phylum Arthropoda; class Insecta; order Diptera; family Drosophilidae; genus Hirtodrosophila; species Hirtodrosophila cameraria. Next base: position 15,811,317 of record OX453090.1, read on the forward strand.
TTGGCATGAGAAATGGGACCGAGACTCGAAGATGGAGATACTCAGCACTCCATGGGACATGGTTGATAAAGCTATGCATAATTGAGGAACATGCAGAGGGATGGAAATAGAAATACAGATAGATACATACATACATACGTAGATACACAAAGAGACTGGGCATAGTATTTCATACATATCCATATCATCTTCTGTTTGAAGACTCTACAACTATAGCCTGGCAACAAACTGGGTCGCGTTTACTGGGCAACAACGGGAAGCGAACGAATCATATAGCAAAACACAAAGCCCAACAAAACAAACAATAAAGCGGAGCTAGCTTAGAAAGGTAGAACAAAAAAAATAAAATAAAAAACAAAAAGAAATATACATATCTATGAGTATGTTAACACAGGCTTACACGGTTTTTATAACCAAAATAGCTAAAAGCAATTTTAAAGCTAACTTTAGGCGCTCTTTACGTATACGTAACGTATAAGTTTTATTAGGTTTAATTTCAATTTAATGTATTAATTTTCCTTCCTCTTTCTACAATTAAGACTTATAATACGAAGTAGTACAGTTTTTTAATTTTATAAATTTTTGAAATTTTTTTGGAGGGGTTAGGAATTAATTTTTATTAATTTTTTTTTTAACTGTTTTCTATTTTATTGTCAATTTTTGTTGTATTTAAAATAATATTTTTTTTATTATTTTTATTTTAATGTATCTATTGTTTTTTTTATTTTTTTTTTATTGACAAACATCTTTTCTGTTTCTAATTAATAATAGTCGCTCAAAATATTTTTGTTTTTAAATAAGTATTTAAGATTCTAGAATCTAGAAATTTACCTAAATTAAGCTTACCAGTGTAATTAAGCTTGTACTTTTGAGCATATGTATGTATGTGTGTCTGTGGGTTGGCATAATAAAGAACGCCATTCAAATTAAAATATTACATGGTTGACCCTGAAACTTGGGCAACACCAGGTACATATGTACATATATATACCAAGCGCGCTGGCACAGTGGCACAAATACGATTTTGAGAGAAAAATTTTTGTTATTCGTTTTCGTTCATATTTTCTATGCTTCCAGCGAAGATTTATAGAATTTATAAGATTTTTGAATATAATTCGATCTATCATTGTTTTTTTTTTTTGTATTCCACAATTTAACTTTTAACGCTGTTTTTAATAATTAAAAAAAAAATTTATTTTTCAATTTGAATCCTTAACAGTAAATTAGTGATGGACAAACATTCAATTCCATTTTCGAAGGTTTTGTTGATTAATTTTTTGTGCAAGAAATATATATTTGCTTATGGATAGAATACTTGTGATAGAATGTTTTACAGAATACAAACAAAATATAATAGAGTATATTCTGCTTGTGAAAACATGTTTTCTGTGGAATGTTCTTATGTCCATCCGTTTGAAACAACTCAATTAATTTAAACTGAACTCTCACTTTCACAGCCCTTTTTGGGGATTCCATGAAATGTTGACAACAGATATTTATATAGTTTCAGTCCACTGTGCGGGCATTTCACATATTTTATCCAACGATCGGCAGTCGCCACGGCCATTGTTCGCAATGATCTTGCTGCTGTGCTGGATTTGCCGGTGGTCTCTCCGGTTCGCAGTCCTTCACAAACAGGCCTATGACAAGTGTATGGAAAATAGCCCAAAATCAGATCAAGAGCCAGAGCTGATCGGATTTGTCGCATTTGGCAATGGCGTATTTAATAATGGTAGATTGGTTGTAACGATGGATTGATGCTGTTAATTTTTGTTGGTATTTCACAAGGGGTTCGGTGTAGATCATTTGGGGAGGCAGACAATAACCTGAAGCTGTTTGCTGCTTTTATTTTGGCCAAAATGCTTGAAACATATTTGAAATATAAAGCTCATATAGTATGGCAAAATTCGTACATACTTAGATTAGAAAAAAACTTTCTGCAAAAAAGTTGAAAAAAAATATTAATGAAATACATGTTCTGTTCCAATCAAAACACACACATAAATCTTTCTTCTTGACGCTTTGTCTTTGTCAAAAAAATTAAAAAAAGAGTGTATAAAAAATTCGGTCATATGGACGGCAGAACAGACCGACAAACATTTCACAAGCTTTATATACTCTTTTTTATAAATTTTAAAATTTTTAATAGTCTCAGTATACAATAAGCCACTAATAGTTTAACATAACATTACTACTTTCCAGCATTTTGTATGTACTTATGTATAGTATGAGGAGTGCTGTTCAAATAAAATGCGATAAAGCTGTGCAAAACGCTTTCGCACCCGGCAACATCTTTCCGTTCTGCTTTTGCTTCAACTTCAACTTCGGCTTCGGCTTCTGTCTCTGCCTCTGCTTCTGCTTCTGGTCCCGACTCCTCAGCTTTGAAGCGTTGTGTCGACGCGTGGGAAAAAAGCAACCACAAAGCTGTTGGCGTTGAATGAGCTAGATAAAAGTCAGATGCCCAAACAGATACCGAATAGTGAATACCCTTATTCAAAATAAATGTAGTGTGCATGGGATAAAAATATGGAAAAGATTTATACGTTTTAGTAAAAAAGGTTGAACGCAATTAAAAGAAAACAAATAAGAAAAGGTATATGTATACTCTTGCAGAAAAGTTTTGCATAAGAAAACTTATTTTTCAACAGATTGTTCCTATGGCAGCTATAAGATATAGTGGTTCGATTTTGATAAAATTCATTCAGCATATATTAAATATGCCTAAATTAAGATAGAGTGAGTGTGGTCGAGTTATTTTGAAAAACAAAAAAGTTTTTCATACAAAAACTTTATTTCAACCGATCGTTCCTATGGAAGCTTTAAGATATAGTGGTCCGATTTTGATGAAATTTTGTCAACATATATAGAACGTGCTTAAAATTTAGAAAAAGCAAGTTTAGTTTGAATTATTCTATAAAAGCTAAAAGGAAAAAGAAAGTGCGATTTTGGTTGATTTAAAGTAAGCTTGTTAATATGTTCCCATTAAAAATGGGGAAAAGGGAGTTATAAAGTACTGCAAATGTGTGTAACAGACAGAAGGAGGCATTTACGACTATATAAACTATATATATTCTTGATCAGCATCAACAGCTGGGTCGATTTAGCCATGTCTGTCTGTCTGTCTGTCTGTCTGTCCGTCTGTCTGTCTGCCCGTCTGTCCGTATGAACACATAGATCTCGGAGACTATAAGAGCTAGAGACACCAAACTTGGCATGCAGGTTCCCGTATACCATACGCAGACCAAGTTTATTTCAAATTTCGGATGCACCCCCTCGCACCCCGCAAATCGAAAAAAACTCCCACAGACATTTTATTTGAAATAGCTTCTCAAAGCATTTGAACACAGAATGTTTTGTAAGAGCAAATGAAAATGCAAGCCAACCGAAAATCTGTAGAGATTTCTGTAACACCCCCGTGTAAATCAGTCAATATCTGTTTGTGTGTAAGTTATTATATAAATTTTCAAAATTGATTTGCAAAATTTAATGTATGAATGTTTCATTATATCAATGTTTATGTACATATACAAAATTTCAATAATAATATCTTGTTGCTTAAGTGGAAGTTTGAGTTTTGTCCACTAAACAGAAATATTGGCGCGTGGAAATTGAAAAGTTTTTATTTTTATTTTTTTGTTGTTTTTGTTGTCTTGCACAAAAATTCCTACATTCTCATATTCACTTCTTGGGAGTTTGTTGTTGTTCACAAAACACAAAGTTTTGTGTAATCTAATACTCAAAAAATTTTCAAGTGCATAAATCATGAAGTGCAACTAATAATTTGCTGATTTCGTTTAATGTTTAAAGAGCGACGAACGAAGAGGCAGGGATTTGATAAAAGAATAGGGATAGAATTAATAAGGTCATTGGCACAAGACATACTTTTAATTCAATAAATTGTATATATTAAGTTGTATGTGCATTAATTGTATTAATTGCTGTGTTTGCTTGTGCTTTGTGAGAATACGAAACCAATTTGTAATATGCCATAACAAATCAAATCATTATTATTTATAATTTCAGTTTATTGGGACTAGGGCAATACGCTACAATTGACAAATAGTAAGGGAACTTAACTCACTTGTAGTCACAACTGTATAATCCAGATGCAGCAAATCTGATGATGGTAATTGATATTTAAGTAATGCCACCAAAATGAACAGACATATTTGTGAAGTATCTACATCTTTTCATATGAGAAAATCAAATTTGATTTACATTACTTTTTTGTTGTGTTGTGCTCATTTTTTCACAGGCCCTGAAAATCCCAGTCACGGGCACCAAAAATTTTACTGGTTGTGGGCACTCAATTTTAGCAAATATAGTTGTTAAAGTTAAAGTTAAAATAAGTAAGAATGCTCTAGTCGAATGTGCCTGACTGCGAGACATATATGGCACCCCTGTAAATTTCAGAGATACAGCTTTGATTTTGTAAATTTTGTTGTGATCGGATAACAAGCATCAAAGTTATTGGTCAATATATTTACCCCTGTCTCAGCAATCATACGCAACAGTTTGACAAGCACTGACCAAGCTAAGTGCGCTGATTGCTTGCGTTGCCGCTGAATTGCTTGAACTGCAAGTTGGGAGTCTCGTAGTCGGGCACACTCGACTAGAGCAAAGTTTTCAAAACTCTTTTTTGCAGTTGAAACCATTACAATCAAAGTTTTGTGTTGTGATTTTGTGCTACGATGTTTGGGTTCATTGAACTAAAAGTTTCAATTGTATATTTATTTAATTTATTTATTAGCAAAATTAGATTTATTAGCTGGCTGTTATGGGCTTCGACTAGATTTAAGTGTTAGCTTTAGTTAAATTTGAGTTATTCATAAATAACACTATTATTTCACATTAAACAAAGTTTATTGATTATTTAAAAAACTTTGCTTGCGTTGCATCTGAACTGCTTGAAGTACAAGAATGCACTGCTTGGTGTGTTTTGTGTGTATTTGTAAATTTTTGTAATTATTACAGTTGGGTGCAGGGAATCTCGTAGTCGGACACTCTCGACTAGATCATTCTTATTTGTTTTTGTCAGTATATTGTGTTGAATTAACACAAGTGTATTTCAGCAGGCTTGCAAATTAATGTTGAAATGCAATATATAATAAATTGCTGGTCATTTATGTAATGATTTATTATTATTGTTATTTTCTGTGGAAGTTTTTATTACAAATATTTTGGTCGATCTTTATACTCTGTTTTCCAAAAACGTCAAAAAAGAGTGTATGGGTGGTTCTGAAATATTTGTCTGTCCATCCGTCCGTCCCTAAAAACTTTTCAAACTTGTTGCCAGAAAAAGTGTTAAGATCTACCCACAACACTTCCATCCTAACTCTTTACAAATTAAAAAACATATAGCTTCCATCGTTTTATAGCTCGACATTTAGACTACTGAACGTTTACTTGACGTATTTAAGTAAAAAACAGTTTACCATGCTAACTTCCGTTCCCGCAAAAATCTGTGTCTCCCACATTCTTTCAGATAGAGTCATTCAAATCCGCAGGATGACTTTTATTGACCTATAACACCCATCGCAACAAACAAACAAATTGTGTATCTCATACATGATCATGAACTTCGCATCATATTTGATTAAAAATATGTTTGGCACACACTCTAGCCTCAGCAAATTGGTTGAAAATAGAGTATGTCGCAGTGGGGACTGGAACATTCTTGCTTGTTTTAATTGTTGCATTACGTTTTGCATGTAGTTTTTGTTGTTCTTGCAGAAAATGGTTCAAGTATTCAGTAGTATTCATATTCTTCATACAATCATTATACACTTGCGTAGGGTATTCTTACTTTGGCGTGAAATATGTAATGCATTGAAAGAGACACATAATGTATATGTACATATTCTTCATATTTTTACTCCCTGTTCCCATTAAAAATGGGAAAAAGGGAGTTATAAAGTACTGCAAATGTGTGTAACAGACAGAAGGAGGCATTTCCGACTATATAAACTATATATATTCTTGATCAGGATCAACAGCCGAGACGAACTAGCCATGTCCGTCTGTCTGTCTGTCTGTCTGTCCGTCTGTCCGTCTGTCCGTCTGTATGAACGCGTCGATCTCAGAGACTATAAGAGCTAGAGACACCAAACTTGGCATGCAGGTTCGTGTATACCATACGCAGATCAAGTTTATTTCAAATTTCGGATGCACCCCCCCGCACCCCCGCAAACCGCAAAAGACTCCCACAGCCACAATTTTAAAGATAAAGCTTTAATTTTTGGTACACATGTATGTTTAATCAATGTCTTTCGGATGTGTAAATTTCAACACGATCGGATAAATAGCACAAAAGTTATAAAAGAATCTATTACGCCCGTCTCAGCTGGCAGCAACAACAGTTTGACAAGCAGTTTACGAGTTAAGTGCACTGCTTGCTTGTGTTGCCGCTGAACTGCTTGAAATGCAAGTTGGGAGCAGGGAGTCTCGTAGTCGGGCACACTCGACTAGAGTATTCTTACTTGTTTATCTTATTTCATTATATTATATATATTTTTATACATATTATATTTTCTTATTTTCAAGGTATTCAATCAAACCAAGTGTGTGATAAAATGTGCTCAAAATTGGACCATATCTATCTATAAATCTTACAGCTACTCAAGGATTAGTTTATTAATTAGTTATATTTGATATAGCGTTAATAACTCGTTACAACGGGGTAAAAGTCTAGTGATGATACCAGCCTAAAAATTTCTTATATAAAATTTTGTGACGAATTATTCTAAGAAATGAAACAAATTTATTTCACCTTTAGGTTTTTATATTAGTGTTTTAGAAAAAATGTTAATCTAAGTTTAATAGCTACTACAAAATACCCATCTAACGATATGTCGAACGTGTTTGTAGCTCCGTTGCTTTTGAAAATGTAGTGGTGACAATTTTTTAGCGGTTCTTAACGTTTTCCTGGCAAATTAGCTGTTTTTCAGAAAAGGTGTAGGGCAAATATTTGTTGGCTTCTGATAGGCAACCAGTCCACAAATTTTCATTAACACTCGCAACCCCATAGTTTAAGCAATACCTTTCTATCAGTCTATAGTTTGATCTAACCGAAGCAACTCTTTCATTATTCCTGCCCTTTGCACACTTCGTGATGCTTCGTCACTAGCGTGGACTAACGTACACAGTGATGATTTCTGTAAGTGTATATGCTATATCTACAAACCCAAATATAGCTGTTCTTATTTGTTTTTTTTTTTTTTTATGGTTAAAAGTTATGAAAATTGACGGCAAAAATACTGCGTAGTTTTGCGAATATTATTGGCTCGAGAACCAAAGTCAGCAATTCGTTAAAAATTAGCACAGAAAAATTTGGTAAAAAACCAATGGCAATGACAATGAAACAACTGCGACGCGAATTTTCTGTGGGGTGTCCGCCAGTCAATGGCTGGGAAAAGTGCTGTGAGTGCCGTTTTGCTTAGGCCACAGGAAATGTCACCTTATACCCTGTAGCTACAGCTAAAATGTTGACGTTGCACGCCTCCCTAAAATTATAAAGAATAATAAATAAAAAAGAAAACATGAAAAAAAAAGTATGAACGTTTCTGTCGGATGCACCCGACTGCAATATACTCTTTTTAAGCCTCTTTGACTTTTTGCTTAAATTTTTCAAGTTTTGCCATGAATTTAAATTTGGTTGGGCCCGTTCTACAGTTTTGGGAGAAACAAACTTTTCTCGATTGCAAGGACGGGGGTGGACACTTTGTCTGCCTATGGTTTATACCAACATGTACACCAAGTTTGGTTGCAGTAGCTTTAAAACTGTGAAAAAACTGCGTTCATACAGACAGACGGACGGACAGACGGAAATTTCACAAGCCCAATAAACTCTTTTCTTTTTTTTTTCTCAAAAATTAAAAAAAGAGTATAAAAACGGTTTATAAAAACAAACTTGGAAACGTTTTTTGTTTCGTCAGTTTCCATTTTCTTATGCGATTTCTTTCTGCGCAGTTGGTTATGTTTTTTTTTTGTGATCATCACTTGATTCTTTTTATGGCTGGGCATAAAAACATAATTACAGCCACTCAGAAACTATTCAGTCTCTACGTTTCTTAACGTTTGCTTATACATTATTCAAAGACCAATATATTGTTACGAACTTGTTTCGCAGTTGAATGGAAAAGTTTTATTTTTTTTGGGTTAAATTGAATACATTTTGGTCTTTATGCACATGCACATGCCGTTATCCGAGTAAACACAGTTTAAATCTTTAGTTTTTAATAGTTAGTATTAAGTTTTTCCTTGAATTGCCTAAAAACTTGTATTTATGATGATCGTTTTTTTTTTTTTTTACTGAGAAAAGAAAAAAAATTACAACAGTGCAAGGAATATATTTGGAAAAATGTTTTAAAGACACAATATGTAAAATTAAATAAAAGCGGCACGTGTGGCGTTTGAGACGTATACAAATGCCAAATTCTATTTATAAAGACAACAATTACAAATATAATGCAGGGGCGTTACACCGATCTCCAAGCGAAATAAAACTGTCAAACATACAAATACAAAACGAAACTAAAATGAAATAATAAATTCAACACAAAACAGTCAGCACAAATAAACACAAAAATAATTAATACTTTTAGTCTTAAATGTTGTGACATCTTTCATTTGCTTTATTCAAATAAACTGGAAAATTTTTGTAAATTTGGAATCTATTTCGTTCACACTCTATAGTTATCAGCCAAACACTTTAGAAAGTCTGCGCTTAAATCAGTTGCGAATTCTGAAAGCAAACAATGGTTTGGACTGGCATTGATATTAGAAAGTTTGTTAAGTTATAGTCTCATTTTTTTTTTTATAAGTCAACTTAATTTGTTTGCCCCTGAATAAAAACCTGGCATCCCTTTTGGTTTCTCCAGAAAGCTCCAGAGTTTGACTTTGTTTTTAACCAGTCTCTGAAAAGATAGTTATTTTGGATTTTTCGTCTATACTAAAATATTGGACAACCCCTAGTCTGGATTAACAGATATGGGCATTTCCAGGAAAAGGTCAAACAGGACCGAAAATTTCAAAGTCATTATTAATACCTCTTTCTTCTGAATTATGCTTTAGTCGATATAAATTGTTAGAAATTGATGAAATCTAACAATTTACAATCCAGTTCAATCGTTATCATGAACAAATCGACTGAAATCTGCAAAAATGCCTTTTTGTCCTTATTTTGTTCATTTTTAGATTAATCTCTTCAATATTTACGTTGTCAAATGAGACTTGATGAAAGTTAATTTATAAAACTTCAATAACAACAAGCACAAACTAATAGCAATATAAAGAGTTCAGTTTACCCTAGCTTAACTATTAATATTTAAGTGCAAAGTCAATGGAAATTTTGTAACGTACGCAACGTAACGTCAGCAACAGACACAAATTTAAGATTTTTTTTTTAACGGTACTACTTATTATTCTTTTCTAAGCTGGATTGATATGGGCATATATTCCACATAATTTTTTGCATTTGGATTGTTTCTGTTTCTTATGCAAAATTCGCTAAAAATGTCCAAATGCACAAAAGCCTTAAAGACGACTTCCATTTTTTGTAACGTCCGTAACGAAACTTAAAACAAGCATAACTTTTTTTCAAAAACAGTTAACCTTTTTTTATTTTAAAATAGGCTTAAACTACTTCCAAAGAACTGCATTTGGAAAAATATTTCATTAAAATATACTTATGTGAACGCTAGCTGTGTCAATATTAAAAACCAAATTTGCGTACATGTAACGTCCGCAATGCAGGATTATGTTAAGAGAAATTTAGCCATACAAAATATTAATAAAAAGTAAATGGTTTGAATTAATTCTTATAGAGAACATCTTTTATAAGAATATAGTTATTAAAGTTTATTCAATTTTAAAAAAATTAACTGAAAAATTTCCTTAAAAAGCTTAAACAAAAATCACATCAGTATATGGATAGTGAAAAGATATCGATATCGATGTTTTGCCATCTATATTACAGTACATATTATACATCTGTAGCAGTAATCGGAAACATGACCCTAAGTCTTGCCAGGCTGCCCACGTCTCCAATTTACGCTAATGTTTGGTTTTTTTTTGTAGTTGGATGAATTGAGGCACACACCAATCCAATGTGGCATGCAGCTAGTATGAGTACTCTAGCCGTTTGGCGTTTAAAACTTATTTATTTTGCGACATTTTGGCATCAAATCAAAAATGTGTACATCAACTATTTTTGAAAAGTCGGGCCAGGCCAGTGAAGGCGAGAGCTGGTTAAAACGTTGGCGAGAAGAGTGAAGGGATGGGATGGGATTGGTTAGAGTCAACGGCTGGCAACTAAAACGTTTTGTTTTGGATTTATGTGATTTTGATGGAATCAGTCGGCAGCAACGGCGCCGCCATCCAAAAATAAGCAAACATCAACCAGGAAGCAAACGATGCCACGAAGAAAACGGAAAAGCTAACAATAAAAAAATAAAAAAAACTGACAAAATGTTCATGCTAAATGGATTCTTAGCAACATTTTTAAATACTTATGTTCACGGTATGTATGTATTTAAACAATAGATAAATGCTCCATGCAGCTGTTAAGATATCGCCTGACACTACCTCAAGAGACATGTGTCCTAAATTTGTCAAATTCTAAATTTACCTAGTTCGGCTGTCCAAAATGATGAGCTGATCGCCTAATTTGGTCAGAGTGCTCAATCACAATCGCTGTGCAAATATTGAGCGTCAGTTTTAAACGCAAACATCAGCCTCAGCTTCATATAAAACCAATCCTCTACCCAAGTACACACACACACACACTTAAACACAGATTCACAAATACACTACTAAAACTCAGTCAGGCTCGTGCTGTTTGAATGAAGTGCTGTCAACATTTGCATATCACTTTCATTTTGGTAAGTGTAATAGGCGAGCCATTCCGCAGCAATCATTCACGTTATCATTAATTAGCATTTTAAATCTAAGGAATTAGAGATGGAAACGGGATGGGAAAAACGCGGGAATCCCGAAAAATGTTGCGGCAGGAAAAAGAGTTAGTAAACAGCGCAGGACGGGCAGGATTTATGAATGATCCCGAAACTCTTACATGTCCCAATACTTGTTATGCCCTAGCAAAGGATATTTTAATTATGTAACGAAATGAGTAACGCATAGAACTCAGACGTCTATGAAAAAAAGGTTGTATATTCCTAATCAGCATAGATCAAAAGGCCGAGTCGATATATCCATCTCCGGCTGTTTCACTTTCCCTTAGTTTCAAAGCTATCTTGGTAAAACACATATTCTTCTTCTTTCTGTAGGTAGTTTCTATGTTTGAATCGGCCAGATCGGCCCACTTAACATATAGCTCCCATAGGAACGAGCGGTTGAAAATTAAGTTTTTGTGTGAACAATTTTATTGTTTTTAAAGATAGCTCAACCAAACTCACTTTACCTACGTTTAAGCATATTTTATATATGCTGAATGAATTTTATTAAAATCGGACGACAACATCTTATAGATTCCATAGATCGGTTGAAAAATAAGTTTTTGTATGTAAAACTTTTTTTCTATTCAAAATAACTTGACCAAACTTACTTAATCTAAGTTTAAGAACATTTTGTATATGCTGCTCAAATTTCATCAAAATCGGACGGCTGTATCTGATAGCTGCCATAGAAACCATCGGTTGAAAAATAAGTTTTTATATAAAAAACTTTTTTGTTTTTTAAGATAACTCTACCAAACTCACTTTACCTAAGTTTAAGTATTTATTTCACTTAATTTTAAGCACATTTAATAAACCATCAAAAGCAGATTACTAAAACATATAGCTGCCATAGGAACGGTCGTTGTAAAAGTAAGTTTCTTTGGCACTTTTCTTTTTTGTTTTAGTTGAATAAAAGTTAAAGTTTTTTGCGCAACGTGTGAAATGCTAAACTAGTTATATTGCTTAGAATATATTATATTCATACATTATAATGAATATACTTTGTCAGAAAATTTGAAATCAGAAATTTTGTGGCTAAAATATGCACCGTCACACTGTATAGGCTATTTTTATTTGATATATAATATATGACATGATATGGTTGGTCAGTTTGCTATCTAGAATGAATGATCTTATGTGTACATCATATATCAGATTTAGGGTTGGTACATTGCATACACTTTGTATAACGTAATCTATTAAAAGACGCAAGTTAAGTTTTGGATGATAATTTCTTCTGCTGCTGCTTTATAAGTCTTGTGCCGAGTTTTTATTTGACAGACGTGAGAATTTTGTGCGCAAACAAAAAAGTCAAATAGACAGACACACTAACATGCACTTGATAACAGAGCATATCTATACAAACACAGATATACCAACACAAACACACACACATACAGAAACATGGACATCTAAGAAGTAAAAAATGTTTGGTTTTTTTGTTCCAGCTGATATCATACATACATACAAAAATACGAGCAAACTCAAATGTTACAATATTATTATTTTGTTTTTGTTTTGTGGGAATTCTTATTTGATTTGTTTTATTTGCCCGAAAGGAACAGAGGAAAAAAAATAGAAGTTGAAGTCGAAGCCGGTAGACGAAGTCGGCCAAGAAATAAAACAAATGGCTGGTCTTATCGCGCAAACAGATATACATACGAGTATGTGGGTATGTATGTATTGTACATTTATACATATTTAGTTACAAATACATTTAGCCATACCACATGAAACACTTGACTATCGTCTCAGTATGATTTTCAAGTCGTGTGTATGTGTGCATGCGCTCTAATTTCTTGATTACACTGCGCACCCTGGTTTCCGTCATAAGTTTAAAACCATATCATCACAACTGGAACTCTCGTAATGGCATCACAGCCATATATTTACTCAAGGGATTAGCACTGCCTTTTATTGGATTAGTCGTTGTGTAAACCTAACAAATGCAACCTAATGCATTTCTATGCCCAACAGCACTTGGCATCAACTAACAAACTGATTGTTGTGATTTTATATCATCAGCTTTTATGTTGATATTGTGCATCAAGAACTTTAACCAAACTATAAAAAACACTGACTTCTGATCAATTAATATATTTAAACAGGAAGATATTTAAAATTGAATTGAATATAAATAAATCATATAACAATGCATTTTTTACTTCACTGATTGATTACAGATACAGATACAGATACAGATACAGATACAGATACAGATACAGATACAGATACAGATACAGATACAGATACAGATACAGATACAGATACAGATACAGATACAGATACAGATACAGATACAGATACAGATACAGATACAGATACAGATACAGATACAGATACAGATACAGATACAGATACAGATACAGATACAGATACAGATACAGATACAGATACAGATACAGATACAGATACAGATACAGATACATATACAGATACAGATACATATACAGATACAGATACAGATACAGATACAGATACAGATACAGATACAGATACAGATACAGATACAGATACAGATACAGATACAGATACAGATACAGATACAGATACAGATACAGATACAGATACAGATACAGATACAGATACAGATACAGATACAGATACAGATACAGATACAGATACAGATACAGATACAGATACAGATACAGATACAGATACAGATACAGATACAGATACAGATACAGATACAGATACAGATACAGATACAGATACAGATACAGATACAGATACAGATACAGATACAGATACAGATACAGATACAGATACAGATACAGATACAGATACAGATACAGATACAGATACAGATACAGATACAGATACAGATACAGATACAGATACAGATACAGATACAGATACAGATACAGATACAGATACAGATACAGATACAGATACAGATACAGATACAGATACAGATACAGATACAGATACAGATACAGATACAGATACAGATACAGATACAGATACAGATACAGATACAGATACAGATACAGATACAGATACAGATACAGATACAGATACAGATACAGATACAGATACAGATACAGATACAGATACAGATACAGATACAGATACAGATACAGATACAGATACAGATACAGATACAGATACAGATACAGATACAGATACAGATACAGATACAGATACAGATACAGATACAGATACAGATACAGATACAGATACAGATACAGATACAGATACAGATACAGATACAGATACAAATGCATGTGTGTGTGTGTTTAATATATGCTTGGTGATTACACAAGTGCCTTGCGCTGGCAGCATATCAAAAAATATGAAGAAAATGCAAACAACGCAAGGTGTGTAAACAAAATAAAAAATTGTATATGAAAATAAAAAAAAAAGAAGTAGAAGAAATTTCATTTAATTTAATGTGTAAAGCAAAGTGCTGTAGTGCTGCGTAGAGTTGAAATGCACACAAAAAGTGTAAGAAAGCAAAACTAAATTGTAGTTAAATACAATAAATATTAGCTCTCAATACAAAAATGGGGGAATGTGTATGTATATATGTGTGTGTGTGTTTGTGTGTGTGCAGTAAGTATTGTACAGTGCAAGAAACCAGAAGCAAGATAAGTAACTGTTGTGGGAGATGAGACTGAAATCATAAAAAATATAATTAGAAAGTTAGTTCTCAATGCAGATGTTTGCTTTAACGATATGATAAAATATAATATGCAAATTAAATTCAAAGATAACTACTAGTTCAGTATAAGGTGCTTTGACATCGCTCAATGAGGCAGCTAGCTGAAAATAAACTTCAAGATCTTCAAAAAAAAAACCTTTCGACTTTTGTTAAGCAACCTTTTCGTTGAACTTGCGCTGAAATCGATACATTTCTAATTTGACGCTTAAACGTTTTAAAATTGATCGAATGGATGATAAGATTGGAAAATGAATCAATGTTGAACGTTTTTGAAGTATGCTGTGAAATAAACCAAATATTGTAGCTCTAATTGGTGCTAAAATCAAAATGTATATGAGATGTTGGTTAATACGGTATCAAAATATTGAAAAATGTATGAGTAAATATTTTGAGTATTTTGAGCTCGTACTCAGTTTTGGATAATATAGAAATACGCATGTATTTGTTTAGATACTGATTATAAAGTGGAACTTCGACGACAGTCGCAGGTGTGTGTTACCAGGCAACTGTTATGTACTCATATCGCATATAGGCCTAGCGTTAGAAAAGACGGTTTACTATTTTATGATTGATTTGTGCGGGCTATTAAGATTGCATATCGGGGTGGCAACGACGACGACGCGACATGGTATTAAAACTGAAAGCCCAGCCATAAACCATCTGAAGAGCAGTACGGGGTCGGGCATTAGGTGTTCGGGTATTGCTAGGCCTATGAAATAGTTTACCTACCCATACATTGTACTTATATACTTAAGTTCTATTTTTTTTTGATAAATTTGTTTTTAATCAATGTAACGCTACCTTTTTCGGGCATTGTTCAGCCGCTATTTGATACTTTATGTTACACAGGTGACAAGTTTTGAATTAAATGTTGAAGTTGATGTTGATGTTGCAAAGTGTTTTTAGGATCAGGAGTACTAGCTGACTTTACGGTCGCTGATGTTGGCACAAATTGGTGCATGGGTCTTGGGTTAGCTCTAATCTAATCTAAACGGCTCGCAATACTCGTTGTACTTTCAATTCAATGGCCGCGCTTGACCTCGTCAATTGAAACTGTAGCTGGCCCTCGTATCTGTGCTCATAATGTAATGAAAATCATAAAAAATTAGACGCAATCACACACACAAACACAAACTCGTAGTAAGAGCACCAATTCCTTATCAATATTTTGATAGGCACATATACACTGAGCAAAAAAAAGAAATAATAAATGTGAAAACTGCATAAATTGTGACATAAAATAGTGTACATTGAATTTTAGAAGTTTTCAACACACAAAATAAATAATTCTTAAATTAAGTTTTTCAACTAAGTTGAAGTATTTTTTAGAATTAAAAACTTTTGTTAATTTATTCATTTTGTTTTATTATTGTGCTTTATTTCCCTAATTATGTAAGTTAAGAATTTGCTTTGCAACTGAAATATGGTAAATTATTATTTTGTTTTTTAAGTTTATTACGTTTATTTACAAAAATTATGCAATATATATATCTGTATATATATATTTTTTTTTTAATGTGCAGAAAATGAAATATTTGTGGTATGTTAGACATGTCTCAATGCTGTTAAAGTGATGAGTTTTTGAAAACATCAACGAATGTTTCTCTCAGTAGATAAGGGCACATCATAGTACAAATGAAATGGACTTAAAAGCATGAGCTAGCTAATAATTCATGATTAATTTTATGATTCAAATGTCTGAAAATCAAAAAGAAATAAGTAACTGAATAAAAAATAATTAATAAATGCGTAAAGATGCTTCAGCCACATTTGTAGTTAATTGGACAGTTTTTTTGCTCAAGTTTTTGAATGTCAAAAAACCATTATGAGCTGTAATTCGACGAATTTGTGTTTTTATGCTATAAATAATAGTGATAACATTAATCGATTGTTATGTGAATGAATCATGAATTTAAACAAGTTCATTGTGATATAAAACGTAGTTAGTTAGTCTGTGATGGAAAATATGTCTAAGCTTTTGCTGGCCAATCCAGTTTAATTCAGCACGCGCTTCTTTTGAAGGTCTTAATAAATACGATGTCGAGTTTTTTTTTATATCTCATCAGCATACAACATACACAGCACATACCAGAAATGTCAGTCCACAAACAAAATGTACCGCATTGAGAATTCTAAATTGCTAAACGACACAAATCTCCGATTTATTTAAATAAGCAATAGGGCCAAAAAGTACCTGTTGGCCAGGTTAAGGCGAAGCGGCCAGAACGCAATCCGGGCATAGCTCAATATCTTTAAGAAATGTTTCCTCAATGCGATCATTTAGTGCTTTTGTGTCTAGTTAGGGTTGTACATTATAGTTCAATTATTGGAACAAGTTCCGTTTTTCAATTATGCAATTTCAATTTAATTCGAATTTTGAAATATTGTAAATCTTCAAAGAGTTTTTTGTTTGTTTTGTTCAAAATAATATTATTATTAAAAGATTTGAATTTTTGTGCGTAGATTTAGTTCAGCGACTTGATCTCTTTTCGAACTTGTTCTGAACGATTTGATTCAGATCTAGTATTTAGTTCTTCCACTTGTTGGCTCCTTATGTATGTATATGTGTGTGTGCTTGTGTTGGTGTGTTTTATTGGTCAACCTTCTTGATTGCCTCAACTTGGTACCTGTTCTAGCCACTGTCTGTCCATTTATTCGGACCGTCCCTTTGCAGGTTGAGGTGTTCAAAAAGAATTTAGCCGACAATTAATATGGCGCTGAGCTTGGGATACGGTTTTGGTTTCGATGCTTGGACCTGGCCCAGGTTTCGTTATGGGCGTTATGCTTATAAGCACAGCGCACAGTTTGCGCATACTTAAAGATACAAAGATACAATAACTTGGGCCTCGCTCGCGTGACTATCTATAGCACTGTGTGTGTGTGTGTGTGTGTATGTGTGTGTGTGTGTTTGCTTTTAGTAGTTTTGCAGCAAACGAGGCATATATTAATTTAATGAATGAGTTGATTCTACATTCGTAGAAATGCCAATAATAATATACAGACACACACAGATATTAACATTAGCATAGATACAAATATAAATTTATATATATGTGTAGAGCATTGAACTGCTTATTAATTTAAAAAAATTAAATAAAAATAAATAAAACAAAAAACTCGTTGACAACCTGCTGACCAAGACATCAAGTGTTTAGTTTTCACAATTTTACAAATCATTTACAATGAAATTCATTCGCTTTTCATAACTGTTGTATTTTTCTGGTATGTACAATGTACATAGGATACATCCCTCTATTATTGGCTTCCTTAAGATCGTTAACACAGTCATTAATATCATTCACGTGATATTTATATCCAACAACTAAAAAGGTACAAAATTATTACAATTTTAGAGTCCACGTCGATGTCTGGACATTGTAAATATTTACTCAGTTAGTCAAAGATTCATTTTGAACTATGGTTTTAAATTTAAAATCTTTGTTGCTTAACTTTCAACGACTCTTAGGAATTGGGATGAAAAACTAGGTCTTGATCTTATAAACTTGGTTTGAATCACGCCTGAATTCCTTATAACAAGATACCTTTGATATCAATATTATTTTTTTGTTATTAGTCCTATTTTTAATAAGTTAACTAAATTTGATTAAAAACTGATCTATATGTCATATAGCCACCATAAGAACAATCGGTATTAAGTTGAGTTTCTGTTTTTCCGCGGAAAATACAAAAATTTAAATACACTTTTGAATTCTAGAATGCCTTAAGACAAACGTACCAGTTGGTATTCCGAGCGGATAAATAGGACCAAAGTTATGGAAGAATCTAATTCCCCTATGTCAGCAGGCAGAAACAACAGTTTGACATGCACTGGGCAAGTTAAGTACGCTGCTTGCTTGTGAACTGAACTGCTTGAAATGCAAGTTGGGAGCAGGGAGTCTCGTAGTCGGGCACACTCGACTAGAGCATTCTTACTTGTTTTTTTTTAATTCCTTGTATAATCTGGGAATTACTTTTCTTCCGCAGGCAAAAAAGAAAAACTTTTCAAAACGCAAACGTTTGACGTTTTGAGTACTTCAGGACAGCAAGGCAATTCCGTTTCTGCAAATTTCGAACGGATTACGAATTCGGAACAATGATTGAAGATTTGTATGTAGTTTACTCCAAAAACCAAAGTAACCTTTTCGAAAATATAATTGGAAAGCCTGAATATCTTATTATACATACATAAATATGTCATGCTGTGTCTCAATAACTACAGTAGAGAGCAAGAAAGACCTCAAAACTAACTTCTTTTCTTAGGTACACTGCTAAATAATAAGACTCTGTTTTGATTGTCTGAACTTTATAAAGCCTTTCAGCTTAAAAGAATCGTATTAAAGCAGAGTTTATTAATCATAATATCTACAGCCAGTAATGATTATGACTGCCAACTCGTTCGTAAATTTTAATTGATTTTTTGTAGGTATATTTTGTCAGATTGACTGTTTTAATCAATGATCTGTAACCACAGTGCGTTGTCCACTATCTTATTAGCGAGGGCAAGCAAACTTCAGATTAAGCAAACTATCTCAGATATCGAACGTTTGGGTGGCCAAGTCCAAGGCATTTCAATTCGTTTCAAATTCGAATTGAGGTTTCAGTTTATGCTGATGACATACGCATGTACATATGTATTTATTTGCTTGGGTTTTTTTTTTTTTTTGTTGCTTGCTCTTTCAGTTAGTTGAGCTAGTTGAGTTCAGTTAGTGTTTAGTAGTGTCTGTTGCCAAGTGTCGCTCTTATCAAATGCTCGAAATGGCTGAAAATGCGTTATGTCATTGCTCCCAAAATGAACGGTATGGGTAATGTTGATC
This sequence comes from Hirtodrosophila cameraria, assembly GCA_949708635.1. Lineage (NCBI taxonomy): Eukaryota > Metazoa > Arthropoda > Insecta > Diptera > Drosophilidae > Hirtodrosophila > Hirtodrosophila cameraria. The sequence continues at coordinate 15,830,750 of OX453090.1, forward strand.
TTAGGCCCAATGGTATTCAATATTTGGCCAGTCATTGGCTAGTCAAACCGAACACGATCCGCAATTGCTTAAGCTTTTCAACACCAACTAATTATAAAGCATTTCAAGTTTATTGAGCAAATGTTTGCCCTCAAACAAAATGTATGCAAAATGATCGAAAAAAACTACGCATACATTTTTTTGTGGTTTATTTTGAAGGTTGTTCACTGATTCCAGCGTTTTTAAACATTTTGTTTATGGGTTTAAAAACCTTATACGCACAATACAAATGAACTTTAAAGTTGGTTTATTGGAAATGTTTTATGCGTACGTTGAGTATAAATGGCCTTTGTAAACTTTAAGATCTAATGAAATATTTTTATTAGTTACTTCGAGTATTATTGGCAAAGTTTTAACATTATTTAAAAGTATGCATACATATATTCAAGTAGGTGTGTATGTATAGCTTATATACATTGTATACTACCATTTCGCAGCAAATATTCAAATCATTTTCCAAAATTTGACAATCAAGTTGGTTATATCATTTTCCGAGAGATCGTAACAAGTAAGCGTTGGGTTAAATTTTCAGGAAAAATGTTTCTGCAATTTCAATGAATTATTAGACTAATTTCTGAAAATGTATTTTAGCCCAATCGAATTTAACATTTTTCCGCCAATTTTCGGACTTTTTAGGCGGATTGCACAAAATTTAAAAATTTTTTTTTAATTAATTAATTTAAAATTAGTTTCAACCTAATCGCTTGAAAATTACATACATACAATCCTGACCAGCCACTTTTTACCCAGGAATTTTCCGAAAAATTGGTATGCAGTCACTGTTGAATTTTTACATAAAAATGAAAATGAGTGTTAGCTTGAGCGGATGATAAACAAAAAATGTTCATACAACCGTTTTTTGCAATTTTCCACATTTCCCAACATAATTTTACAAAATCCCTTCTTAGTGTTCACTTTCAGCATAAGACGCAAATGCTGTGTAAAATTTGAGTCTTCTAGCTTTAGGTTTGGGTACTGAGTAAATTGCCAACCGCCAAGAATAAGATTTTGTTTGTGAAACGCAGATTTTTGAAAAATTTTAAGATTACGGTTTATTTCGGTTATTTGGTTGGATAATACCAGCAAGTTTCGTATATACTTCCTAGTTAACTTATTGGATCTACAATCTGCGTTTTTCTGCCAAATTCCAAATTAAGCTCATGATTGAATTATATAATTCCCAGCCGTATTCTACGTCGTGCTGTTTGTTTGCTGGTTTACGCATAGTGTATGCTGATTATGCATACGATATCGGACCATGCGGGTTGACCCAACGACGGTTCTCGGTATGGTTTTTTGATATGCCAATTGCCCGGGAGGGTTGTCGAACAGTGAAGAGTGCTTGTTCCCAAAATTTCAGTAGAAATATGTATTTTTACATACATTACTTCACAATTTGTGTATCTGATTTCCAAATTCATAGTTCTTGTAATATTTATGAGAGTCAATTTAATAGTTATATTTACTTTGCCACATACTTTGACTATAGGCACTCAAACAAAAAGATCGAAAGTACTATTATGTAAATAAAATGACATAATTATGTAAAAAGCATTTGTTTCGAAGAAGCCCATTTTTCATATTCAATAGCTAAATCTTCTATCTTAATAGAAAAATAAACTTAAATATGTATAATTTAATATGTAGTTGTAATCCCTTATTTTGTTGATAGTTTTGTTTATGAACAGATTTCTATGATGAAATTGAATTAATTAGAATGAATTTCCTTAAGTGTTTCCATTTACATTTTTAGCATGCTTTGGCGAATTGAGTTTACTTGTAACTTATCACTTAATCAACGAACACAAATTTTTTGAATACTTCAAGAAATTTGAATTCCTCAAAATATTGAAGAAAATTAAAGCCGTTACAGTTCTCAATATGTCTGCAAGCGTATTAAATCGTCGGCAATGCAAAGAACACTATTTATTATTGTTTAATTTTTATTTGCTTTATACATTCAAAAATGAATTTATGGTTAATAGTCGAAACATGCTAAATAACCCGTTCCCTGGGGAGCGTGATAAAATTGTTCACCAAATGTAAAAGGCATTTGGTGTTAGGTTGCCCCACTGTCAAAGGAAAAGCTTGGTGGAATCAAGAGAGAGAGTGAGGCAAGTGGCAAGTGTTATCAAACGATGCTAATTTCTTAAGCGCGTATCCAAAAATATTCATTACGTAATCCAAAGTGCGCAATTAACAACCAACGCATATTTCTCACAGCGAACCAGTGTGTGTGTTTTTTTGTATTGGTATTGGTATTTGTGTGGGGTCTGCGGTTACACTACTTGCAGATTCTCCCCCCCCCCATCCACCCGGCTATCCTCAGTCTTGATCTTGAGCCGGCATGCCCTTTTGCGTAACCCCGATTTCCTACATCGCGGTCAGCGCTATCCATTCAAAAGCGCTCGCTTCCGCCCATATTTGCAATTACAATTAAAAAAGCAAAGTCTTTGAAAGTCACCGAATTCTAAATACCCTATCCATGACTTGTTCTAAGCTGTGTTCTTTTAAGGCAAGCATTGAGAATTGACATTGGAGCTTAAATTACTTTAGTATTTTTTTTTTAATTTTTCCCAAATCTATCAATAAATGTTGGACTTATTATTAGTATGTTTATCCCCAGTTCATTATAATTATAATTTAAGTTCAAAATTTAATTTTACTATACCCTTGCAGATGGTATTATAATTTCGTCATGAAATGTGTAACGCATGAAAGGAAACGTCTCAGAAAAAAAAATTTGTATATTCGTGATCAGCATCAACAGCCGAGTCATGTCCGTCATGTCCGTCTGTCCGTCTGTCTGTATGAATGCAGTTTTTTTGCACAGTTTTGAAACTACAGCAACCAAACTTGGTATACATGTTGGTATACACCATAGGCAGACAAAGTGTCAAGATCTCCCCTGATACTATTGACAAATGTGACTTTTTGCCTAATTGCTCGCTAAATTGGCTACATGCATTATTAACTAAACACTATGCTTCCTTGATTAATTAAATAGTTATTTTCGAGAAAAAATATTAAGTGATTTCTCCTCATAAGTTGAATTTTTACCAAATTGAAATACGTGACCAAAAATCAAGCAAATTGCTTTAGCTAAGTTTGGCCAATTCTATGGGTAACTTCGCAAATCTTTTCATTCTGTGTAG